>CM062293.1:446168680-446622142 GCA_031216915.1 Pictodentalium vernedei | reverse complement strand
AAAGTAGCTTGGTGTTCGAAATGTTCACCACTCGTGGTGAAGTGGTGTTAACCGCGAGCCTTTGGCGCGCGGTTAACACCACTTCACCACGAGTGGTGAACATTTCGTACACCAAGCTACTTTGGGTATATTTTATTTATACCATGATCGTCGGAGTTTAAATGTTAAATAAATCAATATTCACACGTGCGAATCTGTTTTTGTTTACATGAGCACCGGTGGGCGGTACTTCCGCGGGCAATGGTAAACAGAATAGAAAACGAAACGCGCAAATTACGGGGGGCCTTTTTCATTTTAATAACATAATAACATACTATTTCGAGTTATGCATGTTTTATTAACATGAGACAACGTATGTTTGTTCATTTTTGGTATCTTATGAGATAAACTTATTTAAAAACGTAATAAATAATTACCGATTTCATTTCACTCTTCATGAGGCGACGAGTGATAAATTTAGACAAGTTTGCATTCAATGCGAAGTCACCAAAGGTCAACTTGGATGTAGTTCCACTGTAGGTGTAAATTTTAACTACTGGAATCCCATTGCTGGTGTGTTCACCACGGTTGGTTTGTAAAGTTAAAATTTATGTCATAGACTTTTTATATATAGTAGAAGAGGTAATCATGGTATAAAATGCAAATATCGAATTCTAAAAATGTTAAACGCATTTTGCGAGCTCCACTAGCATATTTGATTAGGTTTTCTGGAAGAACAATCGAATATACTTAGCTTCTTGTGAAAAAAAAAGAATTAGAAGTTCAACATATGATTAGAAATATAGGTGAAAATATTTTAATTATTTCTTTGATAACATACCTGGTGAATGCGCAGTCGTGTGGTGATGGTCGGGATGGTGGTTAACAGTTGTTGATGGCGCATCCGTTGGCAGCGTACCTGTAGTTCCTTATATATAAACAAATAAATAAAAAATATATAATGCCTCGCATCGAGAACACTTAGCCTGAGCTTTTTACTTTATTACACCTGTCATGAATAGGCCTACACTAGTTTTTAATTTATGAATGTTCCAACTTTCGTCTGTGAAATTATTTTAGATCAGGAAGATTTTTTTTGTTTTAAAAAACATTCGTTTTTTCTTTTCGTTCAAGATCTTAATATAACAATAACATGCGTTTGGGAGGCCTTATGGTTTGTTAACGGCACGAGAGGAATGAATAGCCGAGTGTTTATTACCGGCCCGAGACGAAGTTGGGGGGCCGTTAATAAGCCAGAGGGCTGTTATTCCTTTAATAAACCGGGACGCCCGACAAAATCATGCTATTATTAGTATTACCAAGACCGGAAGCGAGCGGCGGGCTGTTAATGAATTTTGTTTTCATTAACGTCTGCCGCTCGCTTCCGGTTGCATGACGTTTTATCGCCCCGCAAAACTCCGTTAATACACTGGAGAACGCCCGCTAAAATGGTAATAATATAACAATAACATGAGTTTGGAGGGTGTTATGCTTTATTAACGGCCCGATAAGATTGAATAACAGCCCGAGGGTTTATTACATGCCCGAGACGAAGTCGGAGCCGTTAATAAGCCAGAGAACTGTTATTCGGTCTCCAGGAGCCGTTAATAAACCGGGACGCCCAACAAATTCACGTTATTAGTAACTTATTACTATTATTATCATGACTGGAAGCGGGCGGCGGGCTGTTTTTGTTTTCAATAACGCCTGCCGCTAGTTTCGGTTGCATGACGTCATGAATTACTGAGTTTTACAGCCCCGCTAAACTCTGTTAATATACCAGAGAACGCCCGCGCTGAAGTGGTAATAATGCGCAGTAAAGCGACGTTGACGCTATTATACCACGATTGCTGTGTGCATTCATCATTAACACATTGGACTTCAGGTCGAATGGCCATATTGGATTGAACCTACCCGCGTAATTTGAGCAGCGTCTTTGGGATTCCCAATACCAGTTGCCAAAGTATGAGCGCGGTGGTGTGGTGGGTTAAAGAGTGTACAGCGCGTCTAAGGCACATATACATTCGAATAATGATAACCCAGTTTGTGTCGGATTAGTACGTTTGGAAGTTTGACAGTTACTAGTTGCTGTTCGGTGGTTCTTCCATACAAATACGCCAGTAGTATATCATGTACCCGGACGGCCCTTTCAGCAGGACCCCGGGCAGAACCCAGGAAGTGACGTTATAGTCCTGTGACCCAGTTATGTCATGTTAAGTTTTCATAGTAGCCCACGTGAGCGGCCGTGTTGTGTTGCCATGACCATAGTGCTACGTGGTATTAGTGCGCATAAACAGCGCGTGTTGTTAGGGTGATACGTGTATCCGTCGTCCATTTTGTATATTGGAGGCTGCCATCTTAGTTTCTATGGTAGCACGTGGTTGCTATGTTACACAAAACCTTCTAATAAGGCCTCTAAAAGATGTGTTCGATTGCAAAAAGAGTAACTCTAATTACCACAAACACCCGAGAATCCTTCCAAATCACCAAAATCAGTCCAAAACCACCGAAACGGACTTGGTGAAACCATATCTTCGGCTTATAAGTATAGCACGCAGTGCTATAGGACGAGTTCCTTTGTATAAGAGTACTTTTCTGGTTCGGTCGGGTTCCTGCAAAATCCTCAGAATTACCACAAACAACCGACAAGTTTTACTAGTTCGGATTCTTTCAGAATCTTTTGCTTCTATCTATAAGTTATGCTATAGTTTCGATCTAGCCAACCCCGTTTGTTTGTTCTAGAGTATACCCAGCAGTATAGAAGAGCCTATCAGTTGGAAAAGTTTTGCTTATTGTTACCATATTTAGCTTTTTCTGGCCTGTCCTGACTAATTCTAACCCTATTCCAAGAACTCTCGTTCTTGTTTCGAACAGTATGTTTCGTGTATCCAGATTATCCAATCAGTTCACTTTACTGCAGCTAACTAACCAATCAGGCTGCTTGATTTCACACAGCCTGTACCTAACCACACAGAGTTATCTCCATTGCGTACAACAAAGGCCTCTATGATTCTTAAACACAAAAGACAATCGAGCAATAACTGAGAATTCATTGCTCGAACGACTCTAATCTCATCGAGCAAATTAGCTATAGCGCACTACTCTACGACTCATCTCGGTAAAAAGGGAGCCCATAACCACAGACGTTTCCCAAAAAGGGATTCCATAAGTGGGATTCCGAAAGCGGGATTCCAAGCTCCTATATATCCTATAGTAGTCTTGCCGTCGGCTTCCACATTGTCTTGAACTATCTGTTCTTTTGGTTAACAGCTATTGTATTCACCTTCAGTATGGTGTTCTACCAATCTCGCAGATTTGTACCATTAAGGCCTTGTGACACATTGTGCACTAGCACATAGGCACATGCGTTGAAAAGGGGATTCTAGAAGTATAGTCGGATACTAGAAAGGGATTCCACGGAACGTTGGTATGGTGTTGGTCGAATGTGCTTGTGTGCTAGTACACATTGTGTCACAGTGTGTACACATTACAGGTAGCACATAGGCACATTTCGGATGTGCCGATATGTGCTAATAATCAATGTGCGCACATTACATGCAGCACATGGGTACATGCGAGGAAAAAGGGATTAAGTAACCATATACATATCCTAAAAGGGATTATATAAGTGGGATTCTTATCCGACTCTATGAAATGGGATTCCGTGATTTGACATAAACACTCGAGGGTATTCCCCTTCCCTGTTGAAAGAATTGCGTTCAAAAGTTCATGGGGTGTTAATATTATATAACTTATATTTTCATGTGGGTTATATGCCAAAATAGAGGGTTTAGGGTAACATTGCAACCATGTGCTACCATAGAAACTAAGATGGCGGCCTCCAATATACAAAATGGACGATGGATACACGTATCCCCCTAACAACACGCGCTGCTCTTGCGCACTAATACCACGCGTCACCATGGAAATGACGTCACAACATGGCCGCTCACCATGCCAACCAAAGATGACGTAACTGGGTCACGTGACTATGACGTCACTTCTGGTGTCCTGTCGGGGTCGTCCGGGTACATGATAGACTACTTACGCTCCCAGTCAACTGTCCGACACAATGTGACCTCCGCTATTGAAAGTGACGTTAAACCTAAATAAAACAAATCACAAACGCACCTCGACTCAGCCCAGTCTAACAGAAAAGGGGCCAATGACCTTGACCAGTATAAAAACTCACGAAATGTTACAACTCCAAGCCAAAATGAATCATGAATAAATTTAAACTAAAAATGAAAGCTGGTCAGAGAGATAATAATTTATTTTGACAAGGCAAGGCCAAAATGAATAAAGACCTATAATTATATTTTTGCGCAAATATACCTCACGGAAGCCGCCAACCTTGCTGAATCTAGTCAACCGTAATCTTTTAGGCATCGTTTCTAAATGGCCTCTATTTAGTAATGCCTGACAATTTTCTTCATTGGAAGAGATTTACGAGAAAGTTAGCTCCCCTTAATTTCCTAAATTAATCAGTAAATGTTTAACACTAAGGGTATGAGAATTTCATATAAAAATAGATAAAAATTGAAATTTCGAAATGTTAGGAAATTTGTATCATTGATGTACGCATTATTTCACAAACATAAGGCATTTTCCTGTAGGGAAATAAAAATACAGTTAAGAAGGCTTTTACATTTTTTTGACCAATCAGTTTGAATGTTTGTCTATTATTCTGTCTTGAAGACCATTTAAAATAAAACGGCGTTTTCACCATATTTTGATGTTCTTTAACTTTTTTTTGTTTTTTTTTATATTAACAGTGTGGGCATGGTGACATATAGTACAGACACTTTCCTTTCCATTAATACAAAAGTAAAGAATGTGAGATTTGCTCATTTTTCCATGAGAAGAATAATGAAAGTGTCAATGACTGTAAAAACAGATTCGCTACACAAAGAGCCAGAGTGGACGGTTAATTCGTGTTGGTAGGCGTGACACTGACTGATAGATATTCTTAATAATGCATTATCTATGAAGTAGTTGCTTTTGATTGGCTTGACATAAAAAGCCTTTTGTTACTTTTAGGAAACGAATACAACAGACAGCTCCCAGAGCTGTCTGTTGTATTCGTTTATTAAAAGTAACAAAAGGATACGTGGCTTTATGTATTACTGATGTCACATGTGTTTCTCAGCAATTAATTGGACCTTTTTCGCTCGTATAATAATTTCAAGGGAAATAACTTTATCTAAAGTCGATTTTCATGACGAAATGTCAAGGACACGAGAGTAGTCACCCCGCTGTATCATCACTTATAATGAATGAAGAACAACTATTTTTTGTATTCTTGTGAGGAAACTTGAAGGACCCGCCATACCTTTTTCCCTTTAAGTGTCTTTATGACAAATGAACCTCTCCCTAAAGGATTCAAATACCGGACGCGTATTTATTAGTAATACGGCAGATCATTCCTCCGACATATTTACTTTCCACAGAATGCCTACAATCAAAGAAATCCGGAGAAACTGAAGAAGGCCAGTATTCAATGGTCTATTTATGGTACCTGGAAAACAAAGTCTTTCCTTGCATATTTACTACAGGCCTGTACCTGTAGTTCCTTATATATAAACAAATAAATAAAAAATATATAATGCCTCGCATCGAGAATACTTTGCCTGAGCTTTTTACTTTATAACACCTGTCATGAATTTTATGTTTTGAGTTGTTAGTAAGAGAGCGAGAGGGCGTAGCCTAGGTTTGAGGAGCATTGGATTCTGAGAGGTGTCAGGCATGTTTTAACCATGTGACATAAACCATTTCCGTAAATTAAATTCCATTTGAAAAAACTGGTTCTAAAAAGTGTTTTCGCAGAATAGGCCTACACTAGTTATTAAGTTATGAATATTCCAACTTTCGTCTGTGAAATTATTTTAGATCAGAAAGATTTTTTTGTTTTAAAATACATTCGTTTCTTCTTTTCGTTCAAAATCTTAATATAACAATAACATGCGTTTGAGGGCCTTACGGTTTGTTAACGGCCCGAGAGGAATGAATAACTGAGGATTTATTACCGGCCCGAGACGAAGTCGAGGGCCGTTAATAAGCCAGAGGGCTGTTATTCAGTCCTCAATGGCCTTTAATAAACCGGGACGCCCGACAAAATCATCCTATTATTAGTATTACCAAGACCGAAAGCGGGCTGTTAATGAATTTTGTTTTCATTAACGTCCGCCGCTCGCTTCCGGTTGCATGATGTTTTATCGCCCCGCAAAACTCCGCAAATACACTGGAGAACGTCCGCTAAAATGGTAATAATATAACAATAACATGAGTTTGGAGGGTGTTACGCTTTATTAAAGGCCCGATAAGATTGAATAACAGCCCGAGGGTTTATTACCTGCCCGAGGCGAAGTCGGGGCCGTTAATAAGCCAGAGAACTGTTATTCGGTACTCAGGGGCCGTTAATAAACCGGGACGCCCAACAAATTCACGTTATTAGTAAGTTATTACTATTATTATCATGACTGGAAGCGGGCGGCGGGCTGTTTTTGTTTTCATTAACGCCTGCCGCTAGTTTTGGTTTCATGACGTCATGAATTACTGAGTTTTACAGCCCCGCTGAACTCTGTTAATATACCAGAGAACGCCAGCGCTGAAGTGGTAATAATGTACAGTAAAGCGTCTTTGACGCTATTATACCACGATTGCTGTGTGCATTCATCATTAACACACTGGACTTCAGATCGAATGGCCGTATAGGATTGATCCTACCCGCGTAATTTGAACAGCGTCCTTGGGATTCCCAATACCAGTTGCCAAAGTATGAGCACGGTGGTGTAGTGGGTTAAAGTGTACAGCACGTCTAAGGCACATATACATTCGAATAATGATAACCTAGTTTGTGTCGGATTAGTACGTTTTGGAAGTTTGACAGTTACTAGTCGCTGTTCGGTGGTTCTTCCATAAAACTACGTCAGTAGTATATCATGTACCCGGACGGCCCTTTCAGCAGGACCCCGGGCAGGACCCAGAAAGTGATGTTATAGTCCCGTAACCCAGTTATGTCATGTTTAGTTGTCATAGTAGCTCACTTGAGCGGCCGTGTTGTGTTGCCATGACCATAGTGCTACGTGGTATTAGTGCGCATAACAGCGCGTGTTGTTGGGGTGATACGTGTATTCGTCGTCCATTTTGTATATTGGAGGCTGCCATCTTAGTTTCTATGGATTCCGAAAGCGGGATTCCAAGCTCCTGTATATCCTCTAGTATTCTTACCGTCGGCTTCCACATTGTCTTGAACTATCTGTTCTTTTGTTTAACAGCTATTGTATTCACCTTCAGTATGGTGTTCTACTAACCTTGCAGATTTGTACCATTAAGGCCTTGTGACACATTGTGCACTAGTACATAGGCACATGCGACGAAAAAGGGATTCTAGAAGTATAGTCGGATACTTCAAAGGGATACCACAGAACGTTGGTCTGGTGGTTGGTCGAATGTGCTTGTGCGCTAGTACACATTGCATAGGCACATCTCGGATGTGCCGATATGTGCTTATATACAATGTGCGCACATTACATGCAGCACATGGGCACATGCAACGAAAAAGGGATTCTGTAACCACACACATATCCTAAAAGGGATTCTATAAGTGGGATTCTTATCCGACTCTATGAAATGGGATTCCGTGATTTGACATAAAGACTCGAAGGTATTCCCCTTCCCTATTGAAAGAATTGCGTTCAAAAGTTCATGGGGTGTTAATATTATATAACTTATATTTTCATGTGAGTTGTATGCTAAAATAGAGGGTTTGGGATAACATAGCAACCATGTGCTACCATAGAAACTAAGATGGCAGCCTCCAATATACAAAATGGACGATGGATACACGTATCACCTCTAACACCACGCGCTGCTCTTGCGCACTAATACCACGCGTCGCTATGGTAACGACATTACAACATGGCCGCTCACGCGGGCTACCATGACAACCAAAGATGACGTACCCGGGTCACGTGACTATGACGTCACTTCTGGTCGTCCGGGTACATGATATACTACTTACGCCCCCAGTCAACTGTCCGACACAATGTGACCTCCGCTGTTGAAAGTGACGTTAAACCTAAATAAAACAAAAACAAATCACAAACGCAGCTCGACTCAGCCCAGTCTAACAGAAAAGCGGCCAATGACCTTGGCCAGTATAAAAACTCACGAAATGTTACAACTCCAAGCCAAAATGAATCATGAATAAATTTCAACTAGAAATGAAAGCTGGTCAGAGAGAAAATAATTTATTTTGACAAAGCAAGGCCAAAATGAATAAAGACCTATAATTATATTTTTGCGCAAATATACCTCACGGAAGCCGCCAACCTTGCTGAATCTAGTCAACCGTAATCTTTTAGGCATCGTTTCTAAATGGCCTCTATTTACCAATGCCTGACAATTTTCTTCATTGGACGAGATTTACGAGAAAGTTAGCTCCCCTTAATTTCCTAAAGTAATCAGTAAACACTAAGGGTATGAGAATTTCATATAAAAATAGATAAAAATTGAAATTTCGAAATGTTAGGAAATATGTATCATTGATGTACGCATTATTTCACAAACATGAGGCATTTTCCTGCAGGGAAATAAAAATACAGTTAAGAGGCTTTTTACATTTTTTTGACCAATCAGTTTGAATTTTTGACTATTATTCTGGCTTGAAAACCATTTAAAAATAAAACGGCGTTTTCACCATATTTTGATGTTCTTTAACTTTTTTGTTGTTTTTTTATATTAACAGTGTGAGCATGGTGACATATAGTACAGACACTTTCCTTTCCATTAATAAAAAAAGTCAAGAATGTGAGATTTGCTCATTTTTCCATGAGAAGAATAATGAAAGTGTCAATGACTGTAAAAACAGATTCGCTACACAAAGAGCCAGAGTGGACGGTTAATTCGTGTTGGTAGGCGTGACACTGACTGATAGATATTCTTAATAATGCATTATCTATGAAGTAGTTGCTTTTGATTAGCTTGACATAAAAAGACTTTTGTTACTTTTCGTAAACGAATACAACAGACAGCTCCCAGAGCTGTCTGTTATATCCCAGAGCTGTCTGTTGTAACAAAAAGGAAACGTGGTTTTATTTATTACTGATGTCACATGTGTTTTCTCAGCTATTAATTGGACCTTTTTCGCTCGTATATTAATTTCAAGGGAGATAACTTTATCGAAAGTCGATTTTCATGACGAAACGGATAAGGACACGAGAGTAGTGATCCCGATGTATCATCACTTATAATGAAAAACTACAGAAGCCTAGAAGGGACATGTATTTTTTTTTTACTTTTTACTTTTTTTTTTTCACTTTTCATTTATTTTTATTTCACTTTTTACTTTTTTAAATATTTTCTTCGACTTTTCACCCGAGGTGGAAACTTTCCACCCGAGGTGGAAACTTATCACCCGAGGTGGAAACTTATCACCCGAGGTGTAAACTTTTCACCCGAGGTGGAAACTTATCACCCGAGGTGGAAACTTATCACCCGAGGTGGAAACTTATCACCCGAGGTGGAAACTTATCACCCGAGGTGAAAAGTTTTAACCGCGGTGAAAACTTTCCACCCGAGGTGGAAACTTTTCTCCCGAGGTGTAAACTTTTCACCCGAGGTGGAAACTTATCACCCGAGGTGGAAACTTACCACCCGAGGTGGAAACTTTTCACCCGAGGTGGAAACTTATCACCCGAGGTGGAAACTTATCACCCGAGGTGGAAACTTATCACCCGAGGTGGAAACTTTTGATTTTTTTCTACATTTTTTTTATTTTTTTATTTTTTTTTTCTGAGTGAAAGCATATCACGTGGTGTGGGTCACGTGGAATATATTATAATAATAGCATTCACATTCTCCCTACGACAAAACGGTGTGCATGTTCCACAGAGATCGATAGTTTTCGAATTGTATTTCCAGCCATGATGTTTTTTATGTTTGTGCTTTTGTTTGCTTATGCATTTTGCCACTGTACTGCACAGCCTGATTCGTACCTTCCATTTGAACTAGGTTTGCAAACACGAGAGGAAATTATCGAGACATATTTCAAAATGGGATTTGAATATCTAGAAATAGTTGCGTTTCTATACTTTTACCACAACATTTCAATTGGAGTTAGGCAGCTGAAACGGATTTTACGTGCCATGGGCCTGAGACGGAGAAGTCCAAAAGACGACGTCCTAAACGTTTCCTGTGCTATTCGATTTGAGTTAACTCGGGCAGGCGCCGATTTGGGGTATAGAAGTATGCACAACAGGTTAAGAAAAATTCATAACCTGGTTGTTGATACGGAAACAGTGAGGCTACTTATGAATTATAGACCCTGATGGAGTAGATTGCCGCCGACGTCACCGACTTAAGAGACGCCAATATCATGTACCTGGTCCCAATTATCTATGGCATATCGATGGATAGGATAAATTGAAGCCATACGGTATTTGTATTCATGGATGCATTGATGGATTTTCTCGCAGAATAATGTGGCTCGAAGTGGCTGCTACTAACAATGACCCGTTCGTGATATGCAAATATTTTTCTGACTGTATATATACACTTCGGGGTTGTCCATCGGTAGTGAGGGCTGACAGAGGGAACGAGAATGTAAATGTGGAACTGCTTCAATCTTTGCTTCGCAGAGGGAATGAAGATAACGAGTCAAGACCGGCAGTAACATTTTTGTATGGCAAATCTACAGCTAATCAGAGAATTGAAGCATGGTGGAGTAAATTTAAATCAGCTGGAATGGGGATTCTTGTGAATCATTTTCGAAATTTAGTTGGGACCAGGTACATGATATTGGCGTCTCTTAAGTCGGTGACGTCGGCGGCAATCTACTCCATCAGGGTCTATATAATTCATAAGTAGCCTCACTGTTTCCGTATCAACAACCAGGTTATGAATTTTTCTTAACCTGTTGTGCATACTTCTATACCCCAAATCGGCGCCTGCCCGAGTTAACTCAAATCGAATAGCACAGGAAACGTTTAGGACGTCGTCTTTTGGACTTCTCCGTCTCAGGCCCATGGCACGTAAAATCCGTTTCAGCTGCCTAACTCCAATTGAAATGTTGTGGTAAAAGTATAGAAACGCAACTATTTCTAGATATTCAAATCCCATTTTGAAATATGTCTCGATAATTTCCTCTCGTGTTTGCAAACCTAGTTCAAATGGAAGGTACGAATCAGGCTGTGCAGTACAGTGGCAAAATGCATAAGCAAACAAAAGCACAAACATAAAAAACATCATGGCTGGAAATACAATTCGAAAACTATCGATCTCTGTGGAACATGCACACCGTTTTGTCGTAGGGAGAATGTGAATGCTATTATTATAATATATTCCACGTGACCCACACCACGTGATATGCTTTCACTCAGAAAAAAAAAATAAAAAAATAAAAAAAATGTAGAAAAAAATCAAAAGTTTCCACCTCGGGTGATAAGTTTCCACCTCGGGTGATAAGTTTCCACCTCGGGTGAAAAGTTTCCACCTCGGGTGGTAAGTTTCCACCTCGGGTGATAAGTTTCCACCTCGGGTGAAAAGTTTACACCTCGGGAGAAAAGTTTCTACCTCGGGTGGAAAGTTTTCACCGCGGTTAAAACTTTTCACCTCGGGTGATAAGTTTCCACCTCGGGTGGTAAGTTTCCACCTCGGGTGATAAGTTTCCACCTCGGGTGAAAAGTTTACACCTCGGGAGAAAAGTTTCCACCTCGGGTGAAAAGTTTACACCTCGGGTGGTAAGTTTCCACCTCGGGTGATAAGTTTCCACCTCGGGTGAAAAGTTTACACCTCGGGAGAAAAGTTTCCACCTCGGGTGGAAAGTTTTCACCGCGGTTAAAACTTTTCACCTCGGGTGATAAGTTTCCACCTCGGGTGGTAAGTTTCCACCTCGGGTGGTAAGTTTCCACCTCGGGTGATAAGTTTCCACCTCGGGTGAAAAGTTTACACCTCGGGAGAAAAGTTTCCACCTCGGGTGGAAAGTTTTCACCACGGTTAAAACTTTTCATCTCGGGTGATAAGTTTCCACCTCGGGTGGTAAGTTTCCACCTCGGGTGGTAAGTTTCCACCTCGGGTGATAAGTTTCCACCTCGGGTGAAAAGTTTACACCTCGGGAGAAAAGTTTCCACCTCGGGTGGAAAGTTTTCACCGCGGTTAAAACTTTTCACCTCGGGTGATAAGTTTCCACCTCGGGTGGTAAGTTTCCACCTCGGGTGATAAGTTTCCACCTCGGGTGAAAAGTTTACACCTCGGGAGAAAAGTTTCCACCTCGGGTGGAAAGTTTTCACCGCGGTTAAAACTTTTCACCTCGGGTGATAAGTTTCCACCTCGGGTGGTAAGTTTCCACCTCGGGTGGTAAGTTTCCACCTCGGGTGATAAGGTTCCACCTCGGGAGAAAAGTTTCCACCTCGGGTGGAAAGTTTTCACCGCGGTTAGAACTTTCCACCTCGGGTGATAAGTTTCCACCTCGGGTGAAAAGTTTACACCTCGGGAGAAAAGTTTCCACCTCGGGTGGAAAGTTTTCACCGCGGTTAGAACTTTTCACCTCGGGTGATAAGTTTCCACCTCGGGTGGTAAGTTTCCACCTCGGGTGGTAAGTTTCCACCTCGGGTGATAAGTTTCCACCTCGGGTGAAAAGTTTACACCTCGGGAGAAAAGTTTCCACCACGGGTGGAAAGTTTTCACCGCGGTTAAAACTTTTCACCTCGGGTGATAAGTTTCCACCTCGGGTGATAAGTTTCCACCTCGGGTGAAAAGTTTCCACCTCGGGTGATAAGTTTCCACCTCGGGTGATAAGTTTCCACCTCGGGTGAAAAGTTTACACCTCGGGTGATAAGTTTCCACCTCGGGTGGAAAGTTTCCACCTCGGGTGAAAAGTCGAAGAAAATATTTAAAAAAGTAAAAAGTGAAATAAAAATAAATGAAAAGTGAAAAAAAAAAAGTAAAAAGTAAAAAAAAAATACATGTCCCTTCTAGGCTTCTGTAAAAAACAACTATTTTTGTATTTTTACATGCAGCTCTAATACTCATGTGAGAAAACTTGAAGGACTCGCCATACCTTTTCCCTTTAAGTGTCTTTATGACAAATGAACCTCTCCCTAAAGGATTCAAACACCGAACGCGTATTTATTAGTAATACGGCAGATCATTCCTCCGACATATTTACTTTCCACAGAATGCCTACAATCAAAGAAATTCGGAGAAACTGAAGAAGGCCAGTTTTCAATGGTCTATTTATGGTACCTGGAAAACAGAGTCTTTCCTTGCATATTTCATACTTGAAGCAGTGACTACATGCTGGCCCATGTTCAAATGCATATTCGCCAATCCAGTTTCCCCTGAAACGAAAATTGGTACAAAACAAAATTTTTTATTTAGTACTCTTTTCTGTGAACGATAGAAAGATTATGTTAAATATAGAGCCCAAAATATCCAGCTTCCTCGAATTTAGAAGCCTCAGAAGAGACAAATCATTTCTGTTACATTTATAAGTAACGTACCTGTACACCCCTTCCCTGTCAATAATTAATTATATTACAGCGACTGGAACCCAAAAGATAACCACCGGTTTCAGGTGACTGCATTTGAGTCGTCAGGGATCCCCTGATGCTCTACTCGTGGCGATGTTATGGTGTAAGCCTTAAAAATAAATTGGTCAAAATGCCGTTGGCTTAATTTCCCAACTCTTAGGACTATTTATAAAACGTAAAAGGACACATGTACCCGGTTCAACGGTTCCCGCGTTCCTGCCCTTAGAACATTCGGATACTTTGACCCAATGAATTGCGTTGCGTCTGATGCCAAACATATTTCCTCGTCATGTTTTCTTGATTGTCATTCAATCATCCCAAACTTGTGGAAGCGTACTGGTGCCGACACGTATAAAACAAATTGGATACCATAAGTCCTAATTACGAGATATTATTTCATCATTAGGAGATATTATTGCATCATTAAGAGATGTTATCTCATCATTAGGAGATTTTATCTCATCATTAAGGGCTGCGCGGTGACTCAGTGGAAGACTGTTGGACTTCTATGCTAGAGGTCCCGAGTTCGATCCCCGTCCGGGACGACCCGCGTTGTGTCCTTGGACAAGGCACTTTATCCTGGTTGCCTACATGGGGGCACGATGACGTCGTGTACTAAGATGTACTGCACGTCGATGGTGCACATGTCTTCAACCGCTGAAACCCTGCTTGAACGTATCTTGAACAGAGTTAGAATGTTGAGGAGTTGGCAGTTGCTCGTCGATGCTCGGTGGTTCTGTCCGGGTACTCCGGCTTCCTCCACCCGTAAAACTGTCACGGTCACGATTAGCCATTGTGCATAAGTATTTGACCTTAAACATCAATAAATAAATAAATAAATAAATAAATATCTCATCATTAGGACTTATTTTCTCATCAGTAGGAGATATTATCTCATCATTGGGACTTATTATCTTACCATTAGGTGATCTGCTCATCCTATTCAGTGAAGAGTAGTTAAATGTCTTCATATTCTCCTTGCAATGATTAGAAGGTTGGGGAGGGCCATGGCAAGCTAAAATGAAGTGCGGAGAGGGACAAAATATTTTACAGCTGCCAATGGCAGCAGAGAAATGTTTTATCCCCCCCCCCCCCCCACCCCACTTCATTTCACCTCGTGCTGGGTTAACCCTTTACCTAACATAACGGATAAAACCGGCCAGCGCTATTTCCAAAATAACCATTCAATTTGCATTACTTCTCATTTTTTTGGTCTCAAAAACATAGCTTATGACCCCTCATTGGAACGAGCTCGTTGAGTTTGTTCCAATAAAGGGTTATAAGCTATGTTTGTGGCGCAAATTTTTTTGTTTTTTAATTAATCAAGAAGTTTGTTTGCAAGTGTCGTCTGCCTTTCGTGTTAGACGAACGTCCAGGGGAACAAAAGTAACCTCCCATTCCAACGTGAGAACACTGGGTACTTTTTAAAGGCTTAAGTACCCAGAGAGTGTAAGAATAACCACAGAAAAATGACCCGATAAATATCAGAGTGAAAGTACATGAACCAGTTCTAGGGGTTTCAGGTATGAATGTATATAGTGTTGCCATTTTTCAGGAAAGTGGGGGTGGTAGGGCGAGTCCCCCTCCCCATGACAACGCCACTGAGTGGTGGAAATTCAACTGTTCACCGAACACGACTATAGCAGACATTTTAGCTGAACTTTGAACCTAGTTTTGTCTACCAAACTCCCTCGTTACTCCTTTAGAATGATTGAAATGAGACTGAACCAGCACTACAAAATTTAACTAGACCTCATTTCAAGAAACTCCTAACAGTTAAATATCTCATTTAGACCCGTTAGTCGTGATGCGCGTGATTGAACGCCCGTAGCGGCGACCTGGGAGAGATCACGAGAGGGGGTATTCTATTCTCTTCGGTGAGGTCAGTTTTTCTGGGGAAAATTTTAGAAAATGGAAAGTCATTGAGGCTCTCCAATGGCATCTTTGCATTTGAGCTCAATTTTTACCGTCAAAATATTCCTTGTATTTGACCTGGAACAAATCATCATAGCCATAAACTAGGAATAAATTATATCTCCCAATGATGAGATAATAAGTCCTAATTAGGAGATAAATAACTCCTAATTAGGAGATAAATAAGTCTTAATGATGAGATAATATCTCCTAATGATGAGATAATAAGTCCTAATGATGAGATACTATCTCCTTTTTTATACTTCTTGGCACCAATACGCTTCTATACAAACTCTCTCCATAGTTCCGTCGCTGGAAAAAGACTTCTCTGATGTAGCCGTCATTTTTTCGGGCTATTGCCCCAATGGTATAAAACGGGACCTTTTCCGCCATGTTTTTCTGTTAGAATTTTTACTTCACGAAGCGCATGCATAAAATATGCAAACTGAAGAATGCAACTCCTGAGCACCTGTGGGCTCTCCATTGAGCACATGACGTGACATTATGGTGCAAAGGGCGGGTGTAACTGGTCTTTGTAATAAGTCGTACAAGCACTGGAATTTAGAGATATTCTATACTCCTTTTTCTTAGGCAGAATCCACCATGCCATTGATGTCATGGGTCAGAGGTAATCGGGGATACAATTCAGAGGCAAATTGTAAACACGCTTTCGGCAAAAAAGAGAAAATCTTTTCGCACAAATATACGACGTTCAAAGTTTGATAGATTATTACTTTTTATGAATTTGTTCACTCAACATTATCTTCCTGGTGGATCTGCAATCGTTTTCAAGAACAAAACTCGTTTATATATATTTATTTATTTATTGGTGTTTAAGGTAACATACTTATGCACAATGGCTAATCGTGACCGTGAAAGGTTTACAGGTGGAGGAAGCCGAAATACCCGGAGAGCATCGACGAGCAGCTGTCAGCTCCTCAACATTCTAACTCTGTTCAAGCTCCGTCCAAGCAGGGTTACAGCGGTTAAAGACATGTGCACCATCGACGTGCAGTACGCCTTAGCACACGGTGTCATCGTGCGCCTATGTAGGCAACTGGGATAAAGTACCTTGCCCAAGAACACAACGCGAACTCGGGAACTCCAGCATAGAAGTTCAACAGTCTACCGCTGAGCCACTGCGCTCCCCAACTCGTATATAAGTCGCGAAGTGCTCTCCACCGGAACCCACTCACCCCCCCCCCCCTCCCCACCCCAGCTCTAAAAACATTACCTTTACCTGTGGTGAGGGCAGCATTCCATTTATTCTTGTTCAGCTTTTACTCTTTGCGATCTGAGAACCGATTTTAGTGACAGATGCAGTTTTGCCAAATTGTAAAAAATCATCCAATGTTTGGCATAATTCTGAACTCTTTACGAGCAAAATGAACAACAATACTGGAGAGAGTCGGTATAGGTATCAGATTACAGATGTTGACGAGTATAGGTTTTGGTAATTACAGGTGCAGGGGGACAGCGGAATTATGGGTGCTGAGGGCAGTCTTTTGGGATTCCTATTGTATATTTTGCAGTCAGCTACAAAGTTTACTATAGGAATTTCCATAAGACTGCCTTCAGTACGGTACCTGTAATTTCACAGTACATATATAACCCTGTACCTGTATTGAAACCCTCCACTCCAAACAGATCCTCCAATTATACATGTAGAAATAGTATTGTTATTTTGTGATGTGTTCTTCCAGAATATAGTTTATTATCAATCACTGGAAATCGTTCTGTGGACGCTTTCCCGCAAGGAACCATGGGCTATGATGCGCGAATTGTTTTATAGAAGTGTTAACCCTTCCATTTAGTTCCTAGGTGGGATTGCCACACGCAATACTCGCTAACAGGATCGGGAGAGTTCATTTTGTGTTGGGGAAGGGTCTGTATAATGTAACCTTTCAGAGCTGTTGGATTAAATCACCACTGAGACTGCTTAACCCCTTGGACCCTGATGGTATATTCCATGGTAGTTCATAGCCATCAACTGGTTTGAGTCGATAATCGTTACTTGGGGGAAGACTAAGTCTATATTCATTACTTGGGGGAAGACCAATCAATATTTCCAACGTGCAGCCACTTTGAAAATCTTGCTTGGTCTACCACATACATTCACTGAGCAACTATCTATTTAATGAATTCAGGTAGTATCACGATTGTGGACTGGAAAAAGGGGCCTCCCGATTTCAAAGGGTTAACTACTGGTTGCCAATTATGTTGTTTGCTAAACAATCACCGAATTTGATCTTGCGTAAACAATTGGGACAGAGGCGAACTGGCCGTATGGTCCACCGGGAAATTTCCCGGTGGGCATCCTATTGGGAACCACCTAGGGCCTCCAACATTTACGCAGCCGAACACTTATTGGGGCATGAAATTTCGTGAAAATAATCAAAAGGCGAAATGGATCTGATTGCATGGACTGTTGGTTTATCAAAATGCCCTCTGTGTGGACTGCCATTGGCAGTCCACACACAGAGCATTTCGATACACCAGCAATCTAGTTTGTCACTGATCGGTCACCAGTTGCAAGGAAACAGCGCTCTAACGGTTCGAAAAATCAATATTTTCTCCCATTGGACAGAACTTTGGTCGTGGGCCCCCTTTGGAGCAACCATTTTTGCCAAATAAGCGACAAAGATGATACAAAAATGCCATCGAAATGTCCTGATCCATCAGATACCTGGAAACAAAGTTCTTTGAATTCGAAAAATCAAAATTTTATCCGGGTTCGGAGCCCCCTTGATAAGTTTTCTGGCAACGTTTTTTGATCCAGTCCGCCCCTGTTTGGGATACCATGTTGAAAGGGTTACAGTTTAAAGGTTAGCAATACTACACTAGATGGAGGATTAAAATAGGTGTTGTGACTTTGTTTCCAAGAGATGAGTTAATGGGTAAAACAAAAATAAGAAAGTTTGACTTCAAACAAGCTGCTTTCTGATAGTCACGTGGCTTGTGAAACATATAATTCGGCGTCAACTTACTTTGGGGAATAAAAACAGACAAGGTAGTAAGCATTGTTCACGTATCTACCAAACGCTAACAGTGGATTACACAGTTTAACAGCACAGCCCAGTTTCGTGGTATTTGCCCATACTATCTGAAATGTAAAAATATGATTTTAAAATACGAAGACCCGAAAACTGCGGGTCTGAATACGAAGTGGACAATATGAAGTGGTCAACATATGTCATTCCCGGAAGTCTAACGAATCGGTTTCACCCGCTCGCGTAATATGTAACTTCGGGAGTTTAAAAAAAAATCGAAAAATTTCAACAAACCCTATCATGTGGCCCCTCATTGGAACGAGGGGTCATATGATATGGTTTTGTTGAATTGTTTCGGCAAATTTGAAAAAATAATAATTTTGATATCGTCTGCTTTGGGTAAAGAATTAAGCCTTTACCAAACGTAACAGCCATATCTGATCAGCGTTATTTCCCAAAATCATTATTCAGATTTTTATTATTTTTCAGTTTTTGCCCCACAATAGATATTATTATCAATTCTTGTGCGTTACCAACACATTTTTGTTTTCAATAAACTTTATTGAATACAAAGCGACGTCTGCACCGGCATAAAAAACAGGATATCACAGCAAGGGCCGGTGCAGAGCGAAGCAAGCATACATATATACATGGTAAAAAAAACAGTTAAGAAAGGGATAAGCGTAGCACAAAAAGGAAAATTTTGAAGGAAATAATTTGAGGACACAAAGGAAAGGGAAGATAATACAAAATTAACACATAACGTTCAACCAAGAACAGAAAAAGGTACTAGTGGAAATTAAATTCCAGTTCGTCATTAATGATAGAACAAATAAGTGAAGTACGGGTCCAGTATTGACAGAATACTTCACGGGGAAAACGAAGAAAATCAGCAGAGAGCCGCAAACGTAATCTGCCCAAAAAGGAAGACAGAATCGTTTGGGAAGAAATAGTCGTAATAGTAGGCCTACGATGAGTAAATTCGTTACGGCGATACCAAATAGTGGCCACGGCTTCGGTAATTAAAACCAGTGATGAAGCACGGGCGAAAAAAGGACAAGAAGTAGGAAGCCGTAAGAATAAAATAGTGACTGGGTTTGGCACCACATCGACCCCCTACAAGACTAGTAATCCACCGGAAAACCAAGTCCCATAAGGGCCGAACCAAAGGACAATCACAAAATAAATGCTTGGTACTCTCAGTGGCACGACGGCACAGTTGGCACTTGTCATCCCGGAGATTATACCAAAATGAGACAAGCTGTCTTACAGGAAGAATGTGATGTAAAATCTTCCATAGAAAAACGCGACAAAAGATATCAATGAAGGGGTGATCTGAATTACGCCAAGTGGAGGCATAATCTATGGACCGATTTTTAGCAACCACCGAAGGTATGGCAGTAAAAGGCGAGACCATTATATTATAATATTGACAAGTGTTACCAACACATTAACAGTAATTTACATAGACTTAAAAATAGACGTGCATATTTTCCAGCGGGTCGATAATGGCTATTTATAGCAATTATCGACCGGGGACCGGAGTCAAATTTGACGTCATGACCTACTTCCGGAAGCGTTGTTTATGTTTACAGTTTGCAGACGACAAACGTCAATATAAGTAAAATAACTGCACGATAAACTATAACATGAACAAGAATAACTGAATAGCTGACGACAGTGCGTCCACTGAGTTCCAATGTGGTCTATGTGCCTACTGGCACATAGACCACATTGGAACTGAGGGGACGAGTGGTCAAGAAGATTTTGTTAATTTATCTTTAATAAATGTTGTTACTGTTATTTTTAGTGAATATTTAACGGGTGACCCCAGCAGTCCTACTGATACTACTGTATGTGAATGCAAAGTACCGCAGAGTGGTATTGATGATAATAATAATAACAAGATTTTCTTGGGCGTTTGGCTCCATTATCGGACCGTTGTCAGTGATTAACAGCCCTGTGGTCATCAGCGGCTCTCGGCTATCGCCTCGGGCCGCTAACTGAATGACCGCTGGGCTGCTAATTACTGATAGCGGCCCGATAATGGAGCCCAACGCCCTCGAAAATCTTGTTATTGTATAACTGTGACATCTCACTGGAACAAGCTCATTTAGGTGCCATAAGCTACGCTTATGAGGTAAAAAAAATGAAACTGTTCAGTTATTCAAGAAATGATTTCGCAAGTGTCGTCTGCTTGTCGTGTTAGGTAAAGATGCACAAACAAAACCACGTGTCTCGAATTTTCGTGAAGTGATTAAATGCCATTACTGTTTTCTCGCGTAATGTGGCAACAAGTAAACAAACAAAATATTAAAACATTCAAAGAAGAAAACCAATATAGGTAACAAAGAATCACCTATTCGTTCTAGAATAAATAGGTTTCTAATTTTTTTTTTGTCCCAAGTCAATTGAATCCATGCAAATGAGACTATTGAGAACTGATTTTTGCAGCAATATCGGTCAAAGATAGTTCTTCTAATCTCGAAGCGTGTCCTAAATAAATCCCCTGAAAGCTTTAACTCTTTAAACCCGAATGACCGCTTTTCCGTTCCAGGAACATGATGCGTCATAATTTCATAAAGAAGGGTGGCTGCTAAGTGAATGTGTGGTGCACGCTAAAAACCAAAGTGTTAAAAACTACACTTGAAGTGCTGTATTTAACACTTAGTAATGCTGAACTAGCACTTTGTTCAAGTGTAGATATCCCAGAACTTGATAGGTGTTACAATAATACCACTTGACAAGTGTAATGTCGCGACACTTAAAAGGAAACAACGCAAATGACGCGGATCAGGCTCGAACTCTCGAGCCTGATCCGCGTCATCTGCGTTGTGTCCTTTTAATTATGTACCCACCAAGCGCAAATCAAATTATGGACGATGCTGGAAGAACCACCAATGCTAGACACATGGGAAGTGCCATCCATTCAAGTTTCAGATGTCTGACGATTGTAATGTCTAAGTGCTTAAAGCATTGCACTTTAGGTGTTAAAATCAAACCCTAAGAGTTAGAATGGGTTTAACACCTTGAAATTGTCAGTTTTAACACTTTAGTTTTTAGTGTGTGTAGACCAACGAATCCTTTTAACGTGCAGCCCCAAGGATGCACGTTGAAAATATTAATTAGTCTACTCTCAAATAGTGAATATGGACTCTTCCAATTGCTGCCTTTGAACTGACATGGAAGATACCACAGGGGTTCAAAGGGTTGAGTAATTCACTGTAGTACCTTGCCTGCAATATTTGTAGCATGTTGCCTGCGCCACTTGGTGAATTAATTACAGGTGCAGTCTTCTTTACATATATAATGAAGTAATAAATAATAACCTGTGTGTAGTGACAGGAGTATCCACAGCTTTGTGTTCCATAATGCCACTGATTCCTTTCATAATACCAAGATTGTAAACCCGACTCAATCATACTTTTTACATCATGAACATTGGAGTCGAAAGCTAAATTCTCTCCTCTGCCTTTGTTCTGGTGGACAAAATCACATCGTTCTGACCAGGCTGCTGCTTCTTGTTCAAGTGTATCATCCCATGTCTAAAAAATCAGTATGGATAAACAAAAATCACGACGGTAAATAAAGTAAATTTGTAATAGGATGGAGGCAGAAGAGGCGAGGCTCGAACCTGCGACCCATAGCATAGAATGCATCAGATTTACCACTAGACTACGAGACGGACCAACCAGTCTGGTTGATTAATATCCCTTTCACCTCGACCGCTACATTACTCTTCCGCAAAGTTCGCGATTCGCACTCCAGGTCCTCCCTTAGAGCGATCGCAACAACGCCTGCCTTGTCACCAACTGGTGAGAATTGGGCTAACCCCCAATGTAACAGGATGGAAAGAGAAGTTCGTAGCACGACCCCTATATACGAAACGATCGATTTGATAGAAGACTAAGGAATCGGGACGAATCTGGTTGGTAAATGGCCCTTATGCTTCGACCACTACAAATGAAATAAGCTGAGGTGGTTTGACTGGTAGGATAAGTAAGATCTATCCACATCACTATTGTAAAAAAAAATTAACATGGTACATCACGATAAGTCGAAGTATTGTCCAAAACACATTTACCATGGTGTTCAGTGTTCACGCTGGTCCGAAACTGTCTAGTGCCAAAGTTTTAGCCATTCTGGATATTTTTGGCAAACAAAGCGTTTTAGTTTAAACAATATTTATTTGAAAAATCACGTTATATGTATACATCATATGGAACAAGAAAGCTTAGCATCCAAACTAAATCAAACATTTATGGTATACACAGTAACAGAAAAAGGAGGGCACAAAATATATAGAAGAGATTCGACAGTAAGCTAGAAGCTTTTTGGAGTCTTCTCCCTGAAAAAAATGTGGATTTACACAACGTGGAGGTTACGGTCAATGGGGAGGTGGCAGTCCCAAGACGCACCCGCGAACGTGTGGGCAACAATCTGCGATCTATGACACAGCAGTCGGGCAGTTTTTTCTTGAAGATCGCGAGGTAGATCGCAGAAAGCAACACACACGCACCCACATGCGTCCCAGAGACGACACCTCACAGATGTTTACACATTTTGCACAAAATGTTGATTAAGCTGATACAGAGATAGGAGGATGTAAGATAGGCAAAGGACGTAGGACACAAACTGAGCTCAATGGGGAGGGATTTGATCAAAAATTGATATGGTTACCCATCACTCAAATGTAGGAATAAACATGGTAGTACAGCGGGGGTCGTCACTGTACCTTATCTGATCTGATGTGGAGGGAACAATTAACCAATAGTTCAAGCATGTTATAAGGACCGGGCAGGGTCTGGCATCTTCAAGTCTTGGTTAGTTAACATTTCCATTTAAGATATAGTTAAAATTAGTCTTCCTAACAAAGTAGTAGCCTCGAAAGTCGTGGACAAAGCGTTTTGGTGCCAAAGCGCTAATGGGAAGTGGGGTGGGGGGTGGGGGGGGGGGGGTATCGCTGTCTGCGCCAAATACATTGATCTTGTTTTGAAAAATTAACTGGTAATTATTCAAGAGTGAACTGACATTTTGTCATGGAAAAAAATCGACAGAACTCCTTGGTACTCTTGGGTGCTTAATAATCATACATGTATCATTATTCTTTTTCAAACAAAATTCCCGCCTGTATGACCCTTATTTGACCCTGTATGATTATTTATTTTCAGCAATCGAATGTGCAGAGCAGCCGCTTATCTCAAGAAGTTCACCGAAACAAACTAGTAAGGTACATGTACAAGCAAACACAAGATGTAAAGGAAATGTTAATGGGTAGAAAGCTGGAAGCATATATTTGGGCTTTATTCTGAAGTACTGCTGCCATAACTTTAAGACCTAGTACCCAGTTGATGTGCTTCAAACCATCACTGAAACAGAATTAATTAGTCTATAAGGTTTTGCCTTGGTGCAATTTATGGGAGAGTGCCTACAGGCACTCTCCCATAAACTGCAATAAGTCCAATCCATGGGAAAATTATGATAACCGAAAGTAATTTAGGCCTTCATTACTTCAGGAGCACCAGACGTCTGAAAACGGTTCAGAGGATAGCGGTTGGCTCACATCTTGGAATTTTCCACCCTATACTATTATTCGACCCTGTACTATCATTAATTTTCAGGAACTTTTCCACCCTGTACTATTATTCTGCCCTGTACTATTATTAGGCACTCGAGAGTAGGCGAAAAGGGCGGGCACCTAAGTTATATCTATGTCGCTGATTCAATGACTGTTGCACGTACACATGTTGTTATAGATAATAACAGATCAATCAACTAATTGCGTTCAATCCACTGGCTTTAGCGGGTAGAGAGTCTTACAAAGGGCAGCATTTAATTAGATAAATGGGCGACTCGTGACGGTATGAAATATTTATCTAATTAAATGCATTCTTTTTTAAAGTTGATAACCTACAAGTACAACGTTTTATTCCACACCTGTTCTATGAAATGCCCATCTATGGCAATACTGAACCATGCGGAAAATGAAAATCCGTTCCGCACACATGTGCCGAACGGAAATCGTTGATGGACTATTTTTAAATAGAAGCGACTTTTCATTGGAATTTTCTACAAATCGTGCACCGCAATTACCATTTGAATCGCTAGCGATAGTTAAACATAGTAACACAGGTTCCCCTCGCAAATCTGGTTGGCGATAAAATGTGTTCTTTTTGTTGATAGTTAATCCCTAGAGATTCAATGTGTTCTACGTACTGGCACATAGAACACATTGGAACTCAGGGGACGAAACTGTTGTCAAATGAATTGTTGAGTGTCCTTCTAATAATTGCTTTTGTAGACGCGAAGGCGTGTAATAAACATAGAACGACACGCGCGTGTGAATGGGTTAATCGATATGGCACGAGTGCCAGCGCGGAAGGATACAACGAGAGACCGTTGATGACCTACAACGTTTTATTGAAGAAAATCGATACCCCATTACCACCAACTGACAACTAACGTTGAAAGTTTGTCCAAACACTATTTGTAAAATCTTATTTTAAAATCACTGGATTTCGTGAAAATCGGTAGTTGTTTCTGCCTTTATTGCCAGCTAGCGATCTACCTGTAGTGGAAGTAATGAAATATTTTTTTCGTTTGTTTCGTCATCGACCGTGCGCTCTTTACTGCTGCAATGGCTTTCCTTCCCAGGTGAAAGGAACTTTATTGGTGCCCAAATTTTAGCCAACGAAGATTTTTGGGTGGAAAATCAAATTTTTTAGTGCAATTTGCTAAACTAGCACCAGACAGCGTGTCCACTGTTGCCATGGTGCACCATAATAGTTCTTTTATATGGCTATCGATAATTTTACAAAAAACAATTTCTCGTTATGACCAATAATAATAAATTTCCATTGATCAATATAACCCCATTGTTAAAACCACGACGCTGCTTTTGAAATATATGACAAAAGTCAGCACTGGTAGAACAATGGATATTGTGCAATGTGCACTTTATTTTCTCATTACCAGAATGGAAAATCATAATTCGTTTATTTCTGAACAGCGGGCACATGTTGGTGGGTATTGTTTGGTTGGTTGGCTGATTTGAGGGTTTAACAATACTTTCAACACTTTTACGGATAGTGGAACTGAAGTATTCGGAAAGAATCAACATGTAGCGGCGAGTAACTGTCGGACACTCCAACATACTAACTAGTTATGGTTAGCATTGAAAACTAACTGTCGGACACTCCATCATACTAACTTGTTAGCGTTAGCATTGGGGGTATTACATTTCCGTGAAAATTCAAACCGCTGACTCCCCGCAGACAGAATTCTGTTCGAACAACGCAAGATTTTACGACTACTCAGCAGCTTCGAAGTTAATTCCGCAAGTTACAATTCCAAACTATATTTAATTTCGCAGTGGTTAATATTCATCATAAAAATTGTATGTTACTGGAAAGTTTCTAAATTCTATTTTGAGAAAGATTTTTTGTTGTTCATATTATAGTCGTGTGATTGATTGAATTGTACTGAGTTTTCCATTCAGTCTTCTCAATCATTTATTACATGTTCTATGAAATCCTCAGCAACACTGCACGATACGGAAAATAAAAATCTGTTTCGCACATATGTGTGGAACGGAAATCGTCGACGGACTATTTTTAACCCTTTACCCAACGTAACGGCCAAAACCGGCCAGCGCTAAAAATCGCCAATTAATTTTCAAAATATTTTCATTTTTTGTCTCAAAAACATAGGTTATGACTCCTCGTTGGAACGAGCT
Source organism: Pictodentalium vernedei (assembly GCA_031216915.1). Classification (NCBI taxonomy): domain Eukaryota; kingdom Metazoa; phylum Mollusca; class Scaphopoda; order Dentaliida; family Dentaliidae; genus Pictodentalium; species Pictodentalium vernedei. The sequence continues at coordinate 446,595,992 of CM062293.1, read as the reverse complement.
CGTTCCAACGAGGGGTCATAACCTATGTTTTTGAGACAAAAAATGAAAAAATGCAGTTATTCAAGAATTTTTTTTGCAAGTGTCGTCTGCTTTTCATGTTAGGTAAAGGGTTAAATAGAAGCGAAATTTCGCTGGAATTTTCTACAAATCGTGCACCGCAATTACAATTTGAATCGTTAGCGATAGCTAAAAATCGTCCCCGTAGTTCCAATGTGTTCTATGTGCCACTAGGCACATTGAACACATTAAAACTCAGGGGACGAAATAGTAACACGGGTTCCCCTCGTAAATTTGGTTGGCGATAAAATGTGTTCATTTTGTTGATAGTCGTCAAATGAATTGCTGAGTGTCCTTTTAATAATTGCTTTTACAGACATGAAGGCGTGCAATAAAGACAGAACGACATGCGTGTGTGAATGTGCCATCGCGGAAGGATACCTCTCGTTCTATCCTTCCACACTGGTACTCGTGCCATATCGATTAACTCATTCACACGCGCGTGTCGTTCTCTGTGTGTTTATTGCAACTCTGCCAATGGAAGGCCTAAACAAATTCCAGACAGATATTGCCGTCCTTCATTTTCAGTTGTGATTTTAAATATTTCATCCTGTAAAGTTTTTCTTTTATACAAGCGAGAACTGGTGGTTCATTGTTCATGAATTTCTTTTACAAGTCATAGTTTTGCAAATTAATTTTGCATCCAATGTATATGCTGTAGCCCGTTAGGCTACTACAGTATACAGACATTCGTAACAACATGTACATAAGCGTTTTCATTTGGATTATTGGATAATACTTGTTTCATGGTGTAACAAGCATTTAGCAAACAGTGTCTTGAATTATATCAAAAATTGTAGAAATACGAACATGTTGCTCAATGTGGTGCTCACAATAGTCATAAGCAGCTGATTTATGAGGCCAGTATATAGGACACAATATGAGACCCAGACTGCAGTTTCTATTAGGACTCAAAATGTGCCCCCTATGAGGCTTTGTCCTGGAATATTCAAAAGTTACAAACAAATTTGGGCACAGTTTTCTTTGGCTCTGTACTCTCATGAAAGGCAGATTTCGCCAGACTGAAAATTTTGATTTGTCTCAGAATGCCCTAAAACCTACCGGTGTAGTCACTCGGAGTCAACATTTTGAACAATTTCCTCCTCTGGGGGTGGTGGGGGGGGGGGGGGGGGTCTGAATGACACTCCGTTAAGTATCATTCCCTAGTTGGAATTTCCATAGACCTACACCACCCCCCACCCCCCCGCGCCTCCACTGACAACCTCCTAGCTACGTCCCTGAGGGCAAGGTTTGCTTCTTGGACTTACGTCACACACGCAGTCAGTCTCATGCAAATGGAGGTCTGTGGATGACTGTGATTGTTGGGGTCCCAGCATCACCAGGTTTGATTCCGACACGTGTCAACTGAGTAAGAATTTCGGACGCCCATGGATCAAGACTACCACATGCACTTATCCAACCAACTACCTACATCATCAAGGCATAAGATTTCTTCAGTCGAGACTTGGAGTCGTGACAGTTTACATCCTTCCCCCTCCCAAACGGTCATCTTCGCAACGCCCGTGGTTTCAAGAATCTGAAGAACTCTACGCCACACCCAGACCCACATACACATGTATAGGCTTAGAACCCTAGTAAGCCTGGGGGTAACGTAGAATTAGATATATCCTTCTGCTGATATTTTAGTGCTCGGGAACAGAGAGACCAGAGGTGAGTAGTGTTGAAGAGACTGCATGTTAAAATAGACACAACGTCACTGATGCCTTAAACTGGAATCATAGTTTTGTTCTTATTTTAATTTCCTGACAATGCCAATACCCGGTGTTAGAATTCACACTGGGGTGCATGTGGCGTACTATTGAACTTTGTCTTCTCAGTTACCATGGAAGTTATTTTCATCACCGTACACCTACTGTAACTGCTGCTGACAAAGATGCTTATCAATAAACTTCTTGTCTATATAAAATAAAATATATAAAATAAAATACATTCGAATTAATTCACTGTCAGAAATTACCGTTACGGGTAAAGTCCAGCAACCAGCTACAGGTCTTGTTACCGTGGATTTTACAGCAACAACCGTTTCTGCTTAAAGTGCAAGCGCACCAATGGAGACGTGCTCATGTTTAATGTAACTTGATTTTTTTTTCATTACGAACGCATTTAATTCTCTAATTGCTGCTTTTGCATAACAGCATCATCCAGGTTGACTTGTCTGGGAACAGTCCGTTCCCTCACGTTCAATCATCATCAAAAGTAGATCAATTAATATCTTTAATCCTTTACCCAACATAACGGCCAAAACCGGCCAGCGCTATTCACAAAAATCGCCAATTAATTTTCATTATTTTTTCACTGTTTGTCTCAAACACATAGGTTATGACCCCTCTTTGGAACGAGCTCGTTCCAAAGAGGGTCATAACCTATGTTTTTGAGACAAAAAATGAAAAAAAAATAGTTATTCAAGAATTTTGTTTGCAAGTGTCGTCTTCTTTTCATGTTAGGTAAAGGGTTAACCTGTAGCCGATCGGCTGCAGGTTAAAGACATTAATTGGTCTACCTTTTAAAGTAGTGAATATCCATGTTTTATCGCCGATAATATCGTGTCTCTTGGTATTGATGCTTGTAAAAACTAAAATACAAAAAATAGGAGGGGTGCGCGTCGGGTGCGCCACCCCCACCCTGAATCTTGTGCCACCAGGTCTCTTGATGTACAACATCCCTACCAGGCACGGAATAAGCTCCGTTCTTATAGTACATTTCTACATAACAATCAGAGTTTAGATAGAGACTTTGCACTTACCATATATTGCATATTTGAAGCCTGTTCATTTTGCCGATAGGAGTTATGATAATCCAGTATACGTTGTTTATATGGATTAATATCGAAAGTAGTTGATGTTACCAATAATGTCATTTCAAGCAAAACTGCTACCTGTATGACCAACATTTCTGAAAGGAAATGTATAAATGAACAATAAACTACTCCTATTCAATCGAACTTACCACAGGAGACTTCTCGGTCCTGTAGCGCTACGTGCTACTCTTCTAAAAAGGATTCTGGGAGAATCCGTACCAAATAAAGTCGATTGGGGTGGTTTGGAGGGATTGTCGAGTCTATTTGGGTAATTGGATTTCCTATTGAATTGAACACACCCTCTGAACATACCCCCGTCCTGTTGTAGGCCTTTGGATACATAGCAACCACATGCTACCACAGAAACAAAGATGGCGGCCTCCAGTATACAAAATGGACGACTGAAACATTTATCACCCTAATATCACGCGCTGCGCATGCGAACTAGGACCATGTATCACTATGGAATTGGCGTCACAAGATGGCCGCTCACGCGGGCTATCAAGACAATCAAACATGACGTAACTAGGTCAGGCGACATGACGTCACAAACTAGGTCCCCCAATAGGTCCAAAATGGGGCCCTATCCATCCCTCTCCTACCACTTACGACATAAAAAGTTGATTGACAAGCTGCACTAACCGGCTTCCGTAGTGTATTGGGTGCGATCGTACGGTTTTAATAATTTACTTTTCCCGAATTTTCGAAGATATGTTGCGAATTAATCATCGGCAAGTGTATTAACCCTTTGAACCCGAAAGGCCGCTTTTCCAGACCAGGGTCGTGATATGATCTGAATTCATAAAGTAGATAGTTGCTCAGTGAATTTGTGTGGTAGACCAATCAAGATTTTCAACGTGCAGCCTTAGGGCTGCACGTTGAAAATATTGATTGGTCTTCCCCCAAGTAACGAAAATATATACTCTACCAGATGATGGCTCTGTTCTGATACCGTATGGAATATACGATTAGGGTTCAAAGGGCTAAAAATGAAATTTTGTAAACCAACAGGTCTGGAATATAACTAGAGCCAACCTGAGACGTATTCTTTTCTACATCTGGATGGATCTGGCATAGAGTATACGTATTGAATGTGCATACTTTATTTATTTATTTATTTATTTATTTATTTATTTATTTATTTATTTATTTATTGGTGCTTAGCGATTTCGACAGTCAGTGTCACCTCGAATCGGACAGTTTTATGGGAAACAAAGCGCCGAGCTGACGAGCAACTGTCAGACTCCCCAACGTACTAATTCCACAAGCAAGATTAACATTAGTAGTATATAAGGTACCCGTTCGTCCCTGATTACCCGGAGCTTTGCCGGAGCAGCTAGTGTTAAATTTTCATAGGAACCGGAGCCTTTTGCTGGAGCAACTTTTGCGTTGCAAAATTTCGGCTCCATCCAGCTAGATCCGGCAAATGGAACATGTGCAGCATATATAGTATGGTATTGTATATATAGTGATATATGTACACCTAGGGCTATGGATATATATAATGGGTATGTGATGGAAAATTGAAGGGGAAGGTGAGTTTTCTTGAAAGTTTTTCTCCGCGAAACGGTTGACGTTGCTGTTGACGTCGTGACGCGCACGCGACGTCACAGAGACGTTGACCACTGTTGTTGTCCACTATACAACCTGACATAACGTTATTCGGGTCAGGGTTTGTCGGCCTTCTCGTAAGGGGAGGAGGAGGGGGGGGGGGTCTGGTAGTGGTGGTGTATATCCATGTAGGTATACTATTAGCCCTTGGACCTTCATATTATCCTATGTCTGCTATAGCTAGGTCAAGCAGTATTGTGGGGATGGGGGTAATGCATGGTCGCCCAGTGCGGTACTGAGAGATAGTCCTTGGTAGTTTAGACTGGCAGTATAGGATGAACGGTCTGTTGGTCTAGCACCCTCTTAGTACTATTAACCTACCGACCCTTTGTATTATCTTATGGCTGGTAATGGGAGTTCGTAATGCTAGGTCAGGCAGTATTATAATCGTTTGTTTAGAAATGGGGCATAGGATGCATTGTATATACCGCTGTAGGTCCCCTGTTAGTCCTCGATATTCTTAACCAACTGATTGCTTTGTATTATTCTATGACTTGTATAGATAGTACGTTATGGCGGGGCCAAGTGGTATTGTGGGGTGGGGTGGGGGGCAATGCCTGGTAGTATTGAACAGCAGTATAGTATGGGCGATATATACCTCCGTGCCCCCCACTCCTGTTGTGTTCTATCTCAACTCGACAAATTCCAAATGCATCCATTCAAAACGAACATACATTTGAATAGTTGGGAGTTATTTCCCTTAGATCACACATTCGATCCAACAATTTTTTGATGAAAACATTGTACTGCATGTTTTGCATTTTAATGCGCGAGAGTACAGAGTGCTATATTTTTTCTTCAACGCATATTTTTCCATCATATATTGCTCTGTTACATTTGATTGGATACGCACTATCCAATCAAATGTAATTGAGCAATATGTCATTTATCAAAAATTGATTCTTGCCAAGGTCAATTTGAAATCTATTCCAACAGGGTCCACATGTAGACGTTATAGTCACAACCTGTGGAATTCCAGTTCTCTACCAGTTGTAGGAGGACAAGGAGAACTTAAAAATCTTCAAATATTAATGACCACACATATAATGACATTGCATTGACAAAACCCATTAACACTTTATCTAACGTAGCGACCATATTCGCTCAGCGCTATTCACCAATGGTCATTCTTTTTTATTTATCATTTTTTCCTGAAAGGCATAGCTTATGACGTCTCATTGGAACATCTCTTCCAATTCGTACCAATGAGGTGTCAAAAGCTATGTTTTTAGGCAAAAACGAAGCCTTTTCGTTATTCAGGACATATTTTGGTAAGTCTTCTTTAGTTGTGTTTTGACAAAAAATGCACTACATGGTTTTCATTTTGATGCACGAGAGTGTGAATGGACAGAGTGTTATATTTTTTCTTGACCGTAGATTTCTTTCCATGATATATTGCTCTGTTACATTTGATTGGATACTGTCAATAGGCACTATCCAATCAAATGTAATTGAGCAATGTGTCATTAATAAGAAAAAAATGATTCTTGCACCTGTGGTGTTTCGTAAAGCCCATAATATATGCTTATATCTCTCATTGTACTTCATGTTTTGCATTTTAATAAACGAGCCCATAGAGTGATATATTTTTTTTTCTTCAACACAGATTTCTTTCCATCATATATTGCTCTGTTACATTTGATTGGATAGTGTCAATTGGCACTATCCAATCAAATGTAATTGAGCAATATGTCATTTGCAAAAAAATTGATTTTTGCCAGGGTCAGTTTTGAAACTTATTCCGACAGAGTCTAGGGGTTAAAGTCAGAATCTGTGGTATTCCATATCTCCACTAGTTAAAGGAGGACATGTAACACAATGTAAGAATCTTCAAATATTAACAGCCTTCGCCTAATGTAGCGACCATATCCGGACGGCGCAATTCACAAATGGTCATTCATTTTCAATTGTCAGTTTTGCCCTGAAAAACATTACTTATAATGCTTCATTGGGACGAGAACGTCGTGCTGGTCAAAAGCTTTTTAAGGCCAAAAATGACATTTTGGGGGATAATTCAAGACATGCTTTATTAAGTGTTTTCTTTAGTTGTGTTGGGTGAAGAGTTGAAGACATCGGATTCTGAGAAGAGAATACATTTTCCTTCCATTGAGAATAGGTCCTTGTAAGTGTTTTAATGCTATTTGTATTTTATATATTTTATGTTATTATTGGATTTGCACTCTCTTTGCAAACTCCACTTGGAACCGAAAAAAATGCGAAACAATCTTAGATTTTCACTCTTTTATTCAGTTTGGAATTTGATTTTCATCGGATTTGGAATCAAACAACAAAAAAAACCCCCAAAACTCTATAGATGACGAAACAAGGTTAAGCGGAAGTACAGATAACAAAGGTACTCAAGAAGTTTCGTAAAAATCGGTTCATAAATACGGCCTCTAGCCCGAGTCGTATTGAATTGTTGAAGGACAGACGAACAGACGGACGTACTACCGCAGATGTACTTGTGAGGTGATTTTAGTCTTAGATATGGGGAAAATTGCGCAACTCACAAGTGGGTTTTTCGCACCTCACAAGTTGAAAAAAAACCTCACAAATGGTTGGTGTACTAACGATTTTATCCCCAACCTCACAAGTAACGACTGTACATGGACGGTCACCTCACAAGGCCATCTACGGTGGACAGGACAGACAGACGGACGGACGGGTCATGGCATAATCTCAAATTTGACTTACGTCAAAGTTGAGCTAAAAATCTTACCAAATTGTAGTCTTAAATTTCCGACTTTTTACGACTGAGGGCACAAAATTTTCAGTTGTTGATTTGTGAGTAAGATTCCTCCAACCTCAACGCCCATACTAACATACGCATACTAGCATTAGATATGATATGGGGACTTGGAATGCAAGCCGCTTTCCTGGGAGCTCTATTTCTAATAATAGTGCAGGCTTGACATTTTAGGGAAGAATAGCTCTGTGTACCTTGAGCATGGAAAACATCTAATTTTTGTTGGAAAGTTGAGGTCTCGAAATTGTCTATTTTCACAACGTTTGAGATGGCCCAGTGTGAAGAACCTTCCTGCCACACACCCACATCCACTTCTCATACCCAATGATACATCAAAATACGTACAACTTTTGTATCTTCCACAGTGACATTTTCACCAAAAGCCCTTGAAAATTGGCAGAGATACAGCGATTTGTTGAAAGCAGGTCATTTTTAGTACTTGGTCCTTTTTCTAAAGACACGAAACGATCCACATTAGTAATTTCTTGGATCCCGCTGTGCATCTCCTCTGGAAAAACTTTGAATCACAGTGATGGCTCGAAATCAAACTGGTATCTTCAAGATCGCAACCACCCGGTTGGGACTATAGTTCCAGATCTGGGGTATGCGGCCAAGCCAAAAAGTGGACATTTCACTCGGATGTTTCTATGGTCCATTGGCGATAAATCCTCCGACCAGACACTTACGTTTGAGAGAGAGAGAGAGAGAGAGAGAGAGAGAGAGAGAGAGAGAGAGAGAGAGACGGTGTGCGGTGGTCCAGATTCCAAGTTCTTATGTCCTTCAATATACACATTGAGTTGCCATCATGTACTATTCAAATTGGCATAATGCTAGGGAAGGATCTAACATTGTGTAAGATAACCTTTGCCCTCCAAGAAGTGAAGACACTCAACGAACTTGTTTCTCGATTCAAGGATAGGATACTTTACTCAGGTTGACAATGCCAGCAAAAACTGACGATTTGCTGCTTTTTCCGTTTTAACCCTTTACCTAACATGAAAAGCAGACGACACTTGCTAAAAAAAAAAAATTCTTGAATAACTATTATTTTCATTTTTTGTCTCAAAAAAATAGGTTATGACCCCTCATTGGAACGAGCTGTTTTAGAGACAAAAATTGAAAAAAGTAATGAAAATTAATTGGCGATTTTTTAGAATAGCGCTGGTCGGTTTTGGTCGTTACGCTAGGTGAAGGGTTAATGTGTTCTAAATTAACACTCCCTGTAAGATACTCACCTTCTCCAGATTGGCTTATTTCAGTTATTTTCTTCTGTCTTATAAAAGTTTTACAAAATGTAGTGCTAGTATTCTTTCATGTCGTTTGGCTTTTCTGGATAAAGTGGTTCGGCTCACAACTCGACGTTTTAACACTACAATCCCTTTGGAGACAACTCGTCCCCTGAGTTCCAATGTGTTCTTTGTGCCTACTGGCACACAGAACACATTGGAACTCAGGGGACGAACTGTCTGACCCCGATAATAATGGCGAGAGAATACCCTTTCTTCCAATCCGTATTGGCGCTGAGCTGTACAACAGCAATGTCGCTGACGTTAGTTTTTTCGTGAACCTACACATCTTCATATTGGAGGGATTCGTTTTTTTTCCTGCTGGATTCCTGTTTTGGTAATACATACTTCTCTGTGTTAAAATGCTAATATTAAATACTAATGTTACTTAATATCATTGTTTGCATGTATTCTCCCCTTCCACTCGATGCCTTTGACCAATTTCGGATTCTTTATGTATAAGTTAAAGTGGTTATTCTGAAATAAAATATTTCATACATGTATATTACCTGCTTGTTGTCAGAGTATTCCAGTAACGTGTTTATCGAACAGAAAATATTACGCAACAAAATGGTCACAATCTATCCAGAGATCATTTATCTGTTGTCAGGTTTGGCTTATCTTTTCAACTTTGTAGGCTATCGATATTGGCAGTTGTTTATCGCCTTGGAAGTCGATTCACAACTCTGCGTGACAAGTTGTCCATGGGATTGATTATACGGGACCTCTTGTTAAAAAAAAAACGCTAACGTTTATGGGAGTGTTAGCAAGTGCTGGTGTGCACAGTACGCACACTTCCAGGCATCCCAGTAGGCTACTTACACTTTCACCTGAGAGTCGAAATTCCATAAACAGCATATAGAATCATCTTTTGCAGAATGATCGACGATGAGGAGATAGAAATGCCATCGAAATGTCCTCTATGTCGAGTGCTCAGATGCAAGGAAGTCGCGTTCGTTCAGTTCGCAAAATCAAAATTTTATCCGGGTCTGGGGACCCCCTTGGTTCATTCCCCGGTAACTTTTCTTGACCCACCCCGTCCCTGGCATATTACGAAATCAAGATTGAAAGAAATTAAAACAGCATTTGCGCTTCAATGCTCTAGTATTCCCTTTTCGGAGGGTGAGATTCTCTTGCGTTGTCAGGAGGAAAGCGGACTGAGGTTTTCCATACACAAAGAAAAAAGTTAAGCACCCCCTGGATATTTTACGATGGTAAATGTATTGTTTGATATCAGTAAAGAATTTACAGTGTAAGCTTCAACAACAGTGAATGCTCTCTTGAAAGAACATATTCAGGCCATACGAACACACTAAAACCATAGTCATCATCATCATTTCAATGACAGCATTGAAGAACGAAAAAAGTAACTGCTAGAGCTCAATACGATACCCGTTTTAGCATAGGCATGGAGAGTCAACAAGGCAACATTCTTTGGCTATAAATGGATAAAAATGTCATTTGTAACCTCTAGAGAACATGACGTCCCCTGAGTTCCAATGTGTTCTATGTGCCAGTAGGCACATACAACACATTGGAACTCAAGAGGCGATGAGCCAGTGTTACAGTTCAATATCTGGTGTATCCTCCATGTGTTTGGATAACAGCTTCTATCCTGCATCGCATCCTCCAGTCAATCGTCGTATCCGTTGCAGAGGTGGCTGTTGCCATTCCTAATGCAAAGCTACTTCCAATGCTCACATATATTCTACTGGAGGTTTGTAGAGGACCTCAATATTTCTTTTCTCTGGCCGTTCCTGGCCAGATTCGTCGATTTTGTGGCCACGGGCTCTTCGGAACAGTACTTGAGGTGAATGGCTGCTATCGCACCAGCATAAGAAGCATCCTGTTTTCACGTTGTGGTGTCACGGGGGGTCGTCCTGACCGAGGATGGTCCTTAACCGCATTAGTTTGCACGTGTTTTCTCACCAAACGACTGGTGACTGTGTAATGGATGTCAAGTTGACGACCGATTGCATTAAAGGGCATACCGATGGAATACATACCAGTAATCTGTCATCGTTGTGCATGTGTCATTCTTGAGGTCATGGTGAAAGATAGTGATTGAACATTGAAAAATAGGCACTGAAATGCCCAGTTCTGCGTCGTGCACAAATTGTGCTTTGGTGAATTATTGGGTTGCATTGTGCGCGTGATTCCCAGGACCTGTTTGTGGGACACATTCAATCGTTCACGTTCTCAACCATTTGTTGGATCATCAATATAATCATACATATAACCAGCAACAGACTTTCAATGAACAGTGGTATATATATATTATATTTGTGGGTGCTTAACTTTTTTCTTTGTGTGCATGTAACGCTGCATTATCTGGTTGTATTGAAATACCTTTTCGTTCATGGTTCGGGAGATCTATATTTATTTATTTATTTATTTATTTATTTATTTATTTATTTATCAGAGTATAACGACACATTAACAGCCAGGGTCATATCATTTCAGTGACAGTTTTACGGGGGGGGGGGGGGGGGGGGGGGAGCCGGAGTACCCGGAGAGAACCACCGAGCAACGACGAGCAGCTGTCAGCTCTCCAACATAGTAACTCTGACCGCGGCACAGGCAGGGCTAGATTGGCTGAAGACATGCGCACCACCGACGTGCAGTACGCCCTAGTACACAGCGACATCGTGCCCCCATGTTGGCAACCGGGGTTAAGTTGCCCAAGGACACAACGCGGAAGCGCGAATCAGTCGCTGAAATGGTTACCCATCCAACTACTAACCGCGCTCGATGTTGCTTAACTTCGGTGATCTGACGAGAACCGGTTACTGCGACGCCACCGCGCCCCCGGGAGATCTATTATCTCCCTCATGTCTCTGTTCAGGACCGATACAGCTCAATCGATCGTTTGGGTCTCTACTTACTAGAGGCTGTAGTTCTTCAGGGAAATGCGGCGGGTGAGAAGGAACCTACCCACAAAATTGGAGTTCCGCTTGAAGGACTATCTCCCATTTATGAATTGGAAAATTTTGACAAAATGGAGCGACCGAACTAGCTAGGTCACAGAAAGTACGATGTATCGGTGTCAGTTGTTTTAAAACAAATGTTCTCGTTTGCATGTAGTTTCAGGGAGACGCCTTGGTACTAATTTGATAGTTTTATTAGTCGCGGCTATTTTTTATTGGGGTTTACCCCTTTACCCAACGCCTACGATATCAAAATTTATTATTTTAAATATCATTTTTTGAAATTTTTCAAAAAATTTCAACAAAACCATATCATTTGACCCCTCGTTGGAACGAGATCGTTCCAACGAGGGGTCACATGATATGGTTTTGTTGAAAGTTTTTGAAAAATAATATTTTTTCAAATGCTGAATTTGCATATTACGCGGGCAGATGCGGTCGATTCGTTGGGTAAAGGGTTTAACGAGATTTTCGACAGCTAGGGTCACCTCGTGTTGGACAGTTTTACGGTTGGAAAGCCGGAATATCCTATGAGAACTGTGCAACGGCGAGCAACTGTCAGACTCGCCAACGTACAAACTTCGCACGAGCAGGGTTAGCATTGGTTGAGGACAGGTGCACCATCGTCGTGCAGTACGCCTTAGTATACAGCACCATCGTACCCCCTTCCCACGGTAGTCTCATCTATAAAAATGGTGTCAAAGTGCCTAGGCGTTTCACAGAAACTAGTTGCATGGTCGACATGGCGGTGATCGTCGATCGTCCCTTAGCGCACCCCCCTCCCCCCAAATTGCACCAAACCATATCTTTCTCCCGCCTCCTTCGTTTCTAGGTTAAGCTGGAACGAGAGTGCGATCGGGAGACATCATAAGGAGTCATCCTACCAAAATGCAATGAAATCCCTCCATATTGAACATGACCTGCAGACTGTGCTAAAAGTTTTTGGGTTTCGGGCTTGGGCAGCCATCACGGCTTGCAGATCATGCCCAAAAGGGGACGTTCTCATCTAGGCATTATACAGAGGCATCCTACCAAGTTACAATGAAATCCCTTCATAAATACGACCTGTAGACTGTGCTAATGGTTTTCGGGTTTTGGGCTCGGACAGCCATACCGGTCGACCGATCGCGACCAAAAGGGGACGTTCTCATCTAGACATGACCCCAAACCTGCATATGAAATTTCGTGATGATCAGACAAGAACTGCGAGGTGTAGCCCGTGCTAAAGGAAAATGTGAACAGACTCACAGACTCACAGACCAACAGACTCACGGACTCACAGACTAACAGACTTCTGCACGCGTGATGGCAATAGCTTATCTTGGCTATGTCAAGTTAATCTAATAAAAATGAAAGTGTCAATGACACTATTGCTTAACTTGTGTGTTCTGTTTGATGAAAAGGATAATGTTCAATGTTTATGAAGGATTATGAAATAAGACAAGAATTGTGATAATTGGGAATATGTTCATGTCTGTTCCCTGTATGCTATATTTTTGATAAAAAATAATATGAGATGTACATTGTACTAAAGAGCTGAGGGTGGGTTAATATGACCTCACAGTTAATGTATATGGCCCTCACAGTTAACGTATATCAACGAAAGTTACCAAATTACAGTGAAATTATTCTAAAACGAGTCATCTTATCAAGTTACATTGAAATCCCTTCATAAATATGGCCTGCAGACTGTGCTAAAGGTTTTCGGGCTTTGGGCTCCTGTAGCCGTCAGTTTTCCAATTGCGTCCAAAGGGGACGTTCTCATCTAGACATTACATGAAGTCAACCTACCAAGTTACAATGAAATCCCTTCATAAATATCACCTGTAGACTGTGCTTAAGGTTTTTGGGCTTTGGGCTTGGACAGCCATCATGGGTGAATGATCGCAACCAAAAGGGGACATTCTCATCTGGGCATCATCTGGAGTGATCCTACGAAGTTACAATGAAATCCCTTCATAAATATGACCTGTAGACTGTGCTCAAGGTTTTCGGGCTTCGGGTCCCTGAAGCCGTCACAGTTGACCAATCACGACCACAAGGGAATGTCATCATCTAGGCATTATATGGAGTCCAACTAACAGGTTAATGAAATCCTTCCATAAATATGACCTATAGACTATGCTAAAGTTTTTGGGGTTTTGGGCTCGGGCAGCCGTCAAGGCTGAATGATCGCGACCAAAAGGGGACTTTCTCATCTAGACATTATTTGGAGTCATCCTACCAAGGTACAATGAAATCCCTTCATAAATATCACATGTAGACTGAGCTAAAGGTTTTCAGGCTTCAGGCCCCTATAGTTGTCACAGTCGTCTAATGGTGTCCAAAAGGGGCTGTTCTCATCAAGACATTATATGAAGTCAACCTACCAAGTTACAATGAAATCCCTTCATAAATATGGCCTGTAGACTGTGCTAAAGGTTTTCGGGCTTCTGGCCCCTGTAGCCGTCAGTTTCCCAATTGCGTTCAAAGAGGACGTTCCCATCTAGACATTATATGAAGTTAACCTACCAAGTTACAATGAAATCCCTTCATAAATATGACCTGTAGACTGTGCTAAAGGTTTTCGGGCTTTGGGCTCGGGCAGCCATCATGGTTGAATGATCGCAACCAAAAGGGGACATTCTCATCTGGGCATCATCTGGAGTGATCCTACGAAGTTACAATGAAATCCCTTCATAAGTATGACCTGTAGACTGTGCTCAAGATTTCCGGGCTTCGGGCACCTGTAGCCATCACAGTTGACCAATCATGACCAAAAGGGGACGTCATCATCTAGGCATTATATGGAGTCAACCTTACAAGTTACAATGAAATCCTTCCATCAATACGACCTATAGACTGTGCTAAAGGTTTTTGGGCTCGGGCATCAAGGCTGAATGATCGCGACCAAAAGGGGACGTTCTCATCTAGACATTATTTGGAGTCATCCTACCAAGCTACAATGAAATCCCTTCATAATTATGACCTGTAGACTGTTCTTCAGGCCCCTGTAGCTGTCACAGTTGCTCAATCGTGTCCAAAAGGGGACGTTCTCATCTAGACGTTATATGAAGTTAAACCTACCAAGTTACAATGAAATCCCTTCATAAATATGACCTGTAGACTGTGCTAAAGGTATTCGGGCTCGGGCATCCATCATGGTTGGATGATCGCAACCAAAAGGGGACATTCTCATCTGGGCATCATCTGGAGCGATCCCACGAAGTTACAATGAAATCCCTTCATAAATATGACCTGTAGACTGTGCACAAGATTTTCGGGCTTCGGGCACCTGTGGCCATCACAGTTGACCAATCATGAACAAAAGGGGATGTCATCATCTAGGCATTATATGGAGTCAACCTAACACGTTACAATGAAATCCTTCCATAAATACGATCTATAGACTATGCTAATAGTCTTTGGGCTCGGGCAGCCATAAAGGCTGAATGATCGCGACCAAAAGGGGATGTTCTCATCTAGACATTATTTGGAGTCATCCTACCAAGCTACAATGAAATCTTTTCATATTTATGACCTGTAGACTGTTCTAAAGGTTTCGGGCTTCGGGCCCCTGTAGCCGTCACAGTTGTCCAATCATGTCCAAAAGGGGATGTTCTCATCTAGACATTATATGAGGTCAACCTACCAAGTTACAATGAAATCCCTTCATAAATATGACGTGTAGACCGTGCTAAAGGTTTTTGGGCTTCGGGCTCCGGCAGCCATCATGGTTGAATGATCGCAACCAAATGGGACAATCTCATCTGGGCATCATCTGGAGTGATCCTACGAAGTTACAATGAAATCCCTTCATAAATATGACCTGTAGACTGTGCTCAAGGTTTTCGGGCTTCGGGCACCTGTAGTCATCACAGTTGACCAATCACGACCAAAAAGGGGTGTCGTCATCTAGGCATTATATGGAGTCAACCTAACAGGTTACAATGAAATCCTTCCATAAATATGACCTTTTGCCTATGCTAAAGGTTTTTGGGCTCGGTCACCCATCAAAGTCGCGATCAAAATGGGACGTTCTCATCTAGACATCATTTGGAGTCATCCTACCAAGTTACAATGAAATCCCTTTATAAATATGACCTGTGGACTGTGCTAAATGTTTTCAGGCTTCAGGCCCCTGTAGCTGTCACAGTCGTCTTATGGTGCCCAAAAGGGGCTGTTCTCATCTAGACATTATATGAAGTCAACCCACCAAGTTACAATGAAATCCCTTCATAAATATGGCCTGTAGACTGTGCTAAAGGTTTTCAGGCTTCCGGCCCCTGTAGCCGTCAGTTTCCCAATTGTGTCCAAAGGGGACGTTCTCATCTAGACATTATGTGAAGTCAAATCAACCAAGTTACAATGACATCCCTTCATAAATATGACCTGTAGACTGAGCTAAAGGGTTTCGGGCTTCGGGCACCTGTAGCCATCACAGTTGACCAATCATGACCAAAAGGGTTCGTCGTCATTTAGGCATTATATGGAGTCAACCTAACAAGTTAAAATGAAATCCTTCCATAAATACGACCTATAGACTATGCTTAAGGTTTTGGGGCTCGGGCCTCAAGGCTGAATGATCGCGACCAAAAGGGGACGTTCTCATCTAGACATTATTTGGAGTCATCCTACCAAGCTACAATGACATCCCTCCATAATTATCACCTGTAGGCAATTCTAAAGGTTTTCGGGCTTCAGGCCCCTGTAGCTGTCACAGTTGCCCAATCGTGTCCAAAAGGGGACGTTCTCATCTAGACATTATAAAAAGTCAAATCTACCAAGTTACAATGAAATCCCTTCATAACTATGACCTGTAGACTGTGCTAAAGGTATTCGGGCTTCAGGCTCGGGCAGCCATCATGGTTGAACGATCGCAACCAAAAGGGGCCATTCTCATCTGGGCATCATCTGGAGTGATCCTACGAAGTTACAATGAAATCCCTTCATAAACATGACCTGTAGACTGTGCTCAAGAATTTCGGGCTTCGGGCACCTGCAGCCATCACAGTTGACCAATCATGAACAAAAGGGGATGTCATCATCTCGGCATTATATGGAGTCAACCTAACAAGTTACAATGAAATCCTTCTACAAATACGACCTATAGACTATGCTAATGGTCTTTGGGCTCGGACAGCCATAAAGGCTGAATGATCGTGACCAAAAGGGGATGTTCTCATCTAGACATTATTTGGAGTCAGTCATCCTACCAAGCAACAATGAAATCCCTTCATAATTATGACCTGTAGACTGTTCTAAAGGTTTTCGGGCTTCGGGCCCCTGTAGCCGTCACAGTTGCCCAATCATGTCCAAAAGGGGACGTTCTCATCTAGACATTAAATGAGGTCAACCTACCAAGTTACAATGAAATCCCTTCATAAATATGACGTGTAGACTGAGCTAAAGATTTTTGGGCTTCGGGCTCAGGCAGCCATCATGGTTGAATGATCGCAACCGAAGGGGACAATCTCATCTGGGCATCATTTGGAGTGAACCTACGAAGTTACAATGAAAACCCTTCATAAATATGACCTGTGGACTGTGCTCAAGGTTTTCGGGCTTCGGGCACCTGTAGCCATCACAGTTGACCAATCACCACCAAAAAGGGATGTCATCATCTAGGCATTATATGGAGTCAACCTAACAGGTTACAATGAAATCCTTCCATAAATATGACCTTTTGCCTATGCTAAAGGTTTTTGGACTCAGGCACCCATCAAAGGCTCAATGATCGCGATCAAAATGGGATGTTCTCATCTAGACATTATTTGGAGTCATCCTACCAAGTTACAATGAAATCCCTTCATAAATATGACCTGTAGACTGTGCTAAACGTTTTCGGGCTTCGGGCCCCTGTAACCGTCACAGTTGCCCAATCACGTCCAAAAGGGGACTTTCTCATCTTGACATTATATGAAGTCAACCCACCAAGTTACAATGAAATTCCTCAATAAATAAGACCTGTAGCCTGTGCTAAATTTTTTTGGGTTTCGAGCTTGGGCAGCCATCACAGTTGACAGATCATGCCCAAAAGGGGACGTTCACATCTAGGCATTATACAGAGGCATCCTACCAAGTTTCAATGAAATCCCTTCATAAATACGACCTGTAGACTGTGCTAATGGTTTCGGGTTTTGGGCTTGGGCAGCCATACCGGCTGACCGATCGCGACCAAAAGGGAAGTTCACATCTAGACATGACCCCAAACCTGCATATGAAATTTCATGACGATCAGACGAGAACTGCGGGGTGTAGCCGGTCACTGCCGGTGCTAAAAAAAAATGTGAACAGACTCACAGACTTCCGCACGCGTGATGGCAATAGCTTATCTTGACTCTGTCAAGTTAAGCTAAAAATGAATTCCAAGCAACTCAAGTTCAAGTTTAGCTAATCATTCTTCCATTGTGCAACTTTGTAGGACTCAAGCATTGGTTACCATGTGCAATATATCAGTAAAACTAAATCCATCTGCCACAGAAAACCAGCACTGCTCCACTTTGTGAAGATTAAAAACACAGGAAAACGTAAGATATTATCAATGTTTTATTACTGCATGTACAGGTTACATACTGGTCAGAGCTTACACTAAGAACTAAGAACTATCGGTATTCAATTAACCCTTTTTCCAATATTACATTCAATGACGCTTAAAAAAGGTATGGCAGGATATTAAGTTGTAACAGAAACAAGAATCTCATTGAATAACTTCTGAGAAAATTGGTACATATAACCGTTTACCTAATATACTGGAAAAACCCAGCTAGAGCTGTTCCTGAAAATTGCCATTCCATTTTGATATATTTTTTTATCTTCAAAACATTACTTATCACCCTTCACAGGGATGAGCACATTGGGTGTGTCCCAATGCGGGGTCACAAGTAAAGTTTTGGAAGTCAAAAAAATGAAAATTTTAGTTTGTTTGTTTGTTTGTGGTTAACGTCACATATTTATGCACTATGGCTAATCGTGACACAACATGGAAATGAAGTCAAGTTTAGTCAATTGTTGATCAACATGTTGCCCATTTTAGAGGACTTTCACCCCAAGCATTGGTGACTGGGTCCTATTTTACTAGTAAAGCGGAACTGGTTTACCACAGTAAACAAGTGCTGCTTACTTCCCGGGATTCCCACAAGGAGAAAATTTTAGTTATATTAGAAAATATCTGAACATGTGTCTAGTCGTGTTAGGTAAAGTTAACCCCCTGAACACAGCAGACGAAATATCTGAAGTTAACAATTAAGGGTCCAATTCCAACTTAAACCCTTAAGGACCTAATTCCAACTTTAATTACATTTTTCTACAACAAAACAGGTGCACCAATATGCAGTTTGGGGGTAAGCTTGCAAGTTACATCCTAAGTGCCATGGCATTTGTTTCTAAGCAAGTCTTGGCTGCCTACATAGGCAGCCAAGACTTGCCAAGAAACAACTGTAAAATCATAGAATGTGAACTGTCAAAGTGAAGGAAAAAATGTCTAAAAAATCTCCAGGCCCTTTAGGGTTAATCACTTTTTCTGCAACAAAACTGGTAACCCAACATGCAGTCTTTGGGTAAAGTTCCAAGTGACATTCCAAGTGCCTTGGCCACTACTTCTCGGCAAGTCTTGGCTGTCTATATAGGCAGCCAAGACTTGATTAGAAACAACTGCAAACTCACAGGAAATAGACTGTCAATGTACAGGGAAAAAATGTATAAATATCTCCAGGCCCTGAAGGGTTGAACCTACAGATATTTCCCATAATGCAACTATGAATTCAATCTTTGGGTTCTGTGAAACAAAACTGAATTCGTCATCCTATATGCGCGTGGCGAAAACATTGCTGCATGAAATTTCAATATTTCAGTATTCATGTTCAGAGAGTCAACAAATGGAAGTTAACCCTTTACCTAACATGAAAAGCAGACGACACTTGCAAAAAAAATTCTTGAATAACTAATTTTTTCATTTTTTGTCTCAAAAACATAGGTTATGACGACTCATTGGAACGAGCTCAACGAGCTCGTTCCAATGAGGGGTCATAACCTATGTTTTTGAAACAAAAAATGAAAAAATAATGAAAATTAAATGACAATTTTTGAGAATAACGCTGGCCGGTTTTGGCCGTTACGTTGGGTAAAGGGCTAAACAGACAGACACATGACAAGTTTGTATAAATGGAACATATTGGTGTTTACCTGGATGTAGTTTCGCTAAGATGTTTGCTTTGAGTCATTTTCTTTAGCAATATTTCAACCCCTTACCTAACATAGCTTGCAGGTAAACAATATTTTTTTTGCAAAATAAATGATCAGTTTTGGCAACTGGCATTACTTTGTGACAACTAATGCAGTACATTATTGCTTCCAAGCATTAATAACACATCCTTCTCCAACACTGAAACAAAAACAGTCATCTGCAGAAAAAGTACAACAGCTGATTGAATCAAACTTTGCTGGATGAAAGGTGGAAACATGATTTCAAAGCAACTTAATTTTTGTTGACAACTCAGCAGTAAATGTTACTGTACAATGATATGTATGATCCTAACATCCACAGTGTAATACTAAGGTCAGTTTGCTGGAGTACCCTAACCCTACACAATAACTCATTCTATGCTCCAGATTTTGAAAATGTTTTTGATGCTAATTATAGAATTAAGGCACAGCATTTGTTTAAGCTTATCTACTTTTCAAGGTTCGTGAGCAAGTTCTACAACTTATATTAACACCTTTCCTTGACGTAATGGTGTGGGTATTTGGGCTGACCTTTGTTGCGACAACCCTGTGGCCTTGCTCTCATTGAGTGCTATTAAGGGAGCTTTAGCCTGCATGGAGTGTTCTCTCTCCACACCAAGTTTATAGCCAGGATTCTGCAAAAGAGGGTGCCCAAGCCATTTTTGTTGGGGAGAGGGGGGCGCACACATGAAATCTGGAAGGTCATTTTGGAGGGGGGCTTGGGGGCCTCCCCTAAGACCTAACTAGATCCCTCCACTCACTACCCCCTCCTCCCACTTCACCTCAATCTCCAGTATGTGCTAATCAATGAGCAACTGCACTCTATAGATTTTGAGAAACCATTACTGATTTCATGAGATATGCAAAAAATATAAAAGGGTTTTAACCTTTAAGGCCTAATTCTGACTTCAGAAATTTTCTGTACATCAGGAAAGGTGACCAACCCACCACTCTTGAATAAATGTGCCAGTTAAACTTAAAGTTTACAGACAGTGGTTTCTAGTCAAGTCTTGGCTGCCTTGAAAGGCAGCCAAGACTTGACTAGAAACCACCACAAGGTAACAGAACAGAGTCTGTCATGTGTGGCAAAATTGTGGAAACTGGCCCTTTAACTCTCTGCACACTGATGTCAAAATTGCAAAGTTTTCAGCAGCCAATATTTCCCGTCATACAGTTTGATATTCAACCATATATACCTTGTTTGACAGAGCTCAGTGAGCTCTGTCAAACAAGGTATAATTGGTTAAATTTGTAGATAAACAATAGAAAAGCTGAGTGATTGGAGAAAATTCTGTTGTACTACCAGAGTTCTAGGGGTTAACTGGTAGATTTCTAAATTATTTTTCAAAGGTGATTTGTAACATGAGTATTTTTTTTCAAAGATACAATATTGCCAGTAAGGGGAGCCTTAGTTTAACAAGATTTTGTACATCAATAAATCAATAATTGTTTTGTTACTATTTATGGGGAGTACCTATTGGCACTCTCCAATAAATTGTAACAAAACAATTTATATGAACATTTCTTAATCTACAACTGCACAAACAACAAGCTAATCCACGCAGTGTAAAGCTTTTAGCACTTTTCATAAAAGCCCTGAAAGTGGCTTCTAGCACTCTACCAGTTAACCCTTTACCCAACGCAGACGATTTCAAAATTTATTATTTTAAATATCATGCTTTAAATGTTTTCAAAAAATTTCAACAAAACCATATCATGTAACCCCTCTTTGGAACGAGCTCGTTCCAAAAAGGGGTCACATGATATGGTTTTGTTGAAATTTTTTGAAAAATAATATTTTTTCAGCTGCTGAATTTGCATATTACGCAGGCGGATGCGGGCGTTTCGTTGGGTAAAGGGTTATGGGTTATATGATCACTGTAAGATAAATCAATCTTGCACTAGATATTAAATAAATTTTGTTAGAGAATAACAAATTTAGACTCTTTCTATGAACAGTCCAAACAGTTGAACTCTCGTGGGTGACTCACGCTCATCATAAGAAATTTCTGTCATAAGAAATTTCTATGTTTATGCATTGCAGTCAATTCAGAAATTAAGTATATGATATTGTTTTATATGCAGATAATATTTGGGTTATAATGCTATTGCTATTTTAACCTGCTATTCTTTTAAAGCTATATATATCGGCTATGAACTGCACTATCTGAATGAAGCAACGGTACACATTTCCTTTGGTTTAGTATTTACTTGAACATTTTATTACCAAAATATATTAAAGCTATAACTTATATTCCATTCACCTCACAAATCCATATCAACACTCACATGATATTCGGTCCTAAATGGTTCAAGGATAAAAAATTTACTTGATAAAATGACCTCTAGATGTGAAATTCCCAACGTAGGACAGAAAATACCCTGCACCTCTTGAAAAATGATGTAAGCCTATACTTGGGCTTTACTACTCCATTCGTTTATGAACTATTATCTCTTCATATTTATATTTTTATTTCTTTCAGTTTATTGGATTGTGACAAATTATAAGAAAATGATTCTTATGCCCAAAATATAATTTGAAACTGAGGTGCCATTAGAGTTGTATAGTTTAGTGGATTTGTGAGTTGGTTTGAGTTTTTCAAAAATCAAAACCAAAAACATTTTGGTCACAGAAAATCGAAGATTAAAACTTTTGGAAAAGAAGGAAGTTTCTGTTGTTAATGCTTAGAAACCGGGAAATAAGAATTAATTTATTGACACATGACATACCGCGAAAAACTTACAGTAAAGCAGGTGCTTCTAGTCAAATGTTGTCTGCCTATTCAGGCAGACAACATTTGACTAAAAGCACCTGCTCAGTGTTTAATTCTCCCCAGCCCAAAGACAGCCGAACCGTCACAGCCAGATTACCTGCCATATTACATCACAGGCAAGAAAACTCGACTCCCGGCTTCAAAGAGTTAAACTGGTCACATTCATATTCAATTAATCTTGGAAATGAGTCAACTGACACATTTTTGTTCAAATGTTTGGATATGTATAAATTCAATAATATTACTTTAGGAATCCTAATCAACAGAAACAGGTCAGAAGCTAGGAGATTGGCCAGGGAGGGGTGTGTGTAGCCCCCCCCCCCCCCCCCCCCCCCCCATGCCCTCTAAGTTGGAAATTTGTTTTGTTTGTTGGAAACATTTTCTCAGAAAGCTGACAACTTGAAAAATGAAAGATGACCATTTGATGAAACCACCATTTTTATTTTTCAAAAATACCCTTATGTTTAATAGATCATTTGTATTAAAGCACTTTTTATAAGTATATGGAAATCAAGTAGTCATGTACATGAAAAACATTCGCTTATTTTAATTATTATATTTTAAAGAATTACTTTTGTTTGATTTTCCACTTTTTAGGCCTAAAATCATAATTATAAACAAATGTTTTGGATCAGTTTCATTTATAATTGTATTTAAAGAAATATATTGAGTTTGGTTTCAAATTTGTCCCAACAGACAATGACCCAAGAATACTGTCGTGAAATTTGAAGATCCTAGCTTCAGGCCTGAACAGAAAATACATCAGATTTAACACACCCACCGAAAACAACCCGAAAAGGATTGTAAATGTGAACTGTTCAGGCCTAAAGAAGTTAAAAAAAACACTAATTTTGAAAAGGTTTATGGCAGAAGCTAATTATCCGAAACCATTTCAGCTCAGTGTAACTTTCCATATATCTGACATTAAAGCACAATCAACTACAAACCCTCAATAAACATTTTGTATTCTAATATCTTTTAAGTTGCAGTTTCCAGTCACATACGAAACCATTTCACAATGAGTACCAAATTAACCGGTATAGTGCTGGAAGCCCATATTTAGGCTTTATTTTGAAGTGTCAGTACCACAACTTTAAGGCTTCATATTCAGCAGATGTTCTACATAACACCTTTGAAGTGAATATATTTAGTCTGTGAGGATTTGCCTTGTTACAATTGATGGGAGAGTGCCTGGCACTCTCCCATAAATTGTAACAAGGCAAAGATATGTGAACAAATTTTGATGACCAAAAATAAGTCAGCACTGTACCAGTTATGACAGAAATATACATGAATCTCACAAATTGAAAAAATATAACACTCGATTTCATCTTGCCCTACTCAAATGTATATACAACTGAATGGGATGAAATGTGTGTATGTGAAGTGCTGCAATTGGAATATATATATACATCTTTTTTATATTATATATATATATATTTATATGTATGTATTTATATATTATGGAAATGTTCAGAACAAACAGCAGTTTCAGAATAAAATATAATATCAGTTATGATGAAGGTTTTTAATTCTCATTGTACACACCTGCTTAAAACAAGTGACGGAATGTTTGTCAGATATTTACCAATATGCAACAAAAAACATTTAGGCAAAAATATGGCACAAGGGCAAAAACAAAGTTTTTAATAAAATATAAGTGTTGATTACAAAATAATTAAAAACTATCCAACTATACAACATTATTGAAAACATTTGGGTGTATTGTACCTCTCTTCATGATTCACATTTACACAGACAAAGTAACGAGGCATTTTATGGCTTGTAACAAGTAGCATGGGAAATTAACTTGGTAGTAAAAATTTGGTTGCATGGGCTTGTCTTGTAACAATTTATCTCCAATAAATGGAAACAAGTCAAGCCATACAGACAAAGTAAATCCACTTCAAAAAAAAAAGAGAATTTGAAGTACATCCATGGAAAATGAGGTCTTTTCTGCACTTTTAAATGGAGCTCATATAAGGGTTCCTTAACCAGTTTGTTTGTTTATTGGGATTCAACAACACTTTCCACAGTCAGGGTCACACTGCACTGAAAAGTTTTATGGGTGGAGCTAGCCAGAGTACCTGGAGAGAACCCCAGCGCAGTCTGCAAAATTTGACGAGAACGCTTGTTTCGTTTGCGTGGTGGTTACGTAAAGTTAAATCTATGCGATTGGATGACCGGTTAGCCAAAAGTTGCATCTTGAATGGTAAAGTCTGAGTAACTTAACCAGCCTTTCTTGTGTCTTGTTAAGATTTTTAGACTTTTGCCTTGAGAGGCTATATAAATTTCAATTTCACGCAATATGTGAATACTTGTCAATGATAAAAAAGAAAAGTAGTTTCCCAAGAATTTTTACATAGCCGAGCCTTCGGTTAGCCACCTCCAAGCCATGTGAATGGTCGGTCGGTTAGAGTCAGTTTTGAAATTTTGCACACTGCCCGCGCAGTGACGAGCAACTGTCAGACTCTCAAACTTACTAATCCGGCACAAGCCACATTAGCAGTGGTCAAACCTTTACCCAACGCAGACGATTTCAAAATTTTTTATTTTAAATATCATTTTTTAAATTTTTTCAAAAAATTTCAACAAAACCATATCATGTGACCCCTCTTTGGAACGAGCTCGACAAGCTCGTTCCAAAGAGAGGTCACATGATATGGTTTTATTGAAATTTTTCGAAAAATAATATTTATTCAGCTGCGGAATTTGCATATTACGTGGGCAGATGTGGGTGATTCGTTGGGTAAAGGATTGAAGGCAAGTGCACTGTCAATGTGTCATATGCCTTAGTACACAGCACCATCATTCCCAAAAAAAGACAGTCGGGATTAAGGATAGTGCACACACATGGGCAATCAGAATTAAGTGCCTTTTCCAATGACACAGTGCAACCTGACCAGTTAAGATCTAAACATTTTTGCTGTCACAGTTCTAGAAGCCACTGTCACCAGTGTTCACGCTGTCGGGTTCTAATGGTGCCAATGGCACCAATTTGTTAAAATTAGCACTAAAATCACTACGACTGGCACCAAATTCTGGCACCAGAATATTTCTGTTGAACTGTCTTTCTAAACTGAAGTTGCAACTTGTTCTGAAGCGCCTGCAATGTTAATTAAACTAAACATTTCGCACCTTCGGTTTGTCAGGGGAAATTAGAGTCTAGCGGATCGTTTGTTCTCTTCATTCATTGTTCTAAGGTGTGATCACATATAAGTCTATTGTCAATAAAGAAAACCAATAATCGCTTTGTAGGCAATCTGTTGTTTTAATCATATTGTTGCAGTGGTCTTTAAAACGGTGGTAGACAGTCACTGAAACAGTCAGTTCAGAAATGCTTCACAATGAATCATAAACGCAAAACAAACAGGCAGGACACAGACCAACAATCAAAAGTAATAAAAGTTACAGACTTTTTTGCACCAAGAATGACATTGCCATCAGTCTCTACCTCAGAATGTTCAAATAATAATATCCAGGCATTGGAAGTTCGATCTGAGACAATGGATATGCCTGAAAATGTATTTGATCGACCGACATCTCACTCACTGGGCGACCCGATATGCTGGCACCAAAATATTTTTGCTGGCACCAAAAATGTCTCCTCGGCACCAGTGCTGGCACCAACAAAAATTGGGCCAGCGCAAACACTGACTGTCACTAAAGTGTGAAAAACACTGTAGTTGGACCTTCTTTACTGAACAATCACTTTATCAATGAAAAATATTCAATAACAGGAATATTCAATTAACCAGCATCTAGGCATTTTTGACCTGCTCATGATGATTGGGCAATCCAGATTAAGTGTCCTGCCCAAGGACACAACATGGATGTTGCAGGTCAGGATCGGATGGTCAACCTTTTGGTTTAGAGCCACCAAATACGCATTGCCAATAATTGGCCCATCACTCGTGAAAATGTCCATCATTTAATTGCCTCAAAGAGTTAAGAGCTTGAACTACAAAACCTGTAACAGAGATACATATTCCTTCAAGTACATACACATGGAAAATTTAGAATACAAAAACCCAACAACCACAGCATTACAAAACAAAACACACACGAATATTGCTTAGATGAGTGATTAAAAGAAGCTTTTTTAAAATATAAATGAATGATATTTTGGAAATGAATGTGTATAAATTTTAACCTAAAATGTGGCAAAAATATACTCAGTGAAAAGACATACAGATTCTGTAGTTAAACAGTTTCAAGATAACAATGATTAAATACAGTCATCTCTTCATATAACTATCTATATATAAATGCTGCCATAGTTATAATATACATAATTCCAAGTCTGACCCTCAGAGACTATCTACTAATCTGCATATATATACAGACAAAAATAAGCTGCTATTTTCTGTCACTCCATACCACTTTCAAAAGATAGAGAAAATTTTATCACATGATCTAACCATATTCCTGCCCATTAAATTTAAACTCAAACTAAAAACGCGATCAAGCAGTAACATGCAATAACATTCAGGCAGTAGACTGAGTTGCAGGCAGTTGTATTCTTGTATGAATCTGGAACCCTGACCTCTGTCCACTTATATCATTAAAGGAGTTTTAACCCTTAGGGTCTAATTCTGACTTTTATATGTTTTGTTTTAACAAAACAGGTGCCAAACATGCCAAATGTATTATTTATTTATAGGTGATTAAGGTCACATATTTCTGCACATTGGCTAATTATCACTGCAACATGGAGATGAAGTCAAGTAAGTAAATTGTTTATACTCATGTTGCCTATTTTATCTGTAAAACGGAGCCTGTGTACCATAGTAAATAAGCACTGCTTCACTTCCTGGGGTTCCCAGGGGGGGGGGGGAGCAAAAAAACATAAAAAATCTCCATTCCTTCAAAGATTAAACCATTATTGCAATAAAACTCTCTCAATGGGCGCTTCTAAACATGTACATCATTAACTGGTAGAGTGCTGAATTATTTTTGGTCATCAAAATTTGTTCATGTGTCAATAGGCACTCTCTTATGAATTGTAACAAGGCAAATCCTAATAGACAAAATTATCTAACTTCAAAGGTAATATGAAGCTCAACCTCCAAAAATGAAATCTTTAAGCTGAAGCACCTGCATTTCAGAATAAAGCCCAAATATGGGCTTCCAGCACTCTACCAGTTAAGAACTATTTTTTTGAGAGGATGTGGTGTCAAACAGCACATCATTTAAGTAATATTTTAATACAAGGCATTGCATCTTGATTGTTTTAGGCATCTCTTATCAGGTTTGGAATTGAGTGATAAATTGAATCTTCAACTGGACAAGTATATTAGGCCTGACCTCATTTACCGAACGCATTACGCAAATTTCACTACCAACTAGAGATCCATTGGAGTTTCGTCATTCTTGGATGTTATATAAAGTTTCATTCTTAAAATTGGAAAGCTTGATACTGCTCAAGTGAGAGATATAGATAAATGGTTTCCCAATAATGCAATGCTTCAAGTCAAAACACCACGTCAAGTTCAACAGACTGTCATGTATGATTAACCCTTTACCTAACATGAAAAGCAGACGACACTTGCAAAAATAATTCTTGAATAACTAATTTTTTTCATTTTTTGTCTCAAAAACATAGGTTATGACCCCTCATTGGAATGAGCTCGACGAGCTCGTTCCAACGAGGGGGTCATAACCTATGTTTTTGAGACAAAAAATCAAAAAAATAATGAAAATTAATTGGCGATTTTTGAGAATAGCGCTGGCCGGTTTTGGCCGTTACGTTGGGTAAAGGGTTAACCAATAAACTGTTGAACTTTAGGTTATTAAAAGAATTTCTTGTTTACAGGCACCTCTCATCACTAAAAATCTGCCTCATCACTTTTTTATCCCTGGAAACTCTTCAATGACACTATTTTGCACTTGTGGGACTAAAAATTTAACCAACTATATCTTGTTTGACAGAGCTCACTGAGCTCTGTCAAACAAAATATACTTGGTTAAATTTTTAACTGCATTATGGGAGGAAATTTCAATGCTGAAAAGTTTTTCCACATAATAGTGTGAGGAGTTAAATTACTAATTCCAACTATTTTCAAAATTATTTTGTGGATTAACAAAAAAAAAAAAATGAAAAAAAGCCTCCCTAACTTACAATAAATTTGAGAAAAAATTGCCTGAGAAACAATATTTTTTTTTTTTGGCCTTACTCAAAAAAATTATTCTATGGTGTTTCCCTTCTCATTTAACAACTACATCCCATTGTGAACAATCTGTAGGAAATACTAGGTCACTTAAATATTTGTTTTGCCTCAAAAATACAGTGGGAGAGTTAAAAAACGATCAAATGATTAAGTGTTTTAATTGAAAATAATTTTTCTGAAGCATGCATAATAAAAGGAGACACCATGACATCCCAAGAGTTCATAAAACTTGATTTGTGGACCCAGTTTTATGTACCTATCAGAAATGTATATGTAAGCAACTCTGGTATGGATGCACTTCATTTAACCCTCTGCACTCTAGTGTCAAAATACAAAAGTTTTCAGCAACAAATTTTTCCCACAATGCAACTGGGAATTCTGCAGAACTGTACTTCCGTAGATCATTTTAAGAAGAAACTTGAAATTAACGACAATGTCGTCCCTGGGTTTTATTATGTGGGTAGCAGAAAGGAACAAATCGTTCACACGAATAATACATCTTGTGGCTGTGGTCATGTATATGAAGACACTGAACACCATTTATTAATGTGTCCTCTATATGCAGAACAAAGAAATTCGCTTCTAATAAAATTGGGCCACACCACTAATATCACTCTTATACTATATGGGGATATGGAGAAAACTGCCATTGGATCAGTTTCTGCCATTGTATTGTATTTCTCTGTAGGGTACGGCGTTAATATAGGCATTGCCTGTTCGCCAAACCCCATTTCATTGAGGAAATAAAAATATTAAAAAAAAAAAAAAAAAAAACTGGGAATTTAATAAATTGTATCTTGTTTGACAGAGCTCATTGGGCTCTGTCAAACAAGATATAATTTGTTAAATTTTTCATGTTGTATGGGCCATATGGCGTCAATGACGAAAATTTTGAAATACTACCAGAGAGCTAGGGGTTAATGAAAAATTTACGAAAATATACTCAGCAGGTTAAGATTAAATTAAAATAATTATAATGAAAATTCTCAAGAGAACATTCTGTCAATGTGAAAGATTGTCAGAGACCAGTCTCTGGTGGGTTTGGGATCTTCTTTACAAAGATGAATCAGTTAACAGACATTAAAATGTACAGAGATTTGTGTTACCTGAGTCTTATATATATATATATACAGGCTTTGTTTTTAAAAGTATTAACATATCAATTGCTAAGCCCTTATAGGTTAAAGCTGAGTAAGAAATTTATTGCAATAATCTGGAATAGTAATAAAAATCTGGTAACAAATAAGCTGCGTCTTCAACATGATGCCATCATCATCTGCATTACTCTGAAAATAAAAATTAAAAACAAGTTTATTTAACTCCTTGCATGCTGCTAGTGGGTATTCCTGCCCGGACAGGATTCTTTTGCCACTAAAATAGGTATAATATGGGCACATTTATTTTTTTCACCAATGATTCTTTCAGTCAAATGTAGATGAATTTTTCTTCAAATCTCATTGCAATGGGCTAATCAATCTCAATCCATTGAGGAGTTACATGATAATGTATTGAAATGTCTTGAAGAATGTAAAAAAAAAAAAATTAAATGAAGGCCTAAAAAGTTAAAAATCTGTTTCACAGGCCCTCCTGCATGGGCCTTTTGGCTGCTGCATGCTCTCTTTTTGTAACTAATGCAAAGTTAAAATTAAATGATTCATGTCTGATATTTTACTGAAGTTGATAAAATTGATAAATTTGTCCCTTGAATGCAACAAGGCTTTGCAATGCTTAAGCATTGTAAAGCCTTCTTGCACTCAAGGGATGAAAATACACCCCCCACCCATCCTATTCTGTTGATTAAGAGGCCTAAAACATAAAACAAATCAAGAACATGAACTTTTTATGGCAAAGAAATAACTAAAAAATGCCCACCCACATGCAATTTCACAAAAAAATGGCCTGAGTGACAAGAGATCTACTTTGAGGGAGCTAACAAATTTTGATATTGTGTGCATTGGGTAAATGGTTTTAACCTTTCAAAACTAAGTTCCGGAATCAGGTTGTTCAACAGGAGGTTATTCACAAGGAAATGAGCTAATGTATTTTGGGTTTTTTTGTACATGTGGGGATGCTTAGACTAACCCCCACAGCCCATCGTGACTTTGGGATTAATTTTTACTGAATTCCACCCTCCCCCCACCATTGTAACCTTGGGAAGTGGAACAGTGCTTGTTTGACCTGGTAATCAATGCCTGGTGTGAAAGGCCCTTAACCTTAACTGGTAGAGTGCTGGAAGCCCATATTTGGGCTTTATTATGAAGTGCAGGTGCCACAACTTAATGGTTTCATATTCTGTAGATGTACGTCATATTATTTTTGAATTGAAAGTATTTAGTCTGTGGAGATTTGCCTTGTTACAATTTATGGGAGAGTGCCACTAGGCACTCTCCCATAAATTGTTACAAGGCAAAGAGACGTGGACAAATTTGGATGACCAAAAATAACTTAGCACTCTACCAGTTAAAGGACTAGATATTTTTACATATTTCTGATGCACTCTGACAGTCAACATCCTGTGACTTTGCTGTTTTTTCCTAAACACAACTACCAGGGTGCTTAGAACTTGTGAGTTAACCCAAAGAGTGCATGTAGGGGCAACTGTTCTGTTACAATAAATGTGACCAAAGTCGGAATTAAGCCCTTTAGGGTTAACGTGGACAGCATAGGTATAAACAATTGGCTAAAATGTACTTTTTACCTGAGCTACGGCCAGAGATGCTGAATGTGAACACCAGCAAATAAAAATTTATTTATTTATTGGTGTTTATGGTCACATCCTTATGCATGATGGCTAATCGAGCCCGTGACAGTTTTATGGGTGGAGGAAGCTGGAGTACCCGGAAAGAACCACCAAGCATCGATGAACAACTGTCAGCTCCTCAACATCCTAACTCTGTTCAAGCACCGCTCAAGCAGGGTTACAGTGGCTGAAGACATGTGCACCATCGACGTGCAGTACACCTTAGTACAGGTTGTCCCGGACGGGGATTGAACTTAAGACCCCTAGCATAGAAGTCGAACAGTCTACCACTGCCCCACCGCGCTCCCAGCAAATAAATAAATATAAATGAATTCTTATTAATCATTTTCAACTGAAGAACAAATTTTCATTTACGCAATTATTTATGCATACCAGACTGAAAGGATTAAAACATACAGCCTCAGTTCTTTTCAGACTCACCAGAATGTCTTTTGTGAGGTTTCCAATTGTGATGAGTGATATTTATGAAAAAAAAAATTGAAATTGAAATTTTTTTTTTTTAAAGATATAACAATATTTAATATCGCAATATTTTCCTGAAATTTTGTTTCAGGTGATGAACTCGTTCCAAAAGAGGGGTCATAACCTATATTTTTGAGACAAAAAATGAAAGAATAATGAAAAATTAAATGGCGATTTTTGTGAATGGTGCTGGCCGGTTTGGGCCATTATGTTGGTTAAAGGGTTAACTACTATCAAATATGAATTTGAAGCATGCTTCCTTCAAATGTGAGTTTCTTGCAGACATCTTGCATGATGATCTTTATTTGAATCACAGTAATTCTGGGAGCTTTTTCTTGTCTGTATCTGTGATATTTAAAAAAAAAAAACTTTTTATGAAGCAATACTAAAAAAAAAAAACAGCGTATGACCCATAAAACTTTTCTACACAATGTAACACTGCCTGTTGAAAGTGTCATTAAACCCTTAAAAAACAAAACTTCAGTAACCCAGCTGAACAGAATTTCAAGATACAAAACCATTTACCATACTTTTTTACCCTTTAACTGGACAGAGGGCATATTCCTGTAAATTGAATAAAAAGTCTCCTAATATGTCGAAGAAATTACCCCGACGCTCAGCAAATTCCCCTTGTTAACTCTTTACCTACCACGAAAAGCAGAATGACACTTGCAATCAAAATTCAATAACTACATATTTTCATTTTTTGCATCAAAAACATAGCTCAACGAGATCGTTCCCATAAGGGGTCATTAGCATGTTTTTAAGACAAAAAATGAAACACTGAATGGTAATTGTTATGAATAGCACTGGCTAGTTTTGGCCGATATGTTGGATAAAGGGTTAAAAGATCTACTTTGCCTAAATACATTCAATGAACTCTTGTCAAACAAGATACAATAGAATAAATGCTCTCTAGAATACAGGAAAGTGTCCCACACCCTCGTAATTGAATACTCTGGTTAACTGAATAATTTTCATTCACAAAGTGGCTATTCAATTAAGAGGGTTTCACTTTTCTCATAAAATTGGTATTTTTCAAGGTGTTTCAAGGTGTACCCTAGGAAATTCTTCAGGAAAAGGGAAAATAAAATTCAAGGAAATTCCAGAAGGAGAGCTCAGTATGGAAGTGGTAACAAATTACGGATAATGAATGATCTGTCACTGGAATTCCAACAAAAAAAACAAGATGCCCCAGGATGCCTGAAGCGCACACCTGACAGTGTTGTTTAAAGGTTTTAATTAGCATCTATAGCTAGTTAACACTACAGAATGATGTCATGTAATTATTTATAACTCTGTTGCCTATGTCCGATGAATTTTTTTAGTATTGAGATGCTGCCACAGAATTAATGCCAAGATTTCCTGTAATGCTAACTAGGGAACCCAAATATCAAACCTGGGGACTTAACTTGAATCTAACCACCCTTAGCCCAGGGTGCCGTATATATAAATACCAACAGATTCTGAAAGGTGGATGTGAAGGAAGAGATTCTTTTATTGAGAAGATTTTGAAGAATATTCCTCTTTTTCACAAAGTTAGAATTCCGGCTTCCATAGGGACCCCAAATATTAACTCAAGTACTTTATTTCAACAAATTTGAAACTGCAACCCCCATCCCATCCCCCCTCCCCTCCCCAAGGATGCTGTATATCAAATAACAAAAGATTCTGATTGGTGGTTAAACAGAAGAAGATTTTTAAAGATTCTCCGTATTGCACAAAATTGAAATTGAGGGTCCCATTTGGAGCCCAAATATCAACCCAGGCACCTGATTTGAAAAAAACTTGGATCTGACCTGCCCAGGGTAGCTGTATACCAAATATCAAAAGATTCTGACAGGTGGATCTGAAGAAGGTTTTTGAAGATTATTCCTCATATTGGACTATGTTAAAAATTTGGGTTCCCAAAGGGTGCACAAATATTAACCGTGGACTTGATTTGAACACACTTGAATCAGACCTCTGTAACAATGCTGTATACCAAATATCAAAGGATTTTGGCCAGTGCTTCTGGAAAAGAAGATTGCTTAAAAGATATATCTCATTGCAGCAAGTTAAAATTTGGCCTCCTGTATCAGTTCAAATATGAACTGATGGGTTTAATTATAATAAACTTGTATCATACCTTCTATGGATGCTGTATACAAAATATGAAAATATTTCTGATCAGTGACATATTTTTATAATTTTCGTAAATATGCAGACTAAGCATTTTTTCGATTCCCCCTTAACCCTTTACCTAACAAATCACCCGCATCCGCCCGCCCAATTTGGAAATTGAGCAGTTGAAAAAATTTAATTTTTCAAAATATTTCAACAAAACCATATCATGTGACCCCTCATTGGAACGAGCTCATCGAGCTTGTTCCAATGAGGGGTCACTTGTTATGGTTTTGTTGAAGTTTTTGGAAAAATTTATAAAAATAGTAATTAAAATAATAATATTTCATTTTCTCTGCGTTGGGTAAAGGGTTAAGATACACTATGGTACAACTGATGGTAATTTATTTTTACCATTCAATTCTACTGGTCCTCTATAGGATGCTTCATACCAAATAACAGTTCTCTGTTCCATGCTGTTTGGAAAATATGGAAGTTTGAAACTATTTCTATTTTAGTTCCTGGGGTTCTCGTGGGAATCCAGGTAAAACTTTTTTGGATGAATCAAGTACTTCTGACTCAATAATACCACATACCAAATTTGGTCCAAATCAGCACATCAGTTCAGAAAACAGAAATTTCAGACGAGGCCAAAAATCTTGCCCCTCCCATTACAAAGACAAATATTGCCGTACAAACTTCATCTGAATAAACTTTATTCTACAGATCAAAAGGAAGCTAAATTTCAAGTCATTGTACCCATTAGGGAGAATTTTCCCCCACCCCTCCTTATTGGGGTGGGGCAAGTTGAAACAAAATCAAAATGCGATGTCAGAACAAGCAATCACCTCAAATTTAACTGAAATCAGTCCAGCAGTTTTGGGAGAGAAGTCGCAAAACACCATGTTCACAACCAACAGGTGATGTACAACAGACGGAGTGTGATCGCTATAGCTCACCCTGACTTTCAGTCAGATGAGTTAAAAACAGTAGCCACATGTTCTATGATTCATATAAAATATCCTAATGCAGGGATCCCACTAATATCTGAGAATGAAACTCAAACACTTTTCAAGGATGCGGACAAGGATTTTCGAGTTCAAGTTTCATATAATTGGATTTTCAGGCAAAATGATTGGCTAAAGTATTTCTTCTTTTTTTATTTCCGAACACAATGAACCATAAAAAATGCATTAGGCACACCGTAAACCATGACCCCAATGTCAGTCTTAAAAATTACGTTGCACAGTGTGAATGGAAAAGAACACATGCATGCTCATATTGTTTCAAAATGAAGAGTAATTAATATTTATCTCATCATATTAAAAAGACTTTCAAATTAAAATTTAATAAACAATGAAATCCTTATCATTCCTTAGGTGAACTTACAACACCATGAACAACAGGAATTTCATCCTCAGGAAGCTGATTTCTGGAAAACCCAATTAGCTGGATATATATCATTAAACGCTAAAGCATTACAGATGGCATCTTGTTCCACTCACGGGGCAATATAGAGATCAAAGAAATGTAGTTCCTGACCGAGTTTGTGACATTACATGCAAGCGAGACAGGTTATCATGTCTCAGAGGTTAAAGGTGAACTGAATTTAATTAACCCTTTGAGACTTTAATTATCCTGACGTTCAAACGTCACTTTAACCCTTTACCCAATGAATCGCCCGCATCTGCCCGCGTAATATGCAAATTCAGCAGCTGAAAAAATATTATTTTTCGAAAACTTTCAACAAAACCATATCATGTGACCCCTCTTTGGAACGAGCTCGTCGAGCTCGTTCCAAAGAGGGGTCACATGATATGGTTTTGTTGAAATATTTTGAAAAAAAATAAAAAATGATATTTAAAATAATAAATTTTGATATTGTCTGCATTGGGTAAAGGGTTGAATTCAGTTTCTTCAACGTTTTTCAAAATGCGACGCCAAATGTCGGAAAGTACAAATAAGATATTGTTCATATTAGTGATTAACTTGTTGAGGGCTAGATTATTTTTGGTGGTCTGAATTTGTTATTCAAAACTTGTTTTATTACAAATTATTGGAGATTGCCCACAGGCACTCTCCAATAATTTGTAATAAAACAAATTTATTTAAACAAAATATTATTTGTGTTTGACTGAATATGAAATATAAGCAAGGAAAGTGTTGGCTTTTGCTCTGGCATCCTCATTTTTTGAAAGCCCTGATAGTGGCTTCTAACACTCAACCAGTTAAGAAGTCTTGACAGCAGGATTATATTGGTATTTAAACTGCGATAACATTTGGCTCAACAGTTGTCAATGAGCACTATTCGGGAGAAAATAGGAATTAAGGTAGTAAAAAATTGAAAAATAATAACAAAACAAATGTCCACAAAATATCAGCGCGCTGTTTGATTTTGTACGTCATACAACGTACAAAAGTATGAAAGGGTTAAGTACTTTTCAAGGGGGTGGTACCAAATCAAGTACTTTTCAAGGATAGAAACAAATTCAAGTGTTTTTTGAAGGAAGCAACCAAAATGCAAGGACTTTTCATTTGAGTGAGAACCATGTAAAGAGCTCAGGTACCTACACATGTGAGCATGACAAGTGCACTTTTCCTTCCAACCGCATCTCACCACTGGCTGCACTCTTTTTAAAATTCCAGTTGTGTTGGAGTTTGAAAATTCTACCCAACACCTTTTAGGTACTGTTACACTATCCCATACATCTGCAAAAGTCATGTATTTTAATTGAGTAACACTTGTTATACAGACTGGATTGGTCAAAACAAAAGATTTCTGCAATCACCCTATCACCAAGTTACATGCAGATGTCTTTGGTATCAATCTTCATAGTAATTAATGGAGTGCACTGGAAATTGTAAACAAAGGCCACTAAAATGAATGGCAAATCACAAACAGAATAAAAACCTTGGACGTGAAACTAGCCTCAGACTTGGGAATGCCGGAAGGTTGGAGGGGAGGGGCAAACAAAATTGTGAAGGCAAACTGGACAGAGGGTCAGAATGAGGGGCATGTAATACAAAGGCTCATGGCTAATGGTCGCAAGGCTTAGTTCATGGACTGGTGTCACTAATTTTCTTTTTATCAATTTTATATGAAGAATTCAAAGTATTACATATTAAGTTAGCAATTAGCAGTGATTCTGTCTTAATCATTTTATTACTGCATGAAATGGCATGGAAGTCCCCCAGCCATTTGGTCAAGGGCATTTTGGCCTCTTGGTCAAGGGCAAGAGGACAAGTGCCCCCCCCCCCCCCACCCCCCCCCCCCCCCCACCCCCCCCTCCAAAGCATTCCTACAATACTTGCCAAAAATTATTCCAGTGTTTTCAAGTAGGGGGAATTGGATGTCAAGGACTTTCGAATTCCTGAATATTCAAAGAGCTGTGCAAAACTTTAAAAATATTAATAACTAAAAGTAGGTGACACTTACTACTAAGAAGTAGTGGAGGAAGTTTTTCTTTTCTTCACAATAACCTAAAATTAAAAAATTAAAAGAAAACTGAAAAAATTATCAATATACATCTTCAAATTTTAACAATTAATTAATAAATAATTCCAATTCTTTGCAAAAATGTGTTTGTTTAGAACTTGAGAGGGAGGGGTGGCAATAATACTTGTTGTGGATTTTCAAAATAAAAGTACATGCTATATAGCAAAGTTGATGTGGAAGGATTGTAATTGTAAAAGTTAACCCTTTACATAATGTGGATGTTATCAAAATTTGTTATTTTAATTATTTTTTCACATTTAAAAAAAAAAAATCAACAAAATCATAACGTGTGACCCCTCAATGGAACAAGCCCAATGATATGGTCTTGTTGAAAGTTTTTGAAAAACACTTTTTTTCAACTGCTCAATTTGTAATTTCGCAGGCAGGTGGAGCCGTTTTATTAGGTAAGAGGATTAATAAAATAAAACTCCCTAAATTATTTATTTATTGGTGCCTAATGCCCTATCAGCAACAAAGGCTATATCATGGTGACAAAACATTTTGTTGGGTAAAAAAGATTCCTTCATAAAGTGAAATATTTAATGAAAAACATGAAAAATGTACATTATATTCTATTTGAAAAATTCTTAATCAAAAATATTTTATTTCTTAAAATGTGCATTAAAATATTTTATTTCTTAAAATGTGCATTAAAAAGATCACTTAAACCATTTTTACCCTTTCCCTAACATAATGGTCATATCCACCTACTATTCACAAAAAAAGTGTCAATGACACTGTAGCTCAACTTGTCAAGACAAAGACATGCACATGTATAGTAGGTGACACAGCAATGACAAACATCCAGGTAATGATCTGATAACAAAGGTACATATAAAGTATTGTAACGGTCTCTACATAAATACTGACCGTTGCCTGTAACAAATGTATAGGTAAAGTATTGTAAAGGTGGGTGACAGTCAGATGCTAAACTAGAAAAGAAAACTTTGAGTCCCAGAGTGGGTCTGACTGAAACCCAAAATATTTGTTCTCATAGCACAGTGATAACAAAGGCACCCCAAAACACACTCGTTCCTGTCCCAAGGTGAAAACAAAGGTACCCAAGAAGTTTTGTGAAGATCAGTTCATAAATACGAGCTGTATAGAACTTGTGACAAAAAACTGATTGGACCTAATTTTGGTACAAAATGGCCACTGGCAGCCATCTTGAATTTTGGACGGTACCCAGAAACACTCATTCTCGTCCCAAGGTGATAACAAAGGTACCCAAGAAGTTTTGTGAAGATCGGTTCATAAATACAGCCTCTACCCTGAGCCGTATTGACATGTGTGCTCACATTGTGTAAGTAGCACTGAATAAATCAAAGTTCATCTAATTTGCATAATTTCTGCACGAAAAAAAACCCTTACAATATGTGATGTATTCCATGTTACTAAACATTCATACAAAAATTTATTCAAATCAGAACTTTCATACAGAAGTTCTGTACAAAAGACTGATTGCACTAATTTTGGTACAAAATGGCTGCTGGTGGCCATCTTGAATTTTGGACCGCACCCAAAAACACTCGCTCTCATCCCACAGTGATAACAAAGGTACCCAAGAAGTTTCGTAAAGATTGGTTCATAAATATGGCCTCTAGTCTGAGCTGTATAGAAGTTGTGTACAAAAAACTGATTAGACCTAATTTCGGTACAAAATGGCCACTAGCAGCCATCTTGAATTTTAGACCGCACCCAGAAACACTCGTTCTCGTCCCAAGGTGATAACAAAGGTACCCAAGATATTTCGTGAAGATCAGTTCATAAATACAGACTCTAGTCTGAGCCGTATTGACATGTGTACTTACTGTGTGTAAGTCACACTGAAAAAATCAAAGTTCATCTAATTTGCATAATTTCTGCATGAGAAAAAAACCTGTACTATATGTGATGCATCCCATGGTACTAAACATTCACACACAAAAATTATTCAAATCAGGGCTTTCATATGGAAGTTCTGTGCAAAAATCTGATTGCACCTAATTTTGTACAAAATGGCTGCCATCGGCCATCTTGAATTTCGGACCGGACCCCAAAACACTCGTTCTCGTCCCACGGTGATACCAAAGGTACCCAAGAAGTTTCGTAAAGATCGGTTCATAAATACGGCCTCTAGCCCGAGCCGTATTGGCATTTGCACTTACAGTGCTGAAAGTAACCCCAAAAAACATCAAAATTAGTCTAATTTGCACAATTTACGTACGAGAAAAAAACCTGTATTATATGTGATGTATCCCATGGTACTAAACATTCATACAAAAAATTATTAAAATCAGAGCTTTCATATGGAAGTTCTGTACAAAAAACAGATTTCTGCATCGCCGGTACAAAATGGCAGCTGGCAGCCATCTTGAATTTCGGACCGCACCCAAAAACACTCGTTCTCGTCCCACGGTCATAACAAAGGTACCAAAGAAGTTTCGTAAAGATCGGTTCATAAATACGGTCTCTAGCCAGAGCCATAGCAGCTTGGCACTTACAGCTCTGAAAGTAACACTAAATAAATCAAAGTCAGTCTAATTTGCATAATTTACGCACGAGAAAAAAACCCGTATTATATGTGATGTATCCCATGGTACTAAACATTTATACAAAACTTTATTCAAATCAGAACTTTCATACAGAAGTTCTGTACAAAAAACTGATTTTTGCATCATCGGTACAAAATGGCCACTGGCAGCCATCTTGAATTTCGGACCACACCTGAAAACACTCGTTCCCGTCCCAGGGTCATAATAAAGGTACGCAAGAAGTTTCGTAAAGATCGGTTCATAAATACGACCTCTAGCCCGAGCCATAGCCAATTGTTGACAGACGGCCAGACGGACGACGGGCCATGACAATAGCTCAAATTTGACTTCGTCAAAGTTGAGCTAAAAATCACCATTCAAATTCAGATATATTTTTAATTTTTGTGTTCCCTTGAGGGGTGTTAAAGTTTGATTGCAAAATTTGAAGAAATATACTAAAATTTAAATGCTGATTCATGTGTGTACAGCTAGTCAGATATCAGCATTACATTTGGTAAAGGATTAACCCTTTAACCAAAGCACAGGTTATAAACATTTATTATTTTAATTACGTTTTTTTTTAAAATATTTTTCAAAAATTTCAACAAAACTATATGTGACTCTTCATTAGAATGAGCTTGATGAGCACGTTCTAATGAGGGGTCACATGATATGGTTTACTTGCAATTTTTTTTTGTTTTTGACTGCTCAATTTGAAAATTTTGCAGACAGAAGTGACAGATTCGTTAGGTAAAGGATTAACCCTTTACCCAACGTAACGGCCAAAACCGGCCAGCGCTATTCTCAAAAATCGCCAATTAATTTTCAAAATATTTTCATTTTTTGTCTCAAAAACATAGGTTATGACCCCTCGTTGGAACGAGCTCGTTGAGCTCGTTCCAACGAGGGGTCATAACCTATGTTTTTGAGACAAAAAAATGAAAAAAATTAGTTATTCAAGAATTTTTTTTGCAAGTGTCGTCTGCTTTTCATGTTAGGTAAAGGGTTAACTAGAACATTTCATTTTCATTCATTACAGACACCATACTTATATTTTGGGAAGAAAATTACTTATACTCCAATATTCCCTGTTTATCTTGATCAATATACATTTACCCTCAAAATATGTATATTTTTAACAAATAAACTGAAATCAAGTGAAGAAAATTATTTATTTATTTATTTATTTATTTATTTATTTATTCGTGTTTAACCCTTTACCCAATGCAGGCCTTATCAAAATGTATTATTTTAAATATAATTTTTTTTTAAATTTTCAAAAAATTTCAACCAAACCATATCATGTGACCCCTCATTGGAACGATCTCAACAGGCTTGTTTCAAAAAAGGTCACATAATATGGTTTTGTTGCAATTTTTTGAAAAATAATATTTTTTCAGCTGCTGAATTTGCATATTATGTGGGCGGATGAGGCCAATTTATTGCGTAAAGGGTTAAGGTCACATATTTCTGCACAATGGCTAATCATGACAACAACATGGAGATAAAGCCAAGTTTAATCAATCGTTTATACCCATGTTGCCTATTTTAGAGGACTTTCACTCCAATAATTGGTGACTGGCTCCTATTTTACCAGCAAGACAGAGCTTGTTTACCATAGTAAACAAGGACTGCTTCACTTCCCAGGGTTACCATGGGAAAAGTGAACAAAATACTACATCCCTGTTGAACACTGATGCATTAAGCTGTCGAAATGTAAATTAGTCATATTTCTGAGCAAAAATACTTCTGGCATTTAAGGTCACATATTTCTGTATAATGGCTAATCGTGACCACAACATGGATATAAAGTCAAGTCCAGTCAATTGTTTATACCCAAGTTGCCCATTTT
Source organism: Pictodentalium vernedei (assembly GCA_031216915.1). Taxonomy (NCBI): domain Eukaryota; kingdom Metazoa; phylum Mollusca; class Scaphopoda; order Dentaliida; family Dentaliidae; genus Pictodentalium; species Pictodentalium vernedei. Next base: position 446,554,214 of record CM062293.1, on the reverse strand, counting down.
AGAGGACTTTCACTCCAGGCACTGATAACAAGAGTCCTATTTTACCAGTAAAACAGTGTTTTTACCACAGTGAACAAGCACTGTATCACTTGCCAGGGTTCCAGCGGGAAGAGCAAAAATACTGAGATTTCAATTTTTATATGGCTCAAGGATGAAAATTTTACCAGCTTCAACAATTTGAATCTGTTAATCTTTCCAATTTTCAGGCTCACTTAACAAAAAACTGAAATAGATATTCTCCCTTTGAAATAGTGAGATGTAACCAGGCTTGTCATTTTGAGGTGGGCGACTGACTGCCCTGGGCCGCAGTCGCCCGTCTGAGTTCAAAATTCCGTGGACGGTAAATGTCCACCTAACCCCGATTTCTGGGGCCTATTAATTCAGTCGAAGGCACCCCAAAATCGGCCATCTCAAACGGCGATTTTCGCAGATTGAAGGAGGTAACAAAACGCAATTTTTGTAGTTTGTAGTGTGTCGTCGACACAGTCACCCAGAGACAGTAAGTAACTTTCCAAATACAAGCGAGAGGTATGCCAAATCCAAAGTTGTAATTAGTTATTACATTGTACATCAGACTGTGACAACTCTCGTGTCACGTGCGATTATGAGACGTATCATCCCCAAGCCAGTTCGACCCCTGACGATTTGCCTGGGATGTTTTGTCCCAAAATCAAAGCCAGGACGATTCGGCTCCCAAATCTGATCGATTTGGCCCAAGTTATCGGCATTTGGCAGTGAGCACAGTGCACTTGTTTGTACAGTCATCATGTAATGTATAGATACGGGCTTGGTTATATGGATGTAAGGGAATGTCATGGGTAACCTGGTGTCTTGCATCCAAATATTCAAGCCTGCATACTATACATTACGTGATGACGTACATCATAATTACACAAACCATGTACCTTAAAATGATATTAGTTGTCTACCCAGCAGGCTGAAACAAAATGGTCTCCGCAAACCATAAATGGCCCTCTTGGGGTCATTTTAGGCGAATCCAAAATAGCTCTCCTGGGGTGATTTGAGGCAAACCATAATGGCCCTCCTGCAATTTTCAAAATGACAAGCCTGTGTAAAAAATCTGGAGATCTGTCCTATCATTAAATTATATAAGTACAACTGAAAATAAAATTCAAGGAGGATGGTTTCTGCATGTCAAAGGTGCAGGGTTGTTCCTGGGGCTGCACAGTATATTGATAAACTGATATATACCGGATTTTAAACCAGTATCAATTGACTACAGATATAATTACAAGAGCAACGTAAAGCATGGCATATGCCCTCCGACGGTGTTATAAAAGGGTAGATAAGTCTTAGACTAGACACCAACAATGCATAATCAACAAATAAAATTGATTCAAGTCAGCATTAATTGCTGGTAGTTATTGGATGGATTCCAAATTCAATATGGCCGTCATGATGAATTGGTTATCTTATCCACGATCGAAAGGAAGCTTCCTCTAGACACCAATAATGCATAAGCAAATGAAAGTGTCAATGATACTGTAGCTCATCTTGTCAAGACAAAGACATGTACATGTATAGTATGTGACACAGCAATGACAAACATCTAGGTAATGACCTGATAACAAAGGTACATATAAAGTATTGTAACGGTCTGTACATAAATACTGACCGTTGCCTGTAACAATGTATAGGTAAAGTATTGTAAAGGTGGGTGACAGTCAGATGCTACACTAGAAAAAAATCTTTGAGTCCCAGAGTGGGTCTGACTGAACCCCAAAATATTTGTTCTCATAGCACAGTGATAACAAAGGCACCCCAAAACACACTCGTTCCTGTCCCAAGGTGAAAACAAAAGTACCCAAGGAGTTTTGTGAAGATCAGTTCATAAATACGAGCTGTATAGAACTTGTGACAAAAAACTGATTGGACCTAATTTCGGTACAAAATGGCCACTGGCAGCCATCTTGAATTTTGGACCGTACCCAGAAACACTCATTCTCGTCCCAAGATGATATAACAAAGGTACCCAAGAAGTTTTGTGAAGATTGGTTCTTAATTACAGTCTCTTCCCTGAGCCGTATTGACATGTGTGCTTACATGGTGTAAGTACCACTGAATAAATCAAAGTTCATCTAATTTGCATAATTTCTGCACGAAAAAAAACCCCTTACAATATGTGATGTATTCCATGTTACTAAACATTCATACAAAAATTTATTCAAATCAGAACTTTCATACAGAAGTTCTGAACAAAAGACTGATTGCACTAATTTTGGTACAAAATGGCTGCTGGTGGCCATCTTGAATTTCGGACCACACCCAAAAACACTCGCTCTCATCCCACGGTGATAACAAAGGTACCCAAGAAGTTTCGTAAAGATCGGTTCATAAATACGGCCTCTAGTCTGAGCTGTATAGAAGTTGTGTACAAAAAAACTGATTAGACCTAATTTTGGTACAAAATGGCCACTGGCAGCCATCTTGAATTTTAGACCGCACACAGAAACACTCGTTCTCGTCCCAAGGTGATAACAAAGGTACCTAAGACATTTTGTGAAGATCAGTTCATAAATACAGACTCTAGTATGAGCCGTATTGACATGTGTACTTTCTGTGTGTAAGTCGCACTGAAAAAATCAAAGTTCATCTAATTTTCATAATTTATGCACGAGAAAAAAACCCGTATTATATGTGATGTATCCCATGGTACTAAACATTCACACAAAAAATTATTCATATCAGCGCTTTCATATGGAAGTTCTGTGCAAATATCTGATTGCACCTAATTTTGTACAAAATAGCTGCCATCGGCCATCTTGAATTTCGGGCCGGGCCCCAAAACACTCGTTCTCGTCCCACGGTGATACCAAAGGTACCCAAGAAGTTTCATAAAGATCGGTTCATAAATACGGCCTCTAGCCCGTGCCGTATTGGCATTTGCACTTACAGTGCTGAAAGTAACACCAAAAAACATCAAAATTAGTCTAATTTGCACAATTTACGCACAAGAAAAAAACCTGTATTATATGTGATGTATCCCACGGTACTAAATATTCATACAAAAAATTATTCAAATCAGAGCTTTCATATGGAAGTTCTGTACAAAAAACAGATTTCTGCATCGTCGGTACAAAATGGCGGCTGGCAGCCATCTTGAATTTCGGACTGCACCCCAAAACACTTGTTCTCGTCCCACGGTCATAATAAAGGTACCCAACACGTTTCGTAAAGATCGGTTCATAAATACGGCCTCTAGCCCGAGCCGTATTGGCATTTGCACTTACAGTGCTGAAAGTAACACCAAAAAACATCAAAATTAGTCTAATTTGCACAATTTACGCACAAGAAATAAAACCGTATTATATGTGATGTATCCCATGGTACTAAACATTCATACAAAAAATTATTAAAATCAGAGCTTTCATATGGAAGTTCTGTACAAAAAACAGATTTCTGCATCGTCGGTACAAAATGGTGGCTGGCAGCCATCCTGAATTTTGGACCGCACCCAAAAACACTCGTTCTCGTCCCACGGTCATAACAAAGGTACCCAAGAAGTTTCGTAAAGATCGGTTCATAAATACGGCCTCTAGCCCGAGCCGTATCCAATTGTTGATGTACAGACAGACAGACAGACGGACAGATGGACAGACGGACGACGGACGATGGGCCATGACAAAAGCTCAAATTTGGCTTCGCCAAAGTTGAGCTAAAAATGAAATTGATTCGAATAAGTATTCATTAGTTATTGGATGGAAACCAAATTCAAGATGGCCACCATGGAAGCCATAATGAAATGGCCACTGGAGGCCATCTTGGTTCAGCGGACTGGTCCAACATTGAAAGGAAGCTTCCTCTAGACACCAACAATGCATAACAAAAAATGAAATTGATTGACTCTGTATTCATTAGTTATTGGATGGAAATCAAATTCAAGATGGCTGCCAAGGAAGCCATAATGAATTGGCCACTGACAGTCATCTTAGTTCAGCTGTCTGGTACAACATTGAAAGGAAGCTTCCTCTAGACACCAACAATACATAATTAAAAATAAAAATGATTTGAGTGAGCATTCATTAGTTCTTGGATGGAAACCAAATTCTTTTTTTTGATGGATTTTCCACCACCCCCTCCATTTGAGGCCGGGCAAGTTGATTTAAAAAAAAAAAAAATGCGATGTCAGAACAAGCAATCACCTCAAATATAACTAAAATTGGTTCAGCAGTTTAGGAGTAGGTGCAAACACCATGTTCACAGATGACAGACGACAGTGAGTGATTACTGTAGCTCATCCTGACTTTCATTCAGGTGAGCTAAAAAAAAAAAGAGTAGTGTATTGGAAATACAGTAGAACCCCTTTAACTGTATATCTCCTAATTGAATAATCCTGTTTATTGCATATAATTTCCAAAAACAAAACCATTTACCATACCTTTAGTGCAATTTGACCTGTTAATTCTGTATAACTTATAGAGTAAACTCCTGTTAATTGAATGAAAAAAAAAAATCCTCAATAAAGATCTACTCTGACAATCACTGGCCTAGGTAATTGAATATCTTATATAATAAATGAATTAGGCCCCTGCGAATATTTGATTGTTCGAGTCGAAGTCAAGTCAATCAACAATTTCAAGTCGAAAATAAAATCACGAATATAAAAAATGGAATATGAAAAAAAAAAAATTAATAAATGTCTTGGTATACGTACATTCTTACATTTAATACTAGCTAAATTGTCAATGCGAGGAACTGAGCGTGAACTGCAAGCACACATCGTCAACTTTGAAGTTAGTGTATTTACGAATGTCATTTGGAATCACACGTGTCGCTTGATTCCAAATGACATCAGTAATACTCTCATATTTTACATTGGATAAAGCCACAGCTAATACATGTAAGACTTCGTACAAAACCCAAGCGACAGGGACTACAGTAGAACCTGTCTTTAGAGACCGCCCTTTGGGCCACACAAAAGTGGTCTCTCAAGACAGGTGGTCTCTCATAACAGGTTTCAGGTTTTCTCAAGTCAGTGAATAACCAACCACAAAATTCAGAAATGGAGAAGAATGGATTTTTGTAATTACTTTGTAGTTGTTCTTTTTTATGAAGTTTTTGTAACAAATTGAAATGGACTGTTCTAAAATTTATAAAAATAAATTAGTGTCGAAAATCTTCATTGAAGATTTTCAACACAAATTTATTTTTATATAATCCTATCTGTCACATTTCAGGTATATATGAAATTGTTTATTCAGCAATAATCCTAATCTTTTCGCAGGGGTCATATAAAAACATCTCAATCTTTAATGAGTTATGTAACTGAATAGCAATTGAAACCCAATTAAGAGCTTTTAATACTTTTAATTATGTTAGTATAACCACAATGGATTTTCCAATTCCAGAACAAGTAAAAAGTTTTTGTCATGGTTTCAGTCTTCAAAGGGGCGGTCTCTCAAGACAGGTCCATTATGGCATAAAAATACAAGTTGGTACCAGGTCATCATTTTTTTAACAATAACAAAGCTAACAGTAAACTAGGTAGCTCTGATTACTCACCTGACAATTCACCTATTCGTTCTCCTCATGAAGTAATAGCCATGGCCGAGGAGCATGCAGTGCCAGGCACAACGGCTATCCCTTCAGGAGGGGATGCTATTGACTCACTCACTGAAGCTCGGCATTCGCCGGAGACCACTGAAGGACCTGGGGCTTCAGGCACAGCCGTAGCCAGCAGCAAAGACGCCAGGCCTCTGCCATCTGACAACAGTAATGCCTCCAAGGATCCTTCTGATCCATTTGATTTAGGACCTCTCTGTTCTGAAAGACCTGTTGATGTTATGCTTTCCACCCAGATTGACTCCATGTCCAACTATAACACTCCTATCAGTCCTCTCACTAAAACACCTATCAAGGGCAAAAGTAAAAGGAAAAACTCTAGAGATCTTGAGATTGACTCGGAGGAGGTAATGGATGATCAGGGCTTTTCCCACACAATTGACAGGCAAGTCAAGAAAGTGAGAAACTGCCCCTCTTCACCCCTTGCCTCAACTGAGTCCCACTCTGAGAAACAGGATACAGCTAATAACACCCTACAGCTTCGACCACAACCAAGGCCAACCCCACTCATGGAAAAAGCTTGGAACTCAGTGGTTTCAAGCAATATCGACCAGCTAAATAATATTAACAACCCCATCAATAGCCACAAAAAGAAAGAGAGGCATACCCGCCACCCCTCCAAACAACTTACAACCAACAAACAGAGTAACAACTCAACCAAATTCATCGCCGTCATAACCAGGGTACATCCCAACACCCCCCAGAGACTTGATAAGCCAGAGTCTCTACAATAATAAGTGGGAAAGATTTCACTCCAAGGCCACTGGCAAAGTGACCTGGAAAATTAAAGTCATTTGCCCCGACCGAGAAACAAAACTACAAATCGTTGCTAACAGAATCAACATTAATGGCAGGTGGCACGCGGGGGAGGAATATAGATCCTCCCCTCCTCCAATACAGTGCCACAAATGTCAAAAGTTTGGCCATACTGCTAATAAATGCAGAGGAAATCTAACCTGCATGAGATGTGGAGGTACCCACCTCACCAAGTCATGCAGTTTGGATTCCCCCTCCTGCTCAAATTGCAAAGGCAATCATACAAGCAACTATCGCGGGTGCCCCCATTACAAAAAGGTCAAAAATAACATTGAACTAAAAAACCTAAATCTAATTAAGCCAGACAATGCATCCTCACCCCATACTGTTTGCTCCCTAATTGCAGGATCCCTATACTCGGTACTAAATGAACATGTCACAACCAATCTGTCTGACATCTGTCAAGATGTCAGCCGATCAGCGTCCCGGCTATTTAAAACTCAAATCTCAGAGTCTCTAGTCAAAGCCGCAATTAATATTAACTAAACCCACCTCTTACCACTAACAAAACACCGCGACTAAATTTCAACCCCTATCATGGATAAACTACAAACTGCCAAGTGGAACGCTAGAAACGTTAATAACAAACAAGAGGCCCCAGGGGGCCTGAGGGCGCTCACCTGACATGGTAGCCTAAGTATCAACCCAGAGAATTGATTTCCACAAGTTGCATCTGCTCCTCCTAATAAAAGCTGAAACCAAATATCCAAATATTCTGACCAGTGGATCTAAAAAAAGATTTTTAAAGAATATTCCTCATACTGAACTAAGTCATAATTCAGGCTCCCACAGGGAGCCCATATATGAACCCAGGGACTTGGCTTTAACAAACCTGAATCTCACACCCCTAAGGATTCTGCACACCAATTATCAAAACATTCCGACTGCTGGATCTGAAGAAGAAGATTTTTAAAGAAAATTCCTCATTTTGAACTAAGTTAATTCGAGCTCCCACAATCAGCCCAAATATGGACCTAGGGACATGGCTTGAACAAACTTGAATCTTACCCCCCTAAGGATGCTGCATAAAAAATATCAAAAGCATTCATCTGCTGGATCTGAAGATTTTTAAAGAAAATTCCTCATTTTGAACTAAGTTGTCATTCAGGCTCCCATAGTGAGCCCAAATATGAACCAAGGGACTTAGCTTGAACAAACTTGAATCTCAGCCCCCTAAGGTTGCTCCATGCCAAATATCAAAACATTCCAACTGCTGAATCTGAAGAAGAAGATTTTTAAAGAAAAATTCCTCATATTGACAACGTTATAATTTGGGCTCCCACAGGGAGCCCAAATATAGACCCATGGACTTGGCTTTAACACACTTGAATCCCCCCCTCCCCCCCCCCCCCCCCCCCCCCCAAGGATGCTACTCACCACATATCAAACCATTCCGACTGCTGGATCTGAAGAAGATTTTTTAAGAAAATTCCTCATTTCGAACAAAGTTACAATTCAAGCTCCCACAGTGAGCCCAAATATGGACCTAGGGACATGGCTTGAACAAACTTGCATCTCACCCCTTAAGGATGCTGCATACCAAATATCACAAGATTCTGCCTGCTGGATCTTGAGAAGAAGATTTTCAAAGAAATTTGCCTGAAATGCACTAAGTTCAAATTTGGGCTCCTATACTGAGCCTAAATATAAACCCAGGGGGCCGATTTGAACAAACTTGAATCAGATCCACCCCACAATGTTGCATACCAAATATCACAAGATTCTGCCTGCTGGATCTGGAGAAGATTTTTGAAGAAATTTGCCTGAAATGCACTAAGTTTGAATTTGGGCTTCTATAGTGAGCCCAAATATGAATCCAGGTGGCCGATTTGAACAAATTGGAATCAGATCCACCCCACAATGTTGCATACCAAATATCAAAAGATTCTGCCTGCAGGATCTGGAGAAGAAGATTTTTGAAGAAATTTGCCTGAAATGCACTAAGTTCGAATTCGAGCTTCTATAGTGAGCCCAAATATGAATCTAGGGAGCCGATTTGAACAAAATAGAATCAGATCCACCCCACAATGTTGCATACCAAATATCAAAAGATTCTGCCTGCTGGATCTGGAGAAGAAGATTTTTTAAGAAATTTGCCTGAAAAGCACTAAGTTCAAATTTGGGCTCCTATACTGAGCCCAAATATAAACCCAGGGAGCCGATTTGAACAAACTTGAATCAGATCCACCCCACAATGTTGCATACCCAATATCAAAAGATTCTGCCTGCTGGATCTTGAGAAGAAGATTTTCAAAGAAATTTGCCTGAAATGCACTAAGTTCAAATTTGGGCTCCTATACTGAGCCCAAATATAAACCCAAGGGGCCGATTTGAACAAACTTGAATCAGATCCACCCCACAATGTTGCATACCAAATATCAAAAGATTCTGCCTGCTGGATGTGGAGAAGAAGATTTTCAAAGAAATTTGCCTGAAATGCAGTAAGTTCAAATTTGGGCTCCTATACTGAGTCCAAATATAAACCCAGGGGGCCGATTTGAACAAAATAGAATCAGATCCACCCCACAATGTTGCATACCAAATATCAAAAGATTCTGCCTGCTGGATCTTGAGAAGAAGATTTTCAAAAAAATTTGCCTGAAATGCACTAAGTTCAAATTTGGGCTCCTATACTGAGCCCAAATATAAACCCAAGGGGCCGATTTGAACAAAATAGAATCAGATCCACCCCACAATGTTGTATACCAAATATCAAAAGATTCTGCCTGCTGGATCTGGAGAAGAAGATTTTTTAATGTTTTTCCCATTGCCTACAGTGTTAAAAAGTGCTGACTCAGCACTTTTTCAAACTCCCGAAACTGTGCCCTATGATAAAACTGATGGCAATTTTTTTTTACCAATCCTTTCTGTTGGTCCTAAGGAAGCTGCACACCAAATAAAAATTCTCGGTGCCGTGCAGTTTTGGAGATATGGGCGTTTTAATTTTTTCTATTTTTAGCTCCTGCGGTTCCCACAGGGCTGCGGGAAATTTTTTTTTGCATAAATCAAGTACTCATGACCCAATAAACCCTCACATAAAATTTGGTTCAAATCAGCCTCTCGGTTTGGAAAATAGAAATTTTGGGCGGGGCAAAAAATTTTGCCCCTCCCATAACGACGCCAAGTATAGCCCCACAAACTTCTCTTGAACAAATCTGAGTCTACATCTCAAAAGGAAGCTGCACACCAAATATCAAGTCTCTGCTACTGCTGGTTCATGAGAAGAAGATTTACAAAGATTTTAGTGCCCCTTGGGGGCGTGGCACCACCCAGTAGGAGGGGCAACTTCATTTGAACAAATCTGAATTGGCATTAGGTAATAAACATTTATTTAACATTTGAATAAAATTGGGCTAGTGGTTTAGGAGGAGAAGTCGATAATGTAAAGTTAACGCCAGACGACGGACGCCGGACGACGGACAGAAAGTGATTAGTAAAGCTCCCCTTGAGCTTCGCTCAGGTGAGCTAAAAACTTCAGATCAGCTGATATTTCAAAGATACAGACATTATCTGCGATGCTGAGGTGATTGCAACTGAAATCACAGTCGACAATAAAAGCATCGCGATTGTTTGTTATTATAACGACCCAAGCAAAACTGTTTCTGACAACGTCTTTGATTTCTTTACAAGGAAATACAAACACTGTATCTTCCTCGGCGACTTCAATGCCAAACACCTGTACTTTGGCTGTAACAAAACCACCCCCAATGGTGAAGCCCTTCTCGAAATCACAAAAAAACATAACCTTCACGTGGTCATGAACGACAACTCAGCAACTTATATCAGTAATAACTCACTATTCTCATCTGAGATCCTTAATATAATTATCGCCAGTGACTCACTGATAAATCACATCGATGACCACTGGGTTGGCGATGACGACTTAGGCAGCGACCACCTCCCGGTCCATGCCTCGCTGGAACTAGGAAATGGCCCACTCAGGTACCCCCCCACTCTCCGCAGAAATTTTAGAAAAATTACTTGGAACCTCTATCGCGACATCATCAATGTCAAACTCACAAACAAACGGAAACGGAAAGCTTTTCGCACTCTTAAAACCGAAACTGACCCCGGTAAGAAAGCTGACCTAAAAAAAACATACAACCGCCTTCATGGCGAAGTCAAGGAAGCCCTCAAAGCTGAAAAACAAGCCAACTGGGAAAAGGTAACAGCCAATCTAAACGGGGTCCAAGATGCTAAAAAATTCTGGGACTCTTTCAAAATCCTAACTGGGCAAAAAAACAAGGGTGGCAAAGCCGCAGCCAAACCTCTTAAAAAGGAAGACGGTTCCTTCATGCGCACCGACAAAGACAAGGCCGACATCTTTGCCGACCTCCTAAGAAAAATGCATCGTCTGTATCAAGGCGCGGGCAATGATGAAGCCGCCATAAACGCTATTGATGACTTCATCAATGAACACCCTGATATCTAACGTGACTCCAAATTCGACGAGCCAGAAGACGGGGATGACCATGACCTCGTCACCCCCATCACCAATGACAAAATCATCAACGTCATAAAAAAATGCAAAAATTCCTCCTCACCCAGTGAATACGAAGTGAGCTACAAAATTCTAAAACAAAGCCCAAATTCCCTAATCGAAAAACTAAACAAACTGTTCAACGCATGCCTCACCCATGGCTACTTTATCAAATGTTGGAAAAAAGCCATCGGTGTCATGATACCAAAACCTGACAAAGACCCTTCCGATCCAGCCAGCTACTGCCCAAACAGCCTCCTCAGCTGCATTGGTAAGATATTCGAACGAATCCTTACCAATCGGTTCAGGGGGCACCTTGAAGACAACGATTTTTGCAATAAGTGGCAATAAGTCACTCAAATGAAAACTGCGATCAACAATCAGCAAATAGGCACGGCAGTCCTGTTAGACGTCGAAAAATCATTTGACTCTGTTTGGCACAGTGGAATGCGCTACAAATTATCAAAAATGAGACTCCCCATGAAATTGCTCAGATTACTATCCTCTTTCGCGAAATCAAAGTCAGAGTGAACAATGAAATGTCTGACAGTGTCCCCCTTGAAGCAGGCACCCCCCAAGGATCCGTCCTAAGCCCCCTCCTTTACATCTTCTATGTAAATGATCTTAATTTCTCTGAGGATCGTGGTCAAGTCTCCCAATTCGCGGATGATAAGGGCCTCTGGGATTCTAACAATACGGCTAATCTGCTCCAAAAACCCCAGCTACGCACTCTGGATGACCTAGAACAATGGTGTGCCAAATGGAGAATTAAGCTGAACGCCAATAAACCTTTACTCGCAAGACAAACAAACATGATTTTGACCTAAAACTAATGGATAATGGATAACACCCTCCCAGAATGCAAAGAGGCGAAATTCCTGGGCATCACCATTGAGCAAAAACTGTCCTTTAACAAACACACCGACGACATGGCGAAAAAAGCAACCAAACGCATTAACTTATTGAAAATGCTAAAGGGAACATTGAAAATGCTAAAGGGAACTTCATGGGGAGCCAACCAGTCCACCCTACTCAAACTATACAAAGCCTTTGTGCGCCCAGTACTCGAATACGGGGCAAGCATCCTAACTGACCTCAACCAAACTAATATGGGAAAACTCCAGAAGGTCCAAAATCATGCGCTTAGGGTCGCCCTCCGCACCCCATGGGACACACCCATCAACACACTGCACGTCAGGGCCGATATCCCCACCATCAAAGACCACCTAGCCACGAAAAATCATGACCGGCTAGCCGACAGTGAACTAATTTCCGAACTTGGAGCCATTTGCAAAAGCCGACAAAAGCCCAAAAATTCCAATCAAAACAAAGATCGCTCGAAAAAACTAGGGAACGAGAAGGTGAACTAACAGGCAGATTAACAGCTTAACTGTGGCCTTCTACCAGAAAGGGCTGCCTTCACCGACTCAACTAAAATTACATCACGTTTAAATATTGTATAAAACTAAACACGCTTAATAATAAATAGGGAACGAGAAGGTGAGTTAACAGGCAGATTAACAGCTTAACTGTGGCCTTCTACCAGAAAGGGCTGCCTTCACCGACCCAATTAAAATTACATCACGTTTAAAAACTAAACATGCTCGAGAATAAATAGGGAACGAGAAAGTGAGCCAACAGGCAGATTAACAGCTTAACTGTGGCCTTCTACCAAAAAGGGCTGCCTTCACCGACACAACTAAAATTAGATCACGTTTAAACACTGTATAAAACTAAAACTGCTCGAGTAAAACTAGGGAACGAGAAGGTGAGCTAACAGGCAGATTAACAGCTTAACTGTGACCTTCTACCAGAAAGGGCTGCCTTCACCGACTCAGCTAAAGATTAGATCATAAGCCTATTCAATGACTGGATTAAACAAAATGTGCTACTTTTATCTTTTTTATATTTTACATATTCTAATGAAAACTAATTCTGCCTTCTTCTTTTAAGCAGGTACACAGAAGATACTTTTTTGACCAGCACCCCAATAACCGCTATGGACACTATAACCGTTATGGAAACAGTAACCCCCATGGTTCCTGAACATCCTCCACTCCATCCCTAAAAGTGGTCGACCACTTTAAGGGAGGCGAGCATTGGTCCTGCGTCCCGCCTCTGCCCCTTTTTGTAAGCGCATCTTTTGTCCCAACCCAATATGACTACAATGCAGGCCTGCCCCCGAACCATAACTCAAAATCATCCCCGAAGTGGCAGACTATACTTGCCTGAAAACCTAGAACCAGTGCACCCTCAGGGAGAGGTAGTACCTTTGTGAGAGGACCCAACCTCCCAAACCAAGATATGTCAACGAAGCCATCACGCCGCAACCGGAGACACCTGCCGAGTACATGAACCTTCTCCCCCTTCAACACACCTAGACATGCGAAAAATAACCATATACAGTAATCGAGGGTCGAAAGAGGCTTGTTCCCCAAAACCGTCCCTGTGCGCCTTCGGTGCGTGAAACCATTCCATCCTTTCCTTTTTTCACTTCACATCATTCACACCTCTGAGTTCAGAGTGTGAGCATCTGAATTGAGACAATTGAGATATGGGAGCACTGGATCTACCAGCTAGGCTACAGAAAACCAATTCAGCTCTGGGCATCTCTTGTCCCATCACCTGGACTGTCCAGAAGGGCGAGAGCATCTACCTGACTTTGGAGTTCACCACTACCAAAGAGAACCCCCCCCCCCCCCCCCAAGGTAGAGGTAGTACCTTTAGTGAGAGGATCCCCTCTCACACTGGTCCTCACCCAAGGGGGTTTGGAGGCCCTGAAAAGAAACAAAGAAGAAAGAGCCTGTCCACCAAGCAGAGGAATGCCCGACGCTTGGAGGCATTTTTGGAGAAAAAGAGAGAAAACAGAGAGGAGAAGTAAGAGCCAGAGGCAGCCACCATTTCCCTTCCTACTCCCACAGACAGACCCATCCTACTGCCAGCTCCCCAGCCGGAGCTGTCAGATGTGGAAGAGTCTGTGGAGACTGTGGTGGAAATGGAAGCTGCCCTCCCGCAACTGCCTGATCCTCACTCGTCTCTTCCTTTGGAACAAGAATGCCAGGACCTGGACACATGGCTGGAGCAGATGAAGAAGTACAGGGAGAACCACATGGACCGTCTACAACACCTACTCGGAAAAATCAAAGAAGTGGCAGAGACACATACACAACAAAAGCCTCAGACTCCCTCCTCACCACAGTTAACAACCACAAATTTGGCAAGAACAAGACCATACGAGCCAAGCCAGTCATCTTTAAGCAGTCCACCAACAACGCCAACTGCCATGGTCTCCCCATCTAAACCACCACCTCTGAAAAAGAAGCAGAAAAGACATAAGTGCAGCTAACTACTCACAACTTCTCCTCCTTTACCACGGTCTGACACAACAAAACCTCAACAGCTAAAGAGGGTCGAAAGGGGGCTGCTCCCCAAACCGTCCCTGCACGCCTTCGGCATGCGAAACCATTTGATCCGGGATCCGATCACAGTGGTCTCTCAAGACAGGTGGTCTCCCATAGCAGGTCCATTATAGAGTAAAACCAATCGGTGCCTGGCAGATGTGGTCTCTCAAGACAGGTTTTACTGTACTCACTTCTGGTACACTTCAGTAAGAAGCATTTATCGCTTCATAAGGCAAGATCGGACGATACCATGCTTAAAGTCAAGAAGGAAGCGAAGCAATAACAGCTACATATAGATTCTTTGTCTGCTATTCAACCATGTGTTCAAGTGTGCTTCACTGAGCCACCGTTCTCTCAGTTATTCAATTAACAGGAATATTCAAATAATAAGAATTTGGAAACTTTCCTGCATTCTGGAAATAAAATGAGCTTTTATTCTATTATATCTTGTTTGACAGCAAGCCAGATAATAAGCAGACTGTCATCTGCAAAATGAGTTCCCAAGAGGGTGAAATTAGTGATGATACCCTGCACAGCAGGGTAGCATCACTAAATTTATCCTCTCTGAACCTCAATCTGAATCAGGGTCTCAAAACTAAACAGAAGAATTACCCAGAGGATAAATTGGCCCACTGTATGGGATAGCATCATCAAATTCAACCTCTTGGGCCCTCATTCAGCAAATGTCAGACTGCTTATTTTCAGGCCTGTTTGACAGAGTTCTATCAATCAAAATATAATAGACTAAATGTCTGTATTGGATGCACTGAGGCAAAATCGGTCTATAACCAAGGTGAATTTGTAAATTCTCAATGTAATTTCTATACATATTTTTTATTCAATTAAGAAAAGTTTACTCTATAGCCCCTATGCAATTAACAGGTCAAATTTGTACTGAACATATGGAAGCTGAACTTTCAAAAACACACCTTGCCATTAAAAGTTTAGATCTGAATTCAAAAAAGTGTTATTATTGAGTATGTTGGCACAAATCCTTCTTCACTTTCGGATGGTCGGAAAAGAAACTTTGTTGAAAATTCCAATGTGCACATGTGCAAACATGTTCCGAATTACTTTCACTTTGTTGGCCACGTGCAGAACAAACACAGACCAACAAACACATGTGAATGGGTTAACCCCCTTCACTCTGATGTCAAAATACCAAAATTTCAGGAAGCTGTTTTTCCCATAATGCATCTAAAAATTTAACCAATTCAATCTCGTTTGACAGAGCTCGATGAGCTCTGCCAAATGAGATTGAATTGGTTAAATTTCTAGTTGCATTATGGGAAATTTTTTCTGCCTGAAATTTTGATATTTTGACATCAGTGTGCAAGGGGTTAATGGATATGGAACGAGTGCCAGTGGGGAAGGATAAAACGAGGTGCAGCAGGCCTCAAATTTTATCCTTCTGCGATGACACAAGTGCCATATCGATTAACCCATTCACACGCATGTGTCATTCTGTGTTTATAACACGCCTTTACATCTATAAAAACAATTATTAGAGGGACACTCAGCAATTCATTTGACAATTATCAACAAAAAGAATACATTTTATCATCAACCAAATTTACAAGAACCTGTGTTACTATTTTGTCCCCTGAGTTCCAATGGCACATAGAACACATTGGAGCTCAGGGGATGATTTTAAGCCATTGCTAGCGATTCAAATTGTAATTGCGTTGCACGATTTGTAGAAAATTCCCGTGAAATATCGCTTCTATTTAAAAGTACTATTTCTGCACATATGTGCGGAACAGATGTTCATTTTCCACATGGTTTAGTGTTGCTGAAGATGGGGATTACACAGAACGGGCAGGTAATAAATAGATGAAATGTACTATTGCTGAGCTAATCACTGCAACTCTTCATTCACAATAAGCTTGAGGGAGTACCGTATACCTTGACATTGAAAGTCAAGGTCAGGACTTGGAGAAGGCGATGTGCAAAGTATATTTTCTGTTGAGCTTATATTTTTGTAGATAAATGTTTTATTGTTTGTGTGGTTTTGCAGATGTTTTGTAGATGTGTTACTCATCAGGATAAAAAATAATTCACTTAAACCATAAGAGTCCGAAGAATTACCTCAAAATTTTTTGAAATTTGCAACCACCCTTGTGGTAAATCGGTGATTTCATGTAAAGTTTTGACTGCCTTTCTGGGAAGCTATAACTTGATTTGAAATCACTGTTGGAGTAATTCAGCTGTGAATATCTTAAGATTGCATGTTGGAGTAAAATTAGGCAAGCTGGTATTAGAGATGATTAGAAGTTAACGTGTCTAAACTCCATCTGAATAATAGTCAATCCACCTTGACAGTGTTCCTCTGTTAAGACTTAGCTGCCTGCATAGACAAAGAAGCCCAGTCTAGAAATCACTGCCAAGAGAAGTAGGCTTCCTGGCTGTAATGTCATGGGGTCCAGGAAAACTGCAATCTGAGCAATGCTGCAAACAAAATAAGATTTTAATTTACTGATAAAAATATAATATTACTTAATAGTATGTGTAACCCTCTGCACACTAATATCGAAATATCAAAATTTCAAGCTGCAATTCATTCCCACAATGCATCTAGGAACTGAGCCATCTCAGTCTTATTTGACAGAGGTCACAGAGCTCTGTCAAACAACATTAACTTGCTTACATTTCCAGTTGTGTCATGGGAAAATTTATTTATTTATTGGAGTTTAAAAAAACTTTCGACAGCCAGGGTCAGACAGTTTTACAGGTGGTGGAAGCCGGACCACTTGGAGGAACCACTGAGCAATGGTGAGCAACTGTCAGACTCCCCAACATACTAACTCTACACAGATAGGGTTAGCAGTGGTTGAAGACAGGTGGATCATCGACCTGCATTATGCCTTAGTACACAGCACCACTCTGCCCCCACTTGGGCAATCAGGATTAACCCTTTACCCAACGAATCGGCCGCATCCGCCCACGTAATATGCAAATTCAGCAGTTGAATAAATAGTATTTTCCAACAAAATTTCAACAAAACCATATCATGTGACCCCTCGTTGGAACGAGCTCGTCGAGCTCGTTCCAACGAGGGGTTACATGATATGGTTTTGTTGAAATATTTTGAAAAAAATTAAAAAATGATATTTAAAATAATAAATTTTGATATCGTCTGCGTTGGGTAAAGGGTTAAGTGCCTTACCCAAGGACACAACACAGTTACCCCTGGTGGGGATCAAACCATGGACCTCTCAGTTTGAAGTTCAATGCAGTAACCAGTGAGCCACCACGTACTCGTTATGGGAAAAAGTTGCAACTTGAAATTTTGATATTTCAACGTCAGTGTGCAGAAGGTTAATTTCAAGGTCACTATCATATTATGGTTATTATACTTTTTTTAATGAATGATGTGAAATTAGCTTTATAGTTTTGTAATGAATGATGTGAAATTAGCTATAAAACTAAGGTTTACATCATTATGTTTGTTTCTAGTAATGTAATTATTGCAATAATGCTTCAAGAATATTAGTAGAGTCATGCTGTTATGTTATGAATTAAAATGTTTATTATTGTTGTAATGCAGTTATATTCTATCGTATATTTATTCAGTTATTTGTCATTCATAAGAAGTGAGGTAGCATATAGTAAGGCTGCATACTTGGAAAAAAAAATGGCTGCATCTCGGAACTGTCAAAATACACACATGGAGAGTGATTTCTTACTTAGCCATTTGGCAAGTGAACTGTAACCAATACAAGAATAAATGTATCGCACTATTAAGCAAATCTCTTGTGTCCCTGCTATGTTATGGCATAAGCAAAAGCTAAATGAACAACAAATTTATTGGATGCTGATAATTACAGTTCAAGTTATCATAAAGTCATTAAAATTCAAGTAAAATGGAAGAATCAAAGGGCAATAACTCCCTCAGTTTTTTATAAATCATTGTCGAAGGTAGGCCTCTGAGAGTAGATTTTCTGTTTCTCGGGCCATTTTTTGTAAAACTGCATGTGGGTGGATGTTTTTTTATTTTATTTTTGTAATTATTTCTTTGCCATCAAAAAGGTCATATTCTTGGTTTGTTTTATGTTTTAGGCCTCATAATCTACAGAATAGCATGGGTGGTGGTGGTATTTCGTCCCTTGACTGCAAGAAGGCTTTGCAATGCTAAAGCATTGCAAAGCATTTTTTGCAGTAAAGGGACAAATGTCTCAATTTTATTAACTTGGGTAAAATATCAGACATAAGGCCTCACAAAGTAGATCCACTGTTTCTCAGGCCATTTTTTGTAAAATTGCATGCGTGCGGGCGGTTTTTTATTTTATTTTTTTTTTTTGTAATTATTTCTTTGCCATTAAAAAGTTCATGTTCTTGGTTTGTTTTATGTTTTAGGCACCATAATCTACAGAATAGCATGGGTGATGGTGTATTTCACCCCTTGAGTGCAAGAAGCTGAAGCATTGCAAAAGCCTTCTTGCACTCAAGGGACAATTTTATTAACTTTTATTAATCCAATCAATTTTGATTTTTTTTAGGTTTGGATAGGTTATAAAAAGAGAGCATGCGGCAGCCAAAAGGACCATGCGGGAGGGCCTGAGAAATAGATTTTTTATTTTTTTAGGCCTAAACCACTTAATTTTTATATTTGTAAGAATGCACTAGTTATAAAAAGAGAGCGTGCAGAGGCCAAAAGGGCCATGTAGGAGGCCTTAATATAAAGAAACACCTCAAACTTTATTGAAATCTGATGATTACTTTTTCAAGTTCTCAAAAACATTTAAATTCAAGCAAACTTCAACAAAATAAAAGGCAAAAACTCACTTAATTTTCATTGCAAAGTAGTGATTATCAAACTTGTCCAGGACAGTGTAAAATTTATTTATTTGTGTTTAAGGTCACATACTTATGCACAATGGCTATTCGTGACCATGACAGTTTTACAGGTGGAGGAAGCCGGAGTACCCGGAGAGAACCACCGAGCAGCGATGAGCAACTGTCAGCTCCTCAACATTCTAACTCTGTTCAAACTCCGCTCAAGCGGGGTTCCAGTGGTTGAAGACATGTGCACCATCGACATGCAGTACGCCTTAGTACATGGCATCATTGTGCCCCCATGTAGGCAACCGGGATAAAGGACACAAGGCGAGTCGACCCGGTCAGGGATTGAACTCGGGACCTCTAGCATAGAAGTCCAACAGTCTACCACCGAGCCATGACATTCCAAGACAGTGTGCAATATAATTTATTTATTAATTGGTTGTTAAGGTCACTTTCCACATCTTTGGCTACATCATGACCACTTTCCAAAGTTTGGCACTGTTTAAGATTGGTGGAAAGTTAATTATATTCTAAATTATTTGAAAAAAAGGGACAGTGAAGTGAACAACATTTTCATTTTTTTTTTCTTTGGACCCTCAGCTTCAGCTGGAGAGTGGAAACAGTTTAAGTAACAAGTACAAAAAAGTGTGTGTTTGTGTGAAGGAAGGGTGGAATGAAGCCGTGATATTTGGAGCACTCAATGACCTCGCAAAATGGTTTACATGTATAAATAATCTATAATAATATTATTATATACTTTATAAATAAACACATATCTATTGGCTGGATCTTATACACGTGACTGGTACTCAAAAATCCATGTACACCAGTTTTCCAGTAAATATCAATTTTCTAAATATAGCTTTTGGAAATCCCCTCTCTATTTCTGTTTCAATCGATGTAGTGTTTATTTTTATGTTATTCTGCAGATGATAACTATTTTATTCTTAAATAAAAGTATTTCTGGTTGATATAACTAAACTTTTCATTGACAAATAGAAGATGTTTTTTTTTAGGATGGTGTATACAATCATAAAACTACAGCTGTGGCGAGTCTTCATTTCTGATTGTAATGTCATGAAAATGTCAATCAAATCAAATCAATATAAATTTTTTAGGTTCATATCACATCATATTCACCACCACAAAAGTCCATAATTGTATAATAACCTATAAATAATCTAAAACACAGCATAAAAAATTCAAAAGCTATGATCACACTCCCGTGTCTGGCAGATATTAATGAATGTGTATATCCAATCAAAATCAGCCCTCATCAGGGGTGTCAAATATGGCAGGCTTTCTGTTTTTACCCATAAATATATAATTTGGAGGCACAGCAGTGATTTGATTTGACTGACATTTTCATGACATTACAATCAGAAATGAAGACTCGCCACAGCTGTAGTTTTATGATTACGCCATGTAGATCCACTTGTTATGTTAATATCTTGATGTTTTCAAGGGGAGCTAAATACTTATTGATTGGAATATCTATAACTGGGACAGGAAAGAATACCTGTATAGCTTTGTAAGTACAAAAGCACATCACACTGCATCAACGGCTGTCTGCTAGCAAATTCCATAAAAATCATGGAATTAGACTCATGGTCTGACAGCTTCGCCCTTGTCCTTCACTGTACAAGGAACAAGCTGGTGAAGAAAATTTGATCACCTCAGCATCTTTCCTGTCTAAAAACCAAATCAAGGACTTCTGCCCTAACATCTATCCATCCAGACATCATGCTCTCAAGTCCCACCAAATAGTGGCTTTTACACAAGTTCCATTTTAGCTTCAACACCTCTCACCACATACACACTTGTAAGAAGACTAGCCAACAACACTTGCAAAATATTTTCTCTATGAACTATATATTTTCATTTTTTTGCATCCAGTACACTGCTTTTGAGTCTGCACCAGAACAAGCATTATTCCAGCCAGATATGGCCCTTACAGTACTGCGGCCGTGGACTGGTCACTTTCCACGGGTAGGCAATATTTCCATGGATGCAATAATATTGGACTCCAAACACTAATTATTGGAATAATCACCAAAAATTTAATTAATGAAGTGCCAGGTACAACTCGGTGCTTCCTTAATTAAAATTTTGCTGATGATATTTTTCAACTGTTAAATGCATGCGTGGACATCACTGTCCACGTGTGGATTACAACCAATTCATGGCGAGTGTACTGTATGTCAGATAAAGAATTATAAGTGTAAACAATTTCATTTTTAAAAGGAGTTTACAGATTTATGGCAGGGAAGGGGAAATGGGAATGAGAATAAAATATCAGACTACAAACATTTTTTCTCAAGTTTAATACTGAGTTCAACAGCAATATTTCTCAGTTTTCTGTAGCAAAGTGGAGCACCCTCAAAAATTCTAAAATTAAAATCGGTCAGGTTTTGAAATTTGGAAACTGTATTGAAGCACAGATAGGTTTCAGACAGTGTGGTGGGAGTGTATTTAAAACATAACAACACGAGGTGTGAAAAAAACAGTGCAAGTGACACTTAACATGTTAAAAATCACTATAGCCAAGTGATTTGTAATATTCACGATTATATTTCATGTGTTCATGTTTAAACCTCATCAGAAAGTACTTTTTTGTTTTAACTCTTTACCCAACGAAACGCCCACATCCGCCAGCGTAATATGCAAATTCAGAGGCTGAAAAAATATTATTTTTCGAAAAATTTCAACAAAACCATATCATGTGACCCCTCTTTGGAACGAGCTCATCGAGCTCGTTCCAAAGAGGGGTCACATGATATGGTTTTGTTGAAAGTTTTTGATAAAAATAACAAAATGATATTTAAAATAATAAATTTTGATATCGTCTGCATTGGGTAAAGGGTTAAAACAGAATCGCAAGTTTAAAATAACTATTGCCTGATATTGACACATACAGTACAGTCATTGCAAAGTACACTTTTCCTTGATCAGATCACAATAAGACTGAACCATTTACACTGGTGGGTCAAAATTTAGTACACAGCGCTTTTGTACACAGTGCCAATATGCCTGCACGTGGGTAACTGGGATTAAGTGTCATGCCCAATGACACAATGCAGATACCCCTGGCAGGGATCGAACCATGGACCTTTCAGTTTGAAGTTCAATGCTGTAACCACTAAGCCACCACACTCCCATCCACTTTTGTAATGACTGTACTGTAATTACAATCAAGACAGAATCAAGAAATCAAAAAATACAATCAAAGATACAATGTTTTTCGAGTTTCTTTTTCGACAGGTAATATTCGAAAGTGTCATGAGCCAAACAGTGGGCAGAAAATTTTGACCAGGGGCCAATACTATAAAACTTTTAGAGCTGAATTGTTTCGAATTGTATTTTCTAGTTATGACTTTAACCCTTTACCTAACAAATCGGCCGCATCCGCCTGCGAAATATGCAAATTCATTCCAATGAGGGGTCACATGATATGGTTTTATTGAATTTTTTTTTAAAATTTGAAAAATGATATTTAAATTAAAAATAAATTTTGATATCGTCTGCGTTGGGTAAAGGGTTAAATGGGTTGAAATGAACATTTTCATTTTCAAAGATGTGGCAATTTAAAATTCTAATGATTTATTTTAGTCAGTTATATTAATAGGTAGAAAATACAATTTCAGAAAATACAATTGTAAACATTTTATAGTATTGGCTCCAGATCATGACCCAGTCATAATATGGTCAAAATACAATACCCACTTTTCTAACAAAAGCATGTTTCATGAATGCCCCCCAAATTTTAATTCACAACAGCTATTTTTCCATTCACTTAATCTTTATAATATGATGTGATCTGGATTATCGATTGTTTCATTGTTTTCTTTTCAATCACACAACTAAAATGGTTGATCCACAAACAACATGGCGTAATGAATAATTTAGCGACATTGACTGTGCAATCTTATGAAATATACCATTTTCACTTTTTTTTTTCTGGCTATAATGATTAAGGTTGTTTGAAATGTGTAACTTAAAAACAAAGGAAATATCAATGGGAAATATTAACAACTGCATGCACTTACAGGAGAGGATTTGTTGAAATTAAGGTGAGCATATAAAAGTACACCAACATCCTTATGGCCAGCTTCCATTGAGATTTTCAAGGCAGTACTGCCATCCTAGGATCAAATAAAACACAGAAAAGATATACACATGCTAATGAAACAAAACAGAAAAGGCAACACAAAAAAAAAACAAAAACAACTAAATATAATGAAAACTGGACTAAAGTAAATTGGCCGACAACTGAAGATAACAAAAATTGATACAAACAAGTAATTTTCCTTGAAAAACATGTGATGTTCAAATTTAACCCTTTAGGGCATGGACAAATTTCAAGAATACCCTTAGACCTGTGCATTGCCAGTAGCTAAGCAGTGATTTCTAGTCAAGTCTTGGCTGCCCATTCAGGCAGCCAAGACTTGACTGGAAACCACTGCCAAGGTGACATGTCTGTTTTCAGCAGGATCTCCTCATGATTGCATGTTAAGGGTACCTGTTCTGAGGATGTGAAAGTCAGAAATGGGACTTTAAGGGTTAATGCTTCCCACTGACAGTTCTCCATCAAAAAGGTTTGCCCAAAAACATCAAAAGTAGAGGCAAATGTATCTAATTCATAGGGGAAATAAATTTAAAAGTTAGAAAACAGTTTATCTCATTTTTTTTTTTATTTGTGTAATGACACTTTTAACAGCCAGGATCATCTCATGTCAGACAATTTTATGGGTGGGGGAAGCATGAGTACCCAGAGAGAACCATTGAGCAGTGGCAAGCAACTGTCTGACTCCAACATACTACTCCGCAAAAGCAGTAATAGCACTGTAGCATTGGTTGAAGACAAGAGCACCATCGATGTGCAGTACGTCATAGTACACAGTGCGACTGTGCCCCTATCTTGGCAACTAGAATTAATTGCCTTGCCCAAGAACACAAAGTAGTTAGCCCTGGTGAGGATCGAACCGTAGACCTTGCACTTTTCAGTCCAATGCTGTAACCACTGAGCCACCGCATCCCACCAAGAAGAATGATACCCCATAAACTATACAAGGAGCGATTTCAGAATCCCTGTGACCTTAATATTTAAGTTAATCAAACTTTTTCTAGTTCTTTGTACTGGGTACATTATTCAGTTATTTATGTTTATCATCATTGATGGTTTTATCATGACTCAACAGAAGAATAAAGTCAAGCTTAAATAATCTTTTTACCAATGCCATTCTGTCACTTTAAAGGACATTCACCCCAGGAATTGGATATATTTATATATTGGACCTATTTTGACAGTAAAACAGTACTTGTTTACAACAGCAAACAAGTGCTACTCCATTCCCTGAGATTCCCTCTGTATTGGGAAAAAATATGAAAGTATCATAATCATCCTTTATGACTAGGATTTTAAGGGTGTTATCTTTTTTATAGTTGCTGTGTGATGTAGTACAACCCTTCACCTTATAATAATAAATCTTTTCAGCCTTTTACCAATTTGTCGTGGCCCTCTAATGAAGATGCCTACATTAACCCAGTGGCCTGCCGGGGTATTCTTTCCCCACTCTCTCTCCTAATCTGCCAGCATTCAGTCAGAAATTGTTTCAAAATACCTCCCATTGGCACCTTCTCGATCTCCCAAACTATAAAATTGACCCTTTCCATCATGTCATTCCTCATCCATTTAATCCTTCATGTTTCCATCCCATTCTCCATTAGTTTCCAAAGGAGTCTTGTTCTACTATGCAAATATTTGGGGCATTCTAAAATTAAATGTTCCAGGGTCTCTGTTACACCTAAGTTACACATTTAGCTCAATCTTTCCTCGCCTTTCCCGATTCTCCCCTCAACTGCCGTGACTTGGATCCCACTTTGAACAACAATGACCCCCAAACAATCCATCCACTAAGCAGTGGCAATTAACTGTCTGACCACTTACTAACTCTGAATAACCAGCAGAAGGCAAGTTCAACATCAACATTCAGTACACTTTAGTACACATTACCACGATGCACCCACATGGGAACGCAGGATTAAATGTCTTGCCCACGGACACAATCCAGTTCCCGTTGGTCAGGATCAAACCACTGTCCTTCGGTTTAAAGCCCAATGCTTGAAACACTGAGCAACTGTGATCCCCCCATATGACAATTAAAGCATTGTGTGATAAACTGAGTTCCAAGGAAAACAACTTGTTCTGAATAAAATGAACAAAATAAAAACAATTTAATACTAAAATTAAAAAATAACATGCACGCTATTATTGAATGCATCTACCAATCATCTACCCATAATATACACATAATAGCAACACCATTCACATTGTAGTTATTACTGACTCATTGAACCTTTGAACTTTATCGTCCCTTGACAGGACCAAGGCCCCATCTCCAATGCTAAAGCACTCAAGGGATTTTATGTAACTGACTGGAAAAACTATTCAAACCCTAATGTTAAAACTAGAGGTACTGTGAGCAAGCTCACAAAGTGATACCCCCCGCAACTGTCAGAATGGAATTAAATTGCTTCATGCACACCTTCATATTCTTCCATTGTGTAAAGTTTCATGAAAATTCTTTGAACGGTTTAGGAGGAGTTGCGCTTATAAGGATGGACAGACAGACAGACAGATGGACAGACGGACTGACAGGGTGATTCCTATATACCCCCTCAAACTTTGTTTGCGGGGGGTATAAATATGAATTAATTGTTCATTTTCCCTTTGTTTCTTTCAAGGCACAACTCACAGTAGATTTATTTTTTTATTGGGGTTTAACCACACTTTCAACAGCCAGGGTCACCTCACGTCGGACAGTTTTATGGGTGGAGCAAACCGAAGTACATAGAGAGAACCGCAGAGCAATGGCAAGCAACTGTCAGACTCCCCAACGTACTAACACCACACAAACAGGGCTAGCATTGGTTGAAGACAAGTACACAATGCAATCCTGCCCCCAAGTGTACAAATGGGATAAAGTGCCTTGCCCAAGGACACAATGCAGTTACCTTTGGCAGAGATCTAACCGTGGACCTCG
Source organism: Pictodentalium vernedei (assembly GCA_031216915.1). NCBI lineage: Eukaryota > Metazoa > Mollusca > Scaphopoda > Dentaliida > Dentaliidae > Pictodentalium > Pictodentalium vernedei. The sequence continues at coordinate 446,528,109 of CM062293.1, read as the reverse complement.
GTGTGAAGTCCAATGCCGTATCTACTGAACCACCATTCTCCCTCATGGTAGATTGGATTATGATAGGATTTCTATCTGGTCATGAAACATTTATACAAGTGGATCATGAAATCACACATAAAATGTTCCAAAATCAAGACAGAATCAAGAAAGGCAATTGGAAATAGCATATGGGACGCAAAATATGTTCTAGTTTCTTTTTCAACAGGTGAAATTCTAAAGTGTTTATTTATTTATTTATTTATTTATTTATTTATTTATTTATTTATTTATTCATTTATTTATTTATTTATTTATTTATTTATACATTGGAGTTTAACAACACTTTTGACAGCTTTATTTATTTATTTATTTATTTATTTATTTATTTATTTATTTATTTATTTATACATTGGAGTTTAACAACACTTTTGACAGCCAGGGTCAGGTTGTGTTGGACAGTTTTATAGGTGGAGGAAGCCAGAGATCCACAGGAGAATCACTGAGCAGTGTGAGCAACTGTCAGACTCCCCATCGTACTAACTCCAATGAAGCATGGTTAGCATTGGTTGAATACAGGTGCACCATCAACATGCTGAAGTGTTGTGGGCAGAAAAGCATACAAAAAAATTCCACCAGTGTGTGATGTGCCACCATCAGGTTGGAATTCTCTGACTGCTCATGTACTGAGAGTGCTGAATATCCATCATCAAGAAGTTAACCCTTTACCTAACGTAACGGCCAAAACCGGCCAGCGCTATTCTCAAAAATCGCCAATTAATTTTCACTATTTTTTTCATTTCTTGTCTCAAAAACATAGGTTATGACCCCTCGTTGGAACGAGCTCGTCGAGCTCGTTCCAACGAGGGGTCATAACCTATGTTTTTGAGACAAAAAATGAAAAAAAATAGTTATTCAAGAATTATTTTTGGAAGTGTCGTCTGCTTTTCATGTTAGGTAAAGGGTTAAACTGAGAGGTAGTACAGAACAGTCGTTGTGGACTGGTCACTTTCTGCAGGTGTGTACCATTTCCACGGACGCAATAATATTAGATTCCAAACACTAATTTCAGGAATAATCATAAAAAAGTTAATGAATGAAGTGCCTGGGTACAACCCGGTGCTTCATTAATTAAAATTTTGCTGATAAGGATTTTTATTACCTGGTAAATATATGTGTGGACATCACTGCCCATGCGTGGATTACGACGGAAAGCTGAAGAATAGGGGTCTTTTCCTTTTATGTAAAAACAACGCATTTTTCTCACCTTTTTTCTACATTTTCATATTACTATTCATATTTTTGATAAAATGACCGAAAGATATTCACTTTTTACTAAGATAAGAGATAACTGAAACCCTTTTAATGTTATGGTGCCAGAGGTTCTTCTGCATTCTCGTCATTTTGAAGTTTGCGTTTACATAACTTTCGTTTTCTCTTTGGCTGGCAATTGTAGGTATAGGGTCAATGTAGTGAGGGTTAGGGTTAGCTTACTGTTGAGCTAACCCGAGGCCTCGCTACACTGACCCTAGACCATGCTGGGAACTGAACAAACAAGCATACCAAATACAACCAATACACAGAGCAGATGCCGAAAAAAACATAAAACGTGGAGGAAAGATGAATGCGAATGTCACAAATTGTACAGGTAGGAAACATTTGTTGGGCGGTTATAATTGCCAGTAAAAGTGAATATCGATCGATCATTTTATCGAAAACACGACCAGTAATAGGAAAATCTAGAAAAAGGTGATAAAACTGCTTTGTTTTTACGTAAATGGAAAAGTCCCCTATTCTTCAGCTTTACCATTGAGACCAGACCATGGTAGCTGTACTGTATCTAGGCTTCGGAAGCAACAAACAATAATTTTTCCATGTTCTCATCAGGATGTACTGGGTGAAGAGTCACATCTTATGATGACAATAATAAATAAAAGAACAAATCCAAAACAAGCTGAGGGATGGATTAGTGGGGTTAAAAAGGACTGGATACACTCTCATATACGATTATCAAGCTTGTTGGAAGGAAAAAATTAGTATATAATGATAATGACTAGTGGTAAAGCTAATAACTATGACACTAGCAGTAACTAAGATAAAGGGATACTAATTTTTGTAAATGGACACTATTCATTTATTTATTGCTTTTTAAGAGATTTAGGTATCATTTTTTCAAATTTTTCAAAACATTTCAACAAAACGATAACATGTGACCCTTCATTGGAATGAGCTCATTGAGCTCATTCCAATGAGGGGCTCATATGATATGGTTTTGTTGAAATTCTTTTTTTCGACTGCTGAATTTGTCTATTGATGTGGATGGATGTGACTGATTCATAAGGTAAAGGGTTAACACTGCTGATATGATATGGCTGTTAAATTTGGTAAATGATTAACGAGTCAAATTTATTCTAATTGAATGGTGAATAGTTTGATGTTTAATTTTATGAAATTAATGGTATTAACTATCAAAAACAGGCTCATCCAATCTGTTTTGTTTTCTATTTACAACAAATGTCTAAAGCCACACAAAGAAGATCTTCTGTTTCTCAGGCCATTATTTGTAAAATTTCATGAGGGTGAGCGGTTTTTCATTTTATTTTTTATTTCTGTAATTATTTCTTTGCCATCAAAAGTTCATGTTCTTGGTTTGTTTTATGTTTTAGGCCTCATAATCTACGAAATGGCATGGGTGGGTGTGTATTTCATCCCTTGAGAGCAAGAAGGCTTTGAATGCTAAAGCACTGCAAAGCCTTCTTACAGTGAAGGGAAAAATTTATCAATTTTATTAACTTAGGTAAAATATCAGACATAAACCATTTAATTATTATTTTTTTTAAGTTTACATTGGTTATAAAGATAGAGCATGCAGCAGCAAAAAGGACCATGAGGGAGGGCCTCAGAAAAAGATTTTTAATTTTTTTAGGCCTTATCAATGTAAAAGGATGGAAAGAGATGTTTTTTTCCTTCCTCTTTTGGGGGATGGGTGGGGTTGAGGGGTGGTTGGAGGAGGGTTAGATTAATAAATACAGCCTACTCTAGACAAAAGCTCATGGTTTGCTATTATGTTGATGAATACAATGAATAACAATAAAAACATCTTTCAATTTTTGCAAATAGTGTCCAAACATTGCACTAAAAAGAAAAATTTCATGACAAAAGTGAACAGTCTCGGGCAGTCATTTCTACTCAAGTTATGGATGTCTCCTAAAAGGTACAGTACGTGGAGAGGGTATTATCACTAAAACACCCACAGAGTGGATATTCCACCCAAGCAATAATTGCAAATTTGTTGCAACGCATAACCAGTACAAGCAAAGTTTCAGCCAATGGACCTCCGGGTTAAACCTGGAGGTCCATTGGCTGAAACATTGCTTGTGTTTTTTGTCAATATGTACAAAATTTGAAAGTTATAGCTTGGATGATAACTCCACTCTGTGAGTGATTTAGTTACAATCCACTCTCCACATACTAAAGTAGAAACAACTGTAGAGCTGAAAGGCCAAATGGTAATCTGATTTGCAAAAACTTAAAAGGAAGCATTAATACCTTTGAAAGTTAAACATGCTTGGCTGAAATAAAAGCATATTAAAAAATTAATACAGGTACAACTGTTGTCAAAATAGCTTGACCTTATATCTTGATAAATTCTGTCTCTTGATTGGTCAGAATGCCTTAGACAAATAGCCATGGCAAAGAGTGCACCCAACATCCAAGGTATATGAGAGCTTGCATCATCCAGGGTATATGGGCATGCGAAACATCTGGGGTATATGGTTTAAATGAAAGCTATCCACTTTTGCTCGACTCGATATAAAAATCGAACCAAAAAACAAGAAAATAGTCACAAATGTCATCAGATTTCCAACAATTCGATCATATTTTGCCCTAATAAATTAAATAGTCATATAATTAAATGAAACAACTTGAGAAAAATGAAATAAGAGCAAATATTGTAGACACATAGAACACATTGGAATTCGGGGGACGATATGTAAACAAAATACTGTTTACTCGTTTCCCCAATGACCCAAGGGATGTAACTCTATCTGGTGTCTTCTGTGTTTGGAAAAACAAAACAATGTTCCTGCTGATTATGCAGCATGAAAAACGTGTCCACAAATTTTTCTCCACTATGTTTCAATTGTGTTTTGAACGGGACAAAAACGTTATCTCCGTCAACATGTATGGCATATGGAGATTTAATACCTGGATGTCGGTTTTTAAACACCGAGCTTGTTTAAAAACCCACATCCTGGTATTAAATCTCCATATACCATACATGTTGACAGAGATAACTTATAATAACCTGAAATGTTTTTTCTTTAATTTTTTTTATCCACTTTACCTTTCACTCAACAAAATGGCTGCATCCACCCACATAATAACTTGAGCAGTAGAAAAATTATTATTTTTCAAAAAATGTCAACAACATATCATATGGCCCCTCACTGGAACAAGCATGTCTAGCTCGTTCCAAAGAGGGGTTACACAGTCCTGGTAATTCATCCTTGTTTCCTTGGCAAAAAATTTCTGTGGAAAACTGGTGCTTCTACGGCAATTGCTGTGAAGCCTGTTCGATTGTGTGAAAATCATCAGGGGGCAGGGCATAGTCTCAATTGGCATATACATGTATACATAGTGCGCCGTAAAGTGAAAACTTTCAAGTAACTTTAACATGTGAAAGTAGTTCGAGATACATGTGTATATAATCACAGTCAATGTACAGAATCTTTCACTCAATCATGAACCAAAAATCTTGAAAGTAAGCAGGCAACTTGCTCTATATGTATATTATGAGTGAAAATAAGATGCAGCATAACCACAAACTAAGTATCTCACTGCTTCTATGTTGATAACACCAGAATCTGACATCAGTTTCTGGAAAGCTCTGTTATCAACATAGAAGAAGCAGAACACATAGTTTCTAGTGGCTATGCTGCAACTTGTACGTAAGTTGTGAGATTAGCAATATAGCGTAGTGCAACCCACGTGATTTGATTCTTTGAGTAACCTGGAAGTTGTACAATTTCTGCCACCACAAGGCTTTCTGAAGAAGCCATCCTCGGCAGTATTTTTGCTGTGGACATTTTTTTGTTTCCTCGGCACTGCTGATTGCAGAGGGTGAATTACCAGGGCTGGTTACATGATACGGTTTTGTTATAATTTATGAATAATTAAAATAAGAAATTTTCATATTATGTTCATTGGGTAAAGTATTAACCCTTTACCCAACGTAACAGCCAAAACCGGACAGCAGTATTTGTGCAAGAAGCACCATTCAATTTTCATGTTGGTGTCAAAAAAACATAGTTTATGGCTCCCCATTAGAACGAGGTCGCTGAGCTTGTTCCAATGAAGGGCCATAAGCTATGTTTTCGATGCAAAAAGTGATAAAAATTAGTTATTCAAGAAGTTTGTTTGCATGTGTTGTCTGCCTTTCGTATTAGGTAAAGGGTTAAATTATGGCTGCTGTTTAGATGCCATGGGGATCTTTAATAAACTTCTTCACAACTGGTGGTTATACTCCATTCATAACTGATATTCCTAAAGAGATGTGTCAATGTTGTTAACTCTGCCTGATAGTGTCAGCAAGCAGAGTTTTTCTGGTAATGATCTGTCTGTCATCTGTCCATCGTCCATCGGTCATCAACATCTTGTTTTTCAGGGCCATAACTTCTTAACCACTAAATATATTTTGCCGAAACTTCATAACAATATGTATTATCAAAATCAAGTGTGTCACAAATTATAATATGGTATGTGCCCCTCAATGTCAAGGTCAAAGGTCCTATTTCACTGTCACTTTTGTCTGATCAATATAACTATGGACTTTCTCTAGTCTATTATTCCAAATGATATATTGCATGGACATTTGTCTATGGAATTATTGTTTATGAATATTTTGTCCCAGATTCGAGGCATGCATTCTCTACACAAATGTTTTTAAAACATCAAAATTTAAGCTATAATCTGGAATAACCAACAACTAGTGGTAGTGTGGCTGTGTTGCTTGCCTTCAACTTATAGCATACAAAACAATGAAAACGTGAGCATAAAAAATTAAAAAGGATGTTATTGTAAGAAGGTCACCTATTTTGACAACAGTTGAAAATAAACTCCCACATGCTTACCACATATTAGAAATTAATGCATTAAAAGCTCGGAAAATACTCTTGATGCTGAATGTATGCACAAATAAATGTGTGTGTATATATGTGTTTGTTTATGCATGTATATAATTCTATGATCACAAGAACAGCTTTTTTGTCTTTTCTAGTACTTAGCCCTTTATCCAACACACTGGATATCAAAATGTTAATATTTTAAATATTATTTTTTCAATTTTTTAAAAAAATGTCAACAAAACCACATCAGATGACCAAGATATGGTTTTGTGGAAATCTTCTGCAAAATAATCTTTTTTCAACTGCTCAAGTTGTAAATTATCCCTTCACCTAACGAATCGCCCGCATCTGCTGGCGTAATTTGTGAACTGAGCAGTTGATAAAAATAAATATTTCAAAATATTTCAACAAAACTATATCATGTGACCCCTCATTGGAATGAGCTCGTTGAGATCGTTCCAATGAGGAGTCACATGATATGGTTTTGTTGAAATTTTAAAAATATTTTCTTAAAAATAGTAATTAAAATTATAAATTTTGATATTCTCTATGTTGGGTAAAGGGTTATGCAGGGAGATGTTTCTGGTTTGTTACGTAAAGGGTTAACACCATATGAGTAACTTAGCCTTTATCAAGAGAACAGAATTTCAGTGATCTGAATAAGTCCTAACAATGATTTCAAACTTGAGGACATGTTGTTGGCCTACTCACCATCAGTTGAATACAAGATTCTACTTGTATTTAGATAAATTAAGACTCCAAAGAATTTAAGACTACAAACCCATTCTCATCTGAGCAGAGATACTGTGGGTAACTAACATTAATGGTAAACCATTATTTTTTCTGCACCACATTATGCAGTGTTATGGTATGGTGCAGGTTATTTTGCTGCAGCTGGCTGCAGTGCAAAAATATTGCATCGACAAAATGCCAGGACGAAAAAATGCCATAATCATATATAAGGAATGTGAGGAACAAGGAAAATGGATGGGCGATTTATTTTATTTTAGAAAAAATTTCAATTTTTGCCTCGAAAACAAGCCCTGTTTTTGAGGCAAAAATATCTGTTGTTAATGTCAGGTAAGATGAACATGACAGCAAACACTTTTGATCAAGAAATACTGAGAAGCTCTAATATGATAATGAGTAATACCAGAAAAAACAAACTTTATAATTCATACAAAAATTTAAATTTTATAGTAAATTTCCTTTCTTATTATACCTACCACAATTGTTTACTACAAGCTTGCACTACAGTGGAAGTCCCTAACTCGGATAATATACTCTCTATTTTTGTCTTTCCCAAGCAATTTGGGAAAGAAAAGTGGTGCAAAAGCACCAAGAAAAAATAAGCCAAAACTGGGTCGAGTGCAAACGGCGCAGACCCAGTATGGGACGCTCTCTTTCAAGTACAACTCCACGACTTCTGTTGCCAGTGCACGTATGTGTCGCTAATGACTCATTCTTTTGAATCCGCCAATGTTAGAGTTATGTGATCAGCGGGGAGGAATGATTCTTACCTATATAAGAAGACGGGAGGGCCTCCATGTAAACAATTGTGGTAGGTATAATAAGAAAGGAAATTTACTATAAAATTTAAATTTCTTATCAACCTACCCACAATTGTTTACTACAGGCTGAATAGACAATAGGCTGGAGGGAATCGCATAACCAACCCTACACATAACCCAAGTGCACTGGAACCGTGAACAGACGGAAGAAGTCCCGAGGCTTATCAACCATAGCATCACAAACATTAGTAAAAGACAATGAAAGATGAGGCATATGGTTCTGTGCGACGCACAGACAGAAAGGGCAGGAACAGCACGGAGCTGGAACTGACCCTGTAAAAAGCTGAATGGCTGGGATAGACAACAGCCTGAGCCGAAGAAAGAGGGCCCGTAGGACAAAGGTCCTCTGTCAGCTCTTTCAACTGTCGCAGATAAATGGAGAAGGTAGCGTTTCTCCAGTAGGCTGCCAGTACAACATCCGACAACATGACGGAGTTAGTAAAAGCCCCGAGAGGAAGACAATGCACGCACCTCGTGGCAGAAAAAACAATTGGTAATACAATCACCAGCAGCTAGACGAGCGGAAGCTGCACGAATAGCAAGACAAATCCATCAAGAAATGGATGCAGGAGAGATCTGGCATGTGAGAAAATGCATATCCATCCAGGATAAAGGTGCGAACGCCCCCCACCCCCAAGGAGAGCAGCGCCCAAGAAAGTGTCCATCTTGGATTAAACTGCAAAGTCCTAGGCCTTTTCAAGGAAAAGAGCTGAACAAGCTTGGAGAGGCAAGGATGAGTGTCGAAACAATGCAGTACCACATATGAAAAAGGTCTCCGAAGCATGGACTTGTACCCATTGCTGGAGACCCCCAGAAACAAACATATACCAGAAACTCTGCAAGCAGTGTGATCGAAGGAGTGACAGAAGCAACAGAGTGATCGCACCACCGACAGAAGAACCTTCTACTTAGCCACAGAGGCTAAACCAGTGGAGTGAGAGCCTCCTTGAAGAAGAAAAGCAACTCCACTGCTTGTCTCGAAAAACCACTACAGAGGAGACAGGACCCGATAAAAGACATGTCCGAAGGCACAATGAAGTCAGGTCAACTTGAAACCTCCTCGGGCGACTTTGGCAAAGAAAGTCGCGACGTAGAGGGAGACATGCCGGAACAGCCGCTAACAGAGAGCGGAGCAGATTGATCCACACCCACCAAGGCGACAGGGGTGTGATCGAAAGGATTCGACGACTGCAGGTTCATATCTGGGCGAGAACCTGATGCAGAATCGGAAACGGCAGGAAGGCGTAGCCGACAAGATTGTCCTAAAGGAGGGCCAGAGCGTCCACGGCGAAAGCCAGAGCATCTGGACACAGGGACACGAAAGTGTCCACCTGATGGTTCCAACGAGTCGCAAAGAGATCAATGGAACACCGCCATGTGGAGCATCCACTCGGTGGAAAAGAACCTGCCCCGTCGGAACAGGGAGTTGGCTAGGACGTTCATACGACCGGAAATGTGACGAACAACCACCCCGGCGTTGACATCTTGAGTGAGCTGTAGAAGATCCCGTGCCAATTTGTACATTGGAACCGAGTGCATGCCGCCCTGGTTCCGAATGTAAGCAACCACTGTCGAATTGTTGAACAACAGAAGGACCTGATGATTCGACAGGTGAGGGATCCACTGCCTGAAACTCAGAAGAAGAGCAAGAAGCTCCTTCTGGTTGATGTGTAGATATGCCCGATCCTGGTCCCACATCCTGTGAAGGGAAAGACCAAGAGGATCCAACGTCGCACCCCATCCGATATCGCTGACATCTGCTGTCAGAACGTGATCGGATGTGGGTAAATCCAACGGGAAACCCTGCGTGATCCACTGAACATTCGTGGAGAAGGTGAGGATAAGAGATTCTGGTTACTGAAGCACCAGATCCAGAGAATCGACATTCAGCCTCCAACAACTGAGCAGAAAGTATTGGAGAGGTCTGACATGCAGCCGACCTAGAGGAATGAGATCCGTCACCGAACCGCAGAGACCAAGCAGCCGGAGAATACCCCGTGCTGTCGCGGATGTGGACTGGGAACAGAGTCAGAGCAAAAGCTGAGAGAATCACAGCCCTGGCCTGGGGAACCGCCACCGTATTGAACTGAGTGCGGAAGGCCATCCCCAGATGACAAAACGACCGATTTCTCCTCGTTGACTCTGAATCCTGGCGACTTGAGCAAGCTCAACAGAGTGTCGACATCCAACTCCAGTAAGGCAGCATTGGAATGCCTCTGGAGGATATCGTCTAGATATGCCGAAGTAGTCACCCTGGACTGTGTGCGATGGAAGGCTATCACATGCGACATCAGTCGGGTGAAGGCCCAAGGAGCCAGGTTGAGGCCGAAAGGCATGGCCTTCAACTGGTAAACTCGCACCAGAAAAGCAAAGCTGAGATACTTCCGCGACACCCGATGAATCGGAATGTGAAAGTAAGTGTCTCGCAGGTCGATGCTGGAAGCGAAATCTCCCTGCTGAATGGAACGGCGGACAGACCTGAAAGTCTCCATGCTGAACTTGGAAGCAATGATAGACTGGTTCAGGATACTCAGATCAATAACCGGTTGGAGTCGGCCGCCCTTCTTCGGCACCAAGAACAGGTGGGAATAAAACCCCACTGTCTGAATGTTCTTGACGACCTTGATCGCCCCCTTGGCCAGGAGATTGTCTATCTCCGTGGACAATAGCTCCCGACGTAAAATGTCTGAAGGAATTGTGGTTGGAAGAGGAACTCTGGACAAAGTGGGGTGCCTTCGGAAGGATATTCGCAGCCCGGACCGAACAACATCTAACACCCAAGGATCAGATGTGATGGTGGCCCAACGGTCTGCGAGCTCTGCTGTCCTTCCTCCAACCTGGACGAATCGAGGTGAGGACCTTCAGTTCGAGCCCCGAAGAGACCCGTGAGAGGAGAAACCACCTCCTCTACTGAATGAAGAATCCTGAGACTTCCCTCTAGCCTGCCGGCGCTTACCCTTATCCCGTGAGTAAGAAGTAGAAGCGGTGACAGAAGGATCAGCCCTTTGCTTCGCAGCGGAAGCAGAAGAGTACTTGTTAGGCTTTGAACGGTCCCTGCCTCCCCTAGAAGGCTGATCAAGCTGACGAAGCAGCAGCTGATCTTTGGAATGACGTAGGATGTCATCCCGGACCGTTGACACGGAACCTATGGAACAGTAGCGGACCTGGAAGCAGATCGAAGAGCAGCGCGCTGCCCCCAGGAAGAGATTGGCCTGTGTCCAGCACAGAGTCCCTTCGAACTAGTCCCAAAATAGCCGTGTCACAGACATGCGTGTGAGTAAGATGCATGAGCACTTTGGACAGCACATGCAAAGGAGCCTGTACATTGTCAAACCTATCTGGAGGAAGATACGACGTGATCGGAGAGAGAAAGCATACCCAGCATTTCTCTCGATAAGCCCAACATGGACTCCAGAGTCGTGATAGGAATGACGACCGACTTGGGCTTGGAAAGCCCGTGGGAATTGGAGTCCTGATCCAAAACCGTCAAAGTCTGGCAGACTGACGGATTGGCGAAATCGTAGTAACGATAACGCACCGGAGGCAAAAAGGTGTCAACCCTGGTGAAGAACGGAGCCTTCATAGCCTTGCAATTCAGCTTAGAGTCCAATGCTGAAAATGCTTCAACCACCTGTACTGACAGGCACGGTCGAAGACGCCCAGAAGCAGGTTGCTCCACAGGCTGTAGGCACGCGACCGATGATCGCGGCCTGGCTGACACTGTCGGCTGGTTTGCTGGTTTGAGATCTGGAAGGAACCCAAACACAAAGTCAAGAGCTGCCCCCCAAGTCAGAAGACTGCTGGCTCTCGACATCAAGGATGTCTGACTCCTCCCCAGAGTCAGAAGACACATAGTCCATCATGGGCAAACCAGCCGATGCCTCCCATGGTGTAGGCACCAGGGGGATCAGAAAGCGGCCTGTGTCCAATCCCGGGAGGCGGCGCCATAGGGGGAACCTGAAACCACTCGCTGCCTCGCTAGAAGCAATGGGAAGGCCCTTGGACAGAACCTGAGTGAGTAAGGAGAGGGCATCCCTAAGCTCACTGCCCGTACCAGCCGGTTCGACATGGGAACGAACCAGCAAAGTGGTTTCACACCTGACCCTCATAACCAGCGAAGGGTCACGATCCTCCAATACACCCGAAGTCTAAGGGCAGACGTGTATAGGGGTACAACACACCCCGAGGATCAACATAGCGGGAACTCGGGAGAGTTGCCGCAGACCTCTGCGGGGCAGAAGGTCCAGGCTGCACAGAAGGCGTTGGTCCCACAAAACTGGCCGTGTGACCAGAATGAGTGGACGGAAAATGCCAATGACAAAACTGTGGTACTCGACGGCGCATAGACCACAGTAGAGGGTCCGGCCGGCAGCCACTTCCAACTTCGCCGAGTTGAAGCCAGGGAAAGCTGAGGCCGATACCCCCACGTCTACACTCCCAGACACCACTGAAGACCACTGCAGGTATAAAACTACTGTGCTCAACGGCTCAGAGGACACAGTAGGGGCTTCAGTCAGTAGCCACTTCCGACTTCGCCGAGTTGAAGTTGGGAAGGCTGAGGCCGATATCCCACAACCACACTACAGACATCTCTGCAGACCCTTGCAGGGATAAGCCGAGGCCGGCTAAAAATGGTGCCCGATGACGTTGTAGACGGAACAGCAGTAGCAGCAGATATGACGGGAGCTGTTGGAACTGGCGGAAAAGGGGAGAAAGCCACCTAGCTCGGCCTCCAAAGGTGGAGTCGCAACCCTAGTGACAGCCTCAGATGTCGACTGGAGAGGGCGCATAGTCCCGGAACCAGGCATCTCTTCACCAGAAACCCAACAGCTCCCGCAGTATCCACCACGGTAAAAAAAACCTGCACATCCCCCACGGAAGGGGAATAACTCTCACCAGACGTGGTGGAGTCAGAAGGCCCCAAAACGACAGCGTTCCCCACCCCCCACTGGTGTGGGAGGAGCTGCACATCCCCCACAGAGGGGGTATAAATCACACCAGACGTGGTCGAGTCAGGAGGGCCCGAAACTACAGCATTCCACACCACCCACGGGTGCGGAAGAAACAGCCACGACCAAGGCGAGGGCAAAAGGAATTGCCCTAAAGGAACCGAACTGGAACAGAGGTGAGAGCAGTAGAAAAAAAGGTGAACTCAACAGATACATAAAGTAGAACACCCTCAACTACGAGAGAAGGTGGCAGAAAAAAAACGGTGGGTACACGACAGAACCCAGACGGCCGACAGGGACCGAAAAAACAGAAATTCAGCTCTCAATAGAGTAAAGAAATCCTGTCCAGACAGTCCCCGATTGACACCTAACTCCAATAACAATTAAATTTATCAACCGAAAAAATTTCATTGTCGAACCGCGTTGACACGATGTCGAAAAAACATTTGCGAAAACGGAATAGTAAATAATATACAATGAGAATGTGGTTGAAAATATTAACGAGAATATATAAAACACAGTCCTGTTATTATATGATCTTCAGATCTATAATTCCAGTCACAGGAAAACCATTATCGACATGTTCAATTATCACTGTTTCACAATGCATATGTCGACACACATCCTTCACGTGTCTCGGATAAAAAAGAGAATGAGTCATTAGCGATGCATATGCGCACTGGCAACGGAAGTCGTGGAGTTGTACTTGGAAGAGAGCCCCCCCGTACTGGGTCTGCGCCGGTTGCACTCGACCCAGTTTTGGCTTATTTTTTCTTGGTGCTTTTGCACCACTTTTCTTTCCCAAATTGCTTGGGAAAGACAAAAATAGAGAGTATATTATCCGAGTTAGGGACTTCCACTGTAGTACAAGTCTGTAATAAACAATTGTGGGTAGGGGTTGATAAGAAATATTCCTATTTTTAGCTCCCAGGGTTCCCATGGGGATGCAGGAATTTTTTTTTTTTTTTGTATGAGTCAAGTACTTATGGCCCAATACCACATACCAAATTTGGTTCAAACCAGACCATTGGTTCAGAAAATAGAAATTTTGGGCGGGGTCAAAAATCTTACCCCACTCATTACAAAGCCAAATATTGCTTCACAAACTTCTTTTGAACAAACTTGATTCTACACCTCAAAGGGAAGCTACATAGCAAATATCAAATCATTGTACACACTGGTTCATGAGAAGAAGATTTTTAAAATATTTTGGAGCATTTTTCCCCAATCCCTCCCCATGGGGCTGGGCATGTTGAGTTGAACAAAAATGCAATGCCCCTTCGGGACCATCATACACACAAACTTTCACTTGAATTGGCCCAGTGGCTTTGGAGGAGAAGACCAAAACATGGTGTTGATGGATGATGGACGGAGAACGATGAGATTAGCTCAGCTTGACTTTGTCAAGATGAGCCAATAAACAAGAGGCCCCATGGGTCCTGAGAGTGCTCACCTGACACTGACAACTATCAACCAAGGGTCCTGATTTGAACAAACTTGCATCTGCCATATTAGAAAACCATATACCAAATATCAAAACATTTTGACTGGTGGATCTGAAAAAAAAAAGTTTTTTTTAAATATTCCTCATATTGAACTAAGTTACAATTTGGCCTCCCACAGAGAGCCCAAATATGGACTCAGAGACTTGGCTTGAACAAACTTGATCACACTTCCCTAAGGAGGCTGTACACCAAATATCAAAACATTTTGACTGCTGGATCTGAACAAGAAGATTTTTAAAGAAAATTCCTCATACTGAACTAAGTTATAATTCGGGCTCCCACAAGGCACCCAAATATGAACCCAGAGACTGGCTTGAACAAACGTGAATCTCACCCCCCCTAAGGATGCTGCATACCAAATATCAAAAGATTCTTACTGGTGGATGTGAAGAAGAAGATTTTTAAAGAATGTTCCTCATATTGAACTAAGTTACAATTCGGTCTCCCACAGGGAGCCCAAATATGGACTTGGCTTGAACAAACTTGAATCACACTTCCCTAAGGATGCTGTATACCAAATATCAAAACATTCCGACTGCTGGATCTGAACAAGAAGGTTTTTAAAGAAAATTCCTCATATTGAACTAAGTTATAATTCGGGCTCCCACAAGGAGCCCAAATATGAACCCAGAGGCTTGTGGCCAGTGGTTTGGGAGAAAGCGCCCCAACACCACCTTCACGACGGACGAATGACAGATGACGGATGGACGATGGATAAAAAGTGATCAGAATAGCTCACCCGGGCTTTCAGTCAGGTGAGCTAAAAATAAAATAAAAAAATGGCTGCCCACATGGAATTATACAACAAAATGGAGCAAGAAACAGAAGATCTACTTTGTGAGACCTACAGTACGTGGAGAGTGTATTATCAGTAAATCACCCCCAGAGTGGAGATTCCACCCAAGCAATAATTGCAAATTTGTTGCAAAGCATAACAAGCACAAGCAAGTTAAACCCGGAGGTCCATTGGCTGAAACATTGCTTGTGTTTTTTAGTCGATGTATACAAAATTTGAAAGTTATAGTTTGGGTGATAATGCCACTCCACGGGTGATTTAGTTACAATTCACTCTCCACGTACTATTATGTGTGTGGCAAAGTGTTATGGAACCAAAGTGTTATGGAACCAACATGGAACCAGCATTGTATTTCTCCTTATCATAGGTCCAGCAACATGTACATCAATGATTACTTAATTCAACAGTCAGATGCAATCAATGCTGTTCTGACTAAAATGTATCACAATCTCGTGGACAAACATTTATGATTAATATTTACCTTATGGATTGAATTTTTACGATATGTTTCATCAATCAATCATTTATTAATTTATTTACTGGTATTTAAGGTCACATATTTCAGCACAATGGCAAATCATTACCATGACAGTTTTACCGGCGGAAGAAGCCAGAGTACCAGGTGAGAACCACCGAGCAACTGTCAGCTCCCAACATACTAACTCCACACAAGCAGGGTTAGCACTGGTTAAAGACAGGTGCACCAAAGAGCTCTGTCAAACAAGAATGAAGTGGTTATTTATTTATTTATTGATGTTTAAGGTCACATATTTATGCACAATGGCTAATCATGACCGTGACAGTTTTACGGGTGGAGGAAGCCGGAGTACCTGGAGAGAACCACCGAGCAACGACGAGCAGCTGCCAGCTCCCCAACATCGTAACTCCGCACTGCAGCACAGGCAGGGTTAGATTGGTTGAAGACATGCGTACCATCGACGTGCAGTACGCCTTAGTACACGGCGTCATCATGCCCCCACACGAGCAATGGAGATGAAGTGGTTAAATTCCTAGTTATGTTAAGAGGAAAACTTACATCTTCTTCAAATCTGGATATTTCGACATCAGTGTGCAGAGGGTTAATGAAACTCTGAACAATTTGTTTTTGTAAAATCAAATAAAATCAAATTTTAAAGTCAAAGAAATTGCAGTGTACTGAACTGTGTGGTGGGTAATGGGTCAAATTGAAAGGAGACTGTTAAGATGATCTGTATATTGTCTGAAACTTGATGAATTCATAATAATGGGTTAACAAGTTAATGGCTATTTATTAATAATAAAACTGAATAAATGCTATTTATATTTACGTTATCTTCAAGCTCGGCATCGCAATCAGGATGTGCAAGTAACATTTTCACGATATCTGAGTAGCCATGTTCACAAGCACACATAAGGGCTGTTGATCCATCTACATCCTGTAAGTTAATGTCAGCACCAGCTTCTATGAGTAAAGCGACCACATCAGTGCGCCCATGGCTAGCTGCCAACATTAGGGCTGTCTGACCAGTCTGAAAATAAAAAAGTCAATGAAAAAATTAGTTGACACAATACTTCAAATTTATTTATTTATTGGTGTTTAAGGTCACATATTTTGGCACAATTGCTAATCATGACCAGACCTGTTAACCTCTGAAGGTAACTGTCAGTGAGATTTTGATGAGCTCTCAGTGAGATCTGGATGCTTGTCAGTGAAATTTTTGTGCGCGGCCAATACATCAATATTTTCCTTGTTATGCCTCCCACGGTCCCACCTGGGCACCCCCCCCCCCCCAATCCAAATGCATTATATTTCATTTTAATAATTTATTTTAACACTTTTAATGGTATTTGTCAGTAAACCCCCCCCCCCCCCCGCCCAGGGACAATGACCCCCTCCCCCAACACACACACAAGTGTGAGTGGATGCCTATCTAGCCTTTGCCTGTACCAACAACCCCCCCTCCCCCCCCCCCCTTCACCCCCACCCCCTCCTCAGTCCGACCATTATTCCTTGCTCATGCAAGCCCATCCTGGTGCTTCTATACATGGAGACTGAAACATCTTGGGCGGAAACGTCCCAGGACCAAAACGTTCAAGAACCAACACAAGCATTCCTTCTTCGTTCATGCCATTTATTCATGTAAATTCTTTGTTCAATCTGTACATTTTTAGTGAGAAAATATTCATTCTTATTATCTTTTGACAGGTTTGTACAATAAAAATTACTCAATGCTAATAATACATATCGTTTTGTTTAAAAAAAAAAAACACCTGTTGTTGCCGGTACAATGAAGTTGTGTGTGATTGTGGTAATTTCATTTTTTTAGGAATACCTTCATTCATATTATTTATGAATAAAATAGTCAATAAATCAATTACTCAAAAGAAATCAACAACGAAAGTGTCAATGACACTGTAGCTCAACTTGTCAAGACATGTACATGTATAGTATGTGACACAGCAATGACAAACATCTAGGTAATGACCTGATAACAAATGTACATATAAAGTATTGTAACGGTCTGCACATAAATACTGGCCGTAGCCTGTAACAAATGTATAGGTAAAGTATTGTAAAGGTGGTTGACAGATGCTAAACTAGAAAAGAAATCTTTGAGTCCCGGAGTGATTTGTCCCAAGAAATGGAAGAAAATCAATAGCTCCCATCTAGAGGTCACCCCAAACAAGCATACCAAATATTGAGGAGGTCTGACTAAACTAAGTTCTAAGAACATTGGCCGCAGCAACATTTTTTGACGAAAATGGAAAAAAATCGATAGCTCCCATCTAGAGGTCACCCAAACAAGCATACCAGGTTTCAAAGCAGTCCGATCATAAATGTGCCCTGTAGGGTGTGCCAAAGGGAAATAT
The DNA here is from genome assembly GCA_031216915.1 of Pictodentalium vernedei. NCBI lineage: Eukaryota > Metazoa > Mollusca > Scaphopoda > Dentaliida > Dentaliidae > Pictodentalium > Pictodentalium vernedei. The sequence continues at coordinate 446,510,331 of CM062293.1, read as the reverse complement.
TGAGGAGGTCTGACTAAACTAAGTTCTAAGAACATTGGCCGCGGCAACATTTTTTGACGGAAATTGAAGAAAATCGATAGCTCCCATCTAGAGGTGACCTTAAACAAGCATACCAGGTTTCAAAGCAATCCGATCATAAATGTGTCCTGTAGGGTGTGCCAAAGGGAAATATTGAGGTCTTCTGACTAAACTAAGTTCTAAGAATGTTGGCCACGACATTTTTTGACGGAAATTGAAGAAAATCGATAGCTCCCATCTAGAGGTCACCCCAAACAAGCATACCAAGTTTCAAAGCGATCCAATCATAAATGTGCCCTGTAGGGTATGCCAAAGGGAAATATTGAGGTTTGACTAAACTAAGTTCTAAGAACGTTGGCCGCGGAAACATTTTTTGACGGAAATTGAAGAAAATCGATAGCTCCCATCTAGAGGTCACCCCAAACAAGCATACCAAGTTTCAAAGCGATCCAATCATAAATGTGCCCTGTAGGTTGTGCCAAAGGAAAATATTGAGGTTTGACTAAACTAAGTTCTAAGAACGTTGGCCGCGGCAACATTTTTTGACGGAAATTGAAGAAAATTGATAGCTCCCATCTAGAGGTCACCCCCAAACAAGCATACATATGATCTGATCATAAATGCGACCTGTGAGGTGTGCAAAAGGAAATTGTGGACGTACGTACTAACATACTAACATACGTACGTACGTACGTACGCCGACGGACGAGAAGTGATGACAATAGCTCAGCTTGACTTTGTCAAGTTGAGCTAAAAACCCTTACAATATGTGATGTATTCCATGTTACTAAACATTCATACAAAAATTTATTCAAATCAGAACATTCATACAGAAGTTCTGTACAAAAGACTGATTGCACTAATTTTGGTACAAAATGGCTGCTGGTGGCCATCTTGAATTTTGGACCACACCCCAAAACACTCGCTCTCATCCCACGCTGATAACAAAGGTACCCAAGAAGTTTCGTAAAGATTGGTTCATAATATGGCCTCTAGTCTGACTAAACTAAGTTCTAAGAAACATGGCCGTGGAAAAAGTTTTTGACGGAAATTGAAGAAAACCGATAGCTCCCATCTAGAGGTCACCCCAAACAAGCATACCAAAGTTTCAAAGCAATCTGATCATAAATGCGACCTGTGAGGTGTGCCAAAGGAAATTGTGGACATACGTACGCTGACGGACGAGAAGTGATGGCAATAGCTCAGCTTGACTTTGTCAAGTTGAGCTAATAAAACTATACCATGTGACCCCTCTTTGGAATGAGCTTGTCGAGCTCGTTCCAATGAGGGGTCACATGATGTTTATTGAAATTTCAAAAAATGAAATTTAAAATTATAAATTTCGATATCGACTGTGTTGGGTAAAGGGTTAAAAAGTAAGCATTGTTTTTGTTTGCTCATCTTCAGCATCTATAGATTTATCATGACCATAGCATAAATAAAACCATGTTTAGACATCCGCCCCCCAATCCCCCTATTTGATCCTCTTGCCATCCCTCACTGAAATTTCCACCTCCCACCCCCCTCTCCCAGACATTTTCACTGCCTTGAAGGGTCTTCCAATATCGCTAAAAATCAGGAAAGTCGAAACTTTTTGCTCATCCTCAGCATCTATAGATTTATCATAACCATAGCATACTTAAAACCAAGTTCAGAACCCCCCCCCCCCCTCCCCCCCACTCTCCCAAATTTTGGATTTTTTCTTGCTATTCCTCACTGCAATTTACCCCCCACCCCCCAACCCCATTGGACATTTTTACTGCCTTGAAGAGTCTTCCAATAACACTACAAAATCAGGAAACTCAAAACTTTTTGCTCATCTTCAGCATCTATAGATTTATCCTAACCATAGCATAATTAAAACCATGTTTGGAACCCCCCCCCCCCTCCCAAATGTTTGATTTTCTTGCAATCCCTCGCTGAAATTGCCCCACCCCACCCCCACCCCCCTTTTTGGACATTTTTATTGCCTTGAAGAGTCTTTCAATATCACTACAAAATCAGGAAACTCGTAACTTTTTTTTGCTCATCTTCAGCATCTATAGATTTATCATAACCATTGCATAATTAAAACCATGTTCAGACCCCCCCCCCCCTCCCAAATGTTTGATTTTCTTGCAATCCCTCACTGAAATTGACCCCCCCCCCCCCCTCCCCACTGGACATTTTTATTGCCTTGAAGAGTCTTCCAATATCACTACAAAATCAGGAAACTCAAAACTTTTGCTCATCTTCAGCATCTATAGATTTATCATAACCATAGCATAATTAAAACCATGTTCAGTACCCCCCCCCCCCCCTCCCAAATGTTTGATTTTCTTGCAATCCCTCACTGAAATTGCCCCCCCCCCCCCCCCCCCCCCCCCCCCCCCCCCACCTCCACATTGGACATTTTTATTACCTTGAAGAGTCTTCCAATATCACTACAAAATCAGGAAACTCAAAACCTTTTACGTTTTTTGATTGATATATATAACTGAAATCTGAAAAGCAGACTGAAAAGACAGTCTATATCCTGTGGCTTTGCAGCTGCTTCTAGGTAAGTCTTGGATGCCTAAAAAGGCAGCCAAGACTTACCTAGAAACGACTGTCAAGGCACTTAGAATGTAACTTGCAAGTATCTTCAGAGACAGCATGTTGGGTCACCTGCTCTGTTGCAGTAAACAGTGATCAACCTTGAAATTAGGCTCTTGAAGGTTAAAATTAAGTGAGTCAGTTTGTATTTATTTATTGGTGTTTAAGGTCACATACTTATGCATAATGGCTAATCATGACCGTGACAGTTTTACAGGTGGAGGAAGTACCTGGAGAGAGCCACTGAGTATCAACGAGCAACTGTCAGCTCCTCAACATTCTAACTCTGTTCAAGCTCCACTCAAGCAGGGTTACTGAGGTTGAAGACATGAGCACCATCGACGTGCAGTACGCCTTAGTACACGGTGTCATCGTGCCCCCATGTTGGCAACCGGGATAAAGTGCCTTGCCCAAGGACACAACGCGGGTTGTCCCAGACGGGGATCGAACTCGGTGGTTAATTTGAATAATTATGCACTTCTCTGTATCTTCGGTGTGTGAAAAGAAAAAAAGACTTGAAGAAGAAAATTTTCGGAGAATATTCTTCATATTGCATCCAGTTAAAATTTCAAGCCCACATAAGAAGGCCAAATATGGGCACAGGGATTTCATTTGGATAAATATAAATTCAGGATGCTGTGTACCAAATAGTCTGACCAATGGACCTAAAAAATAAGATTTATACAGAATATTCCTCATATTACACCATAGAAATCCCAAATATGAACTTAGGAATTTGATTTGAACAAATCTGAATCTGACCTCCCTAAGGATGCTACATACCCAATATTAAAATATTCTGACTTGTGAAACTGGAGAAGATTGTTTTTTAAATTTTTGGGGGGTACTAACAGTGTTATTCCCCATGGTGCTTTCCATTGGCCAGACAGCTTCATTTCAACAAAAATGAACTGACATATGACAAGGAACATGCATATCAAATTTGGTTCAGTGGTTTATGAGAAGCTGATAATGTGAAGTTCACGTTGGATGACAACAGACGATGAATGGAAAGTGATCACTAAAGCACCCCTTGAGCTTTGCTCAGGTGAGCCAAAAAAGAATTTACTGGATATGGAAGGGTGGAAAGGGTAGATATTCTTCCGGACCATTTTTTTTCCTCAACTCCTAGTACACTGGTAATACAAATTTCATTTTTGATGCCTTTATTTTGACCCTGGAAGACTAAGAAATTACCAATTATACCTACTTTAAAACAGCTCAGTGAGCTCTGTCAAACAAGATATAGTTGGTTTAATTCACAGCTGCATTATATGGGAGCTTTATTGCTGAAAACTTTTCTATTTTGAACCTTTACTTAAAATGAAAAGCAGACGACACTAGCAATAGCAAACAAAATTCTTGAATAACTATTTTTTCATTTTTTGTCTAAAAAACATAGGTTAAAAAAAATTAATTGGCAATGAATAGCGCTGGCTGGTTTTGGCTGTTATGTTGGGTAAAGGGTTAACATTAAAAGTGCTCTTTTTAAGATTGAGAGCTGATCGGTGTATCAGACATGATCTACTTAATTTCACTGTCATTTTGTTCACCACACTGAATAAGTATTAAAATGAAAGTGTCAATGACACTGTAGCTGGGGGCGCGGTGGCTCAGTAGGTAGAGGTGCAGGCTGCAAGCCGAGAGGTCCTTGGTTCGAATCCCATCTGCGGCGTCCGTGTTGTGTCCTTGAGCAAGACACTTCACCCCCATTGCCAACGTGGGGGCATGGTGGCATTGTGTACTACTGATGGTGCACTTGTCTTCAACCAATGCTAACTCTGCTTGTGTGGAGTAAGTATGTTGGGGAGCTGACAGTTGCTCGCTGTTGCTCAGTGGTTGTCTCTGGGTACTTTGGCTTCCTCCACCCGTAAAACTGTCATGGTCATGATTAGCCATTGTGCAGAAATATGTGACCTTAACTCCTAGAAGCCGGGGAATCAGAATGAATTTATTTTACATAACATAAGGCAAAAAAATGACAGTAAAGCAGGTGCTTCTAGTCAAGTGTCGACTGCCTATTCAGGCAGACGACACTTGACTAGAAGCACCTGCACAGTGTTTAATTCTCCCCCAGTCCAAAGATAGCCGAACCGTCACAGCCAGATTACCTGTCGTATTACATCAGAGACAAGAAAACTCAACTCCCGGATTCTAAGAGTTAAACACCAATAAATAAATAAATAAATATAATAAATATATGACACAAAAGCTTAACTTGACTGTGTGTTTTGTTTGATGAAAAGGATAATGTTCAATGTTTATGAAAGGATTATGAAATACGACAAGAATTGTGATAATTGAGAATATGTTTATTTCTGTTCCCTGTATGCTATGTTTTCAATAAAAATAACTTGAGGTGTCAACTGCACTAAAGAATTAAGGGGTGGGCAAATGTGGCCCACACAGTTAATGTATGTATGTCAACCAAAGTTACCAAGTACAGTGAAATTATTCCAAAACGAGTCATCCTATCAAGTTACAATGAAATCCCTTCAGAAATACAGCCTGTGGACTGTGCTAAAGGTTTTTGGGCTTTGGGCCTGTGTTGCCATCAAGGTTGAGGATTCGCAACCAAAAGGGGTCGACCTCATCTGGACATTATACTGAGTCATCCTACCAAGTTACAATGAAATCCCTTCATAAATATGACCTGATGTCTGTGCTAAAGGTTTTCGGGTTTTGGGCTTGGCCAGCCATCATGGATGAACGATCGCGACCAAAATGGGACGTTCTCATCTAGACATTATACATAGCCATCCTACCAAATTACAATGAAATCCCTTCATAAATATGACCTGTAGACTGTGCTAAAGGTTTTCAGGTTTTGGGCTCGGGGAGCCATCACGGTTGACCGAACGTGACCAAAAAGGGACGTTCTCATCTAGACATGACCTCAAAACTGCATATGAAATTTTGTCACGATTGGACAAGAACTACAGGGTGTAGCTTGTGCTAAAGGAAAATGTGAACAGACTCACAGACTAACAGACTTCCGCACGTATGGTGGCAATAGCTTATCTTGACTTTGTCAAGTTAAGCTAAAAACTATTGTTGTCGCATGTACAGCAGGAATTTCATAACTATTCATTTCCTATTAAAAGCTTCAAGTGACATTCGTATCAATTATTTACCCCCAATTATTTATATCTTTCCTCCACAGGCACTGGTTAGAGTTTTCTCCCTTAGATCATGCATTATCATGAACATGTAATTATTTGCAAACTGATTTTGAATGTAAAAATATAGTATTTCTTCATTTGCAATGAACAAGCTATTAATTGAAAATAGAATATATCTCCATTTTTGGAATTCAATAAAAAAAACTTTCCACAATCCATTCCAATGAGAGGTCATAAGTAAGCCAGAAAATAAGCAGACTGTCATCTGCAAAATGAGGTCCCCAGAGGGTGAATTTAGTGATGCTACCCTGCACAGCAGGGCAGCATTACTAAATTTACCCTCTGTGAACCTCAATCTGAATCAGGGTCTCAAAACTAAACAGAAAGAGGTACCCAGAGGATAAATTGGCCCACTGTATGGAATAGCATCATCAAATTGACCCTCTGGGGACCTCATTTTGAAAATGCCAGAGTACTTATTTTCAGGTCATAAGTTGAGTTTGAATGCTTTTTGAGAATAGTACTGACTGGTTTTGAACATTACACAGGGTAAAATTATTTAACAGATGAGAGGTGTCTTCCCACTAGACCAACTCTCTTTAGACCAATTCCCTTTAGGCCAATACCCAAAAGACCAATACCCCCCAGACCAACTACATACTGTTATTGATTAAGGGTTGATTAAGGATAATTAAGAAAACATTTATTTATTGATAAGCACTTTATTTGATAAAAAAATAAATAAAAAGAATCACAGCCTTTTAAAGTGTGTGATTACTATAACAATTGTTATGAAAAATATGCCCAACATCTATAAAATATCAACAAGTTTACAAGTTATGGGAGAGTGCCTATACCATAAATTTTAACAAATCAATTCCTACCAGACAAAATTATTTAACTTTAACTGTAATATGAAGTACATCTACAGAATATGATGTCTTCAAGTTGTAGCACTTATTCTTTAGAATAAAGCCCAAATATGGGCTTCCAGCACTCTACCAGTCAAAGAGCTTCTCTAATGCTGAACAAACCTGTGATGCCTTTGTGTCAATATCTCCAACCAAAAGTAGTCGCTTCATGACGTCTCTCTGAGCGTCTGTCTGCAAAAATGCCAAGGCAGCAGACATGATGGCAGTGTACCCTGCTTTGTTCTGTTTGCTCAGGTCACATTGCTCTGTATCTAGCAGCAAATTAGCAATATCATAGTTACCATGAGACATTGCATAATGCATGGATGTATTGCCCTGAAATCAAAATAAATAAAGCCTAAAAAAGTTAAAAATCTGTTTCTCAGGCCTTCCCAAATTGTCCTTTTGGCAGCTGCATGCTCTCTTTTTAAAAAAAATAAAAATTACATAGTTTATTAATAAAATTGATAAATTTGTCCCTTGAGTGCTTTAGCATTGCAAAGCCTTCTTGCACTCAAGGGATGAAATACACCACCACCCACGCTATTCTGTAGATTATGAGGACTAATACAATATCAAATCGAGTCGCATAAGAGACCCTCTATGTACAAATACTCCTCTATTTATTTATTTATTGGTGTTTGAGGTCACATATTTCTGCACAATGGCTAATCATGACCTCGACAGTTTTATGGGTGGAGGAAGCCGGAGTACCCAGAGAGAACCACTGAGCAACGGCGAGCAACTGTCAGAACATACTAACTCCACACAAGCAGGGTTAGCATTGGTTGAAGACAGTGCACCAACGACGTGCACTATGCCTTAGTGCACAACGTCACCGTGCCCCCAAGTGGGCAATGGGGGTGAAGTGTCTTGCCCAAGGACACAACATGGTTGCCGCAGGTGGGATTCGAACAGAGGACCTCTCGGCTTGCAGCCTGCACCTCTACCTACTGAGCCACCGCACCACAAATACTCCTTTAAGAGTTCCCACTAATATCAGGGAATCATATTCAAGCACTATTTAACTGGTAGAGTGCTAAAGTATTTTTGGTTATCAAAATTTATTCATAACTCTTTTCCTTGTTACAATTTATGGGAGAGTACCTCTTGGCACTCTCCCATAAAATGTAACAAGTCAACTGCATAGAGACTAAGTAATTTCACTTCAAAGATAATATGATGCACATCCACAGAATATGACGCCTTTAAGCTGGACACGTGCTTTTCATCTCAAAGCCCAAATATGGGCTTCCAGCACTCTACCTATTAAGCCCTTTTCAAGGACTCTGACCATGATTTTTAAGGACTATTATAATTTTCATATGAACTTACAACACAAAGCATTTCAATCTCAAAGACCTGATTTCTGGAAAACCCAACTAGCTAGATATATATCGTCCCTTGAGACCAATGAGGCACCATCTACGAAGTTTGCACCTTGTTGTCCTTGAGGGACAATATAGAGGTCAACGAGATGTGGTAACTGGCCAATTTTGTGAGGTTGCATCTATGTCTGGCGGGTTATCATTACACATCTTGCCTCAGAGGTTATAGGTAAACTAAATTTCAGCACTTTTCAAGGAAGGTAGTGGAAAATCAAGTACTTTTCAAGGACAGAAACAAATTCAAGAACTTTTAAAGGAAGGGTCCAAACAAGCCTGAAAATAATTTTCAGTGCGCTTCCAGACAATATGTCAGACACCAAGTGAATCATGTCTGTCATTTTAGAATGACATTTGACATATTACAAAATGGAGTTTGAGTATTCAAAATAATGTGTTTTAAGTGTACATGTACCTTCATCTTAAAACTGCTCAGAATTCATCTAACTATACCTTGTTTGGCAGGGCTCAGTGAGCCCTGCCAAACAATTTATGATTGGTTTCATTCTGAACTGGAACTGAATTACCCTTCAGACATAATTTAGATATATGTATGGCTATATCAAATCATATTCCTTCACATGCTGTTAATACTGATGAACTGTGGAGTCATTTTCTTCACACTTCCCAACTTGCCAGAACCAGAAATCACAACAATCATTAGGCATTCCCAAACCCAGTTTGGGAAAGACTATTGTTATTCTTCTTTTTAAAAATTTTTCTTCTCTATTTTTTTTTTTTTTCTCCCTAAATTTTGTCTGTTGAACTGCTCGAAAACAAGCTGTACGATTTTGACTAAATTTGGTACACTTATGTAATGTCATAAAATCTAGTGAAATGCAGTATCATCATATCTAAAAACGCATGTTTTCAAAATATTCTGCCAAAACCTTCAAAATTTCACCATTTTTCGAATGTCTCAAAATTGTTTACAGTTATTTAGCTCAAATTTTCCACACATTTAGAGCATAACATGATACACCACAATCACCACTCAGATCTTTCAACTTTAACCCCACTGGCCAAAAATGACATGAATATAGAATGTTTCTTCAAAATTGACCAACTTCAAGGGCAAATGTCTCTAATAACAAGATTGTTGTAACAATTTTTGTTTGTTTGTTGGTGGTTAATGTCACACATTTATGCACCATGGCTAATCGTGACACAACATGGAGATGAAGTCAAGTTTAGTCAATCGTTGATCAACATGTTGCCCATTTTAGAGGACTTGCACCCCAAGCATTGGTGACTGGGTCCTATTTCACTAGTAAAGCGGAACTGGTTTACCACAGTAAACAAGTACTGCTTACTTCCCGGGGTTCCCACGGGTATGTTGTAACAATTATTTTGGTTTGGATAGATGCAACAATCATTGCAGAAGAAAGTTACTGTTTACTTTTTAATCTCAGATTTAACCCTCAAGCACAATGAGGGTGAGAATAAGAGTACCGTTTGAAAATGCCAAAATTAGCCAACTTTGGTTGCTTTTTCCATCATTTTGGAAAAGGGTTAATTTCAAACACTTTTCGTGTACATATTCACAATTGACTACCGAGCATATTTACTGTTGTAAGTTTGGTTGTAAAGTTTAACCCTGTCCCATTCTCATTGCATAAAAGTAGGTACCGTCCAAAAAAACTCCAATTTTTTCAGAATTTGGTAAGTTTAGGTGACGATTTCCACCATTTTTAATTGCTTGAGGTCTGAATGTTTTCCATAGCTGCTTGCAGCAGTCAAAGTATGACAAATTTTGTTCTATATGTTATTATTAAAAGTTTAACCCTTGGCAGATTTGAGACTTCCCATAAGGGTACTGTCGGAATATTTGTTATTTTCCCCAACTTCAAGAGCAAATTTTTCTAATTACAAGGTAGTTGTAATAATGATGCAACAATGATTGTGGAAGAAAGTTACTGTTTACTTTTTAATCTCAGATTTAACCCTCTAGCACAATGAGGGCGAGAATAAGAGTACCGTTTGAAAATACCAAAATTAGCCATTTTTTGGTTGCCTTTTCTATCATTTTGGAAAGGGTTAATTTCAAACACTTTTCATGTACGTATTCACAATTGACTCTCGAGCATATTTGCTGTTGTTAGTTTGGTTGTAAAGTTTAACCCTATCCTATTCTGGTTGCATAAAAGTAGGTACCGTCAAAAAAACTCCAATTTTTTCAGAATTTGTTAAGTTTAGATCACAATTTACTCCATTTTTAATTGCTTGAGCTCTGAATGTTTTCTATAGCTGCTTGCAGCAGTCAAAGTATGACAAATTTTATTCTATATGTTATTATTAAAAGTTTAACCCTTGAGGGATTTGAGACTTCCCATAAGGGTACTGTCGGAATATTTGTTATTTTCGCCAACTTCAAGAGCAAATGTTTTTAACTGCAAGGTAGTTGTAATAATTATTTTGGTATGGCTAGATGCAACAATGATTGTGGAAGAAAGTTACTGTTTACTTCTTAATCTCAGATTTAACCCTCTAGCACAATGAGGGTGAGAATAAGAGTACCGTTTGAAAATGCCAAAATTAGCCATTTTTGGTTGCCTTTACTATAATTTTAGAAAGGGTTAATTTCAAACACTTTTCATGTACGTATTCACAATTGACTATAGAGCATATTTGCTGTTGTTAGTTTGGTTGTAAAGTTTAACTCTATCCCATTCTGGTTGCATAAATGTAGGTACCGTCCAAAAAATTTCCAATTTTTTCAGAATTTGGTAAATTTAGGTGGCGATTTACTCCATTTTTAATTGCTTGAGCTCTGAATGTTTTCTATAGCTGCTTGCAGCAGTCAAAGTATGACAAATTTTGTTCTATATGTTATTATTAAAAGTTTAACCCTTGGCAGATTTGAGACTTCCCATAAGGGTACTGTCGGAATATTTGTTATTTTCCCCAACTTCAAGAGCAAATTTTTCTAATTACAAGGTAGTTGTAATAATGATGCAACAATGATTGTGGAAGAAAGTTACTGTTTACTTTTTAATCTCAGATTTAACCCTCTAGCACAATGAGGGCGAGAATAAGAGTACCGTTTGAAAATACCAAAATTAGCCATTTTTTGGTTGCCTTTTCTATCATTTTGGAAAGGGTTAATTTCAAACACTTTTCATGTACGTATTCACAATTGACTCTCGAGCATATTTGCTGTTGTTAGTTTGGTTGTAAAGTTTAACCCTATCCCATTCTGGTTGCATAAAAGTAGGTACCGTCAAAAAAACTCCAATTTTTTCAGAATTTGTTAAGTTTAGATCACGATTTACTCCATTTTTAATTGCTTGAGCTCTGAATGTTTTCTATAGCTGCTTGCAGCAGTCAAAGTATGACAAATTTTATTCTATATGTTATTATTAAAAGTTTAACCCTTGGCAGATTTGAGACTTCCCATAAGGGTACTGTCGGAATATTTGTTATTTTCGCCAACTTCAAGAGCAAATGTTTTTAATTGCAAGGTAGTTGTAATAATTATTTTGGTATGGCTAGATGCAACAATGATTGTGGAAGAAAGTTACTGTTTACTTCTTAATCTCAGATTTAACCCTCTAGCACAATGAGGGTGAGAATAAGAGTACCGTTTGAAAATGCCAAAATTAGCCATTTTTGGTTGCCTTTACTATAATTTTAGAAAGGGTTAATTTCAAACACTTTTCATGTACATATTCACAATTGACTATAGAGCATATTTGCTGTTGTTAGTTTGGTTGTAAAGTTTAACTCTATCCCATTCTGGTTACATAAATGTAGGTACCGTCCAAAAAATTTCCAATTTTTTCAGAATTTGGTAAATTTAGGTGGCGATTTACTCCATTTTTAATTGCTTGAGCTCTGAATGTTTTCTATAGCTGCTTGCAGCAGTCAAAGTATGACAAATTTTGTTCTATATGTTATTATTAAAAGTTTAACCCTTGGCAGATTTGAGACTTCCCATAAGGGTTCTGTCAGAATAATTCTTATTTTCGCCAACGTTTACATGCACTTTCTCAGCACTGGAGCCATATTGTCTCAAAACCTTTTCCATGAGAGGATTGGGCCTTCGTCCAAGAACAATTTTGCTGTTATATATTTTATTCAAAGTTTTAACCTTCACCCACTTTTCGGACCTTGAATTTGAGTGCCCTAAAATTCTTCATAAAATTTGCTAATTTGGAGCTCACTTTTCTTCCATTTTCGAAAGGAATATCGAAAAATGATTTACATGTTCGTATTTACACTTGCCTACCGAGCATATTTGCTGTTGTAAGTTTGGTTGTAAAGTTTAACCCTATGCTCGTTCTGTTTGCATAAAGATAAGTGCAGTCCAAAAAAAACTCTCGTTTTCAGAATTTGGTAAGTTTAAGTGACGATTTACTCCATTCCCAATTGATTGAGCGCTAAACGTTTTCTATGGCTGTATGCAGCAGTCATAGTATGACAACTTTTGTTTTATTATGTCATTATTAAAAGTTTAACCGTTGGCAGATTCGAGACTGCCCATATGGGTAGGGTCGGAATAATTTTAAATTTCATAAAATCACTGAATATTGATAAGCGTGCAGTGGTAGTTTGGAATAGAATATCCGAAAATTCACAGTTCAATTCCAAGAATATTTTCTGTTATAAGGTTGCTGTAAAGTTTAACGCAATCCCTGTCTCAGATGCATAATGGTAGATGCCATTGAAAAAAAACTCATTTTTTCAGAATTTCGTAGGTTTAAGAGACAATTTACTCCATTCCTAATTCATCGAGCGCTGAATGTTTTCTATGCCTGCATGCAGCAAGCATAGCATGACAACTTCTGTTTTATACGTCATTATCAAACGTTTAACCCTTGGCATATTTGGGAGTTCCCATGTGGGTATAGTCGGAATAATAGTTATTTTCGTAACATCAATCCCTGAATATATTGGTAAACGTGCAGTGGCCTTTCAGTGGTGCTACGTGAAGCCGCAAATAGTTATGGTTGAAAAGTTCATCAACTAGACAAATATAATACCCAACTCAGCCGGTGACAGGTAAATAATGAATGGAAAAGTAGTTGAGTTGAGAACAAAATAGGGACGAATCGGGCCGTCGGTTTCCACCTGATCCACGGTATTTCCATGCGGTCTCGGCACTTGATAAAGATACTAAACTGTCAGGCAGGGACAGTAGGAAACATTGAGAATTTCAAGTTGCTGCCTTGCATGATCGGGACATAATTGGAATATATCCGACATTGTATCTGTCGGATATATTCCAATTATGTCCCGATCACTTCACCCCGTTTGTCCGCATGGGGGCACGATGACGACGTGTACTAAGGCATACTGCACGTCAATGGTGCGCATGTCTTCAACCAGTCTAACCCTGTCTGTGCTACAGTGCGGAGGCACTATGTTGGGGAGCTGGCAGCTGCTCATCATTGCTCGGTGGTTCTCTCTGGGTACTCCGGCTTCCTCCACCCATACAACTGTCACTGACATAATATGACCTTGGCTGTTAATGTGTCGTTAAAACCTAATAAATAAATCCAGTACCAGTTTTGCTCGTACAAATATTAGTACCGTCAGACAAAGTTCATTTTCTGATTAATTTCGTACTTTTCTGTACTCACCTTCCCTGAGTAAGATTGGTATACCTTTTCAATCTCAGATTTAACCCTCAAGCACAATGAGAGTGAGAATAAGTGTACCATTTGGAAATACCCAAATTATCCAACTTTGGTTACTCTCTACTATCATTTTGGAATGGGTTAATTTGAGACACTTTGCTTTGCTATATGCAGAGATGTTTAATCAATAAATCCGGCTTTAGTTATGTTCTGGGACTTAATGAAACATGTGCTTTGGCCACTTAAAAATAGCACTGTCTGCAAAAAATGACTCTGAGTGAATACTCACTTGTCCAAAAACAAAAAGGAAAGAGCTCTTTGAGCTTTTCATAACTGCTTTCAAAAATCAATGGGGAACAAATTTTGTGTTATATGTTTTCGTGTTCCGTGTTATCCAACACCAGTTTGGCCGTACAAATATGAATACCACCAGGTAAGAAAGCACATTTTCTCAGTGGTAGACTGTTTGTCTTCTATGATAGAGGTCCCGAGTTTGATCGCCATCTGGGACGACCCATGTAATGTCCTTGGGCAAGGCACTCTATCCCGGTTGCCAACATGGGGGTACGATGATGCCATGTACTAGACAACCCATGTAATGTCCTTGGGCAAGGCACTTTATCCCAGTTGCCAACATGGGGGTACGATGATGCCATGTACTAAGGCGTACTGCATGTCAATGGTGCACATGTCTTCAACCGCTGGTACCCTGCTTCAGCGGAGCTTGAACATAATTACAATGTTGAGCTGACAGTTGCTCGTCGATGCTCGGTGGTTCTCTCTGGGTCCTCCGACTTCCCCCATCCGTAAAACTGTCACAGTCACGATTAGCCATTGTGGATGAGTATGTGACCGTAAACACCAATAAATAAATACCGTCAGGGAAACCCTCTGTGAAATCCTTCTGTCAATAAATAGCAAAGTAGTAATGTAATGCAAGAAATATTAACAAGCTGTTCAACATCCCTTTAATCAACTCATTTTGACTTGAACTGTATCCATCACAGTGTATACTAGCTCTCTAGATGGTTTAAACCATATCAAATAAACAACTAATTTGTGTGTGAGAGTAACTCATATTACATGTATTTCATTATATCTGAAACAGATATGTTGGAAAAATTGTGAAATCATGGAGTGGGAAGCTTACCCTGGTTTGTTGACAAATCCCACACATTCACAAACAGACAAAATGATAGAGAATAAATTAATTATTGATATTTAAGGTCACTTTCAGCATCTACAGCTATATCATGACCATAATATAGGTATTTATTCAAGTCCAGGTATTCATTGCATAGGTGCACAGGGCTATTTTTCAGAGGGGGGGGGGGGGAAGGGGGGGGAGGGGGGGGTAAACCCTTTTAGCCCGAAAAAGTTGAATCTCAGGAGGAAATGCCAAATGTGTGTATGGGAGGGAGAGGAGGGGTCTCCCTCCCATTGAGTACCTGGAGAGAACCACCAAGCCATGGTAAGCGACTCAGACTCCCCAACATACTAACTCCACAAAAGCAGGGTTAGCATTGGTTGAAGACAAGTGCACCCTCAAAGTACCCTTAGTACACATCGCCATCATGCCCCCCCCACCCCCACCCCCCCCCCCCCTCCCACGTGGGAAATTAACTTGGGATGAAGTGTCTTGCTCAAGGATGCAATGTGGTTGCCACAGACAGGAGTCGAACCGAGGACTTCTTGGATTGCAACAATCATCTCTACCTTCTGAGCCATTGTGCTCCCGTAATATGCAGTAATAGAGCTCTTTATGTGTACTTGTGTGATTATAAATGAATAATATTAACGTGGATACGGTTCCACTGAATAAACTTGTACAGTACAATGGTCAGTTTACTTCCAACTTCTGAGTGATGAGATAGGAAAACAACATTTTGTGTGGAAAAACAAAATGTTTTGTGGTCATTTCTGGCAACTAAATTGTCCGAAATTTTCTGGCATATTGGCCGAAAAATCGGCTCCTTCCTGACTCAGGGGTGGGTTGGGGCACAGTCCTTCATGAAACCACAGCCCATACACCCATAATTCATATGTACTAATTTTTTCCAAAGCACAAAGGACATCGCTTGTTTTGCTTTCTATGAAAATATTCTGTAATTCTTGAAGAGCAAATTTTGTGTTAAATGTTTTGGTGTCCTGTCGTATCTCAAATATCTGTTTTGGCTGCATAAAAATTAGTAGCATCACAAAAACTTTGATTTCCACTAAATTTTTTGTTTTCAAAACTGATCGATAGTTTTGTGTACAATACAGTTTGCCTTTTCACATTAAAAAGTTGGGAAAGCCTGTAATTTGTCCAACAAATTACAATTCTCTAGTTAATTTTAGGCTTGCTAGTTATGTACAAGATTTTCAGCATGCATGATGTTCTGATCACTGAACTTCATTGATAATTTTGGCATCAAACATTTTGACTGATGATTTTAAACCTCAGTCTGACATTGGCCTTTTTGTACCTGACATTGTCCATGTCTGACCACTTATGTTCTGGCATGGGTCCAAAATTCAAGGACTTTTCATTTGAGTGGGAACCATGATATTGAGCAAACGATCATTTCATTTCCCTGCCATTTGCCTAAATATAAGGTGAACATTTTTTCGTTCACCTACATTAATTACTAGATCTTCGAAAAATATCTAGACTCAAATTGCCATTTTATTCATTTGTTAACTATCCCAGAACATTCATCTACATTCTAATGATGGTAAAACTTACTGTTACGATGACATAATGATGAAATTTTGTGATGGAGCACACTGCTGAAATGAGCTCTGAGCCCTTTCCAACACTAGGGCTGAAACGGTTGGCTCATTTACACAACCGACTAACCGAGAGCTATAACTGGATAATATCCGGTTAACCATAGCCATTATTTCACCGAATCTGGGATCAAAACTATAGGAATTGGAAAGCAGTATTCTCAGAAACTATTCCGTAGTACTCGACAACGTTCGTTTGTGTACATACTACGGAATAGTTTCGAGGTGTAATCTATCTGAAAGAAGACGCGGCAAATTTACGTTTTAACCGTGGAATGACGATCACTATCGATATTTTGGATAACCGGTTGATGTTTTTTTAATCGGTTAGGTTGGTAACCAGTTTTCTGGTTAACCAGTTCAGTACTATCCAACAGTGTATTACATCACAGCATATTATCAGATTACTGACAGAAATGCATGAAATAATCTGCAGTGGTCTAGAATCTACACATCAGACTGATGTGGGTCATCATGAAACTTCTTGTCTCTGAGGTTATAGGTAATAAACTGAATTTAAGTACTTTTCATGTGAGCGCGGTGGCTCAGTGGTAGACTATTGGACTTCTATGCTAAAGGTCCTAAGTTTGATCTTTGTCTGGGACGACCCGCGGCGTGTCCTTGGGCAAGGCCCTTTATCCCGATTGCCTACATGGGGGCACGATGACGCTGTGTACTAAGGCATACTGCAAGTCGATGGTGCACATGTCTTCAACCACTGTAACCCTGCTTGAGCAGAGTTAGAATGTTGAGGAGCTGACCGTTGCTCGTCAATGCTCGGTGGTTCTCTCCGAGTAGTCCAGCTTCATCCACTCGTAAAACTGTCATGGTCACATTTAGCTATTGTGCATAAGTATGTGACCTTAAACACCAATAAATAAATAAATAAATAAATAAATAAATAAAGTACTTTTCATGGAGGGTGGTGGAAAATCAAATACTTTTCAAGGACAGAAACAAATTCAAGCACTTCTCAGGGACAGTGGCTGAAATTCAAGGACTTTTCATTTTAATGGGAACCCTGTCTAGACTTGGAGTCAAGTAATTCAGATTATCATACATCGGGATAAATCACAATGTTATATTAACCCTTTGAACGCTGGCGGTATCTTCCATGCCAGTTAAATGGCTGAACTTGGAAGAGTCCATATCCATTATTTGGGGGGTAGAACAATTAATATTTTCAAAGTGCAGCCTTCAGGCTGCATGTTGAAAATATTAATTGTTCTATCATACATGTTCACTTAGTAGCCATCCCACTTAATGAAATTATGACTTTATCATTTTCCTGGCCCGGAAAAGTTAACATACGCTGCTAGCTCTTAAGTGATTTGTCACATTTCCCTGTTCTGTGACCTTGACAGGCACCATTTGTTGCAATATTACCTGCTGCAATTGAGGTGCACACAAGAAAATACATGAAGTACTCGCTATTTTGTGATTGTTTACAGTCCAGTCACTGTGGATTGATCGTAATCCATGAGTGGGCAGTGATGTCCACACATGCATTTACCAGGTCATAAAAATCATCATTTGCAAAATTTTAATTAAATTTGTGATGATGATTCCTGTAATTAGTGTTTGGAATCATATTATTGCATCAACAGATATATTGCCCACCATGTACTGTAAGGTACTTTTAGTATTTTGTTCATGCAACTTAAATAAAATAGATGTTCACTGAATTGTTTAAAATGTTAAATCAAATCCGAGTTGGAATATATAGCACACCATTTGGTAGGGGCGAGGCTTGGCATTCTGACAAAAAGCATGTTTATTTGGAAAAATAAATGAAAGTGTCAGTGACACTGCAGCTCACCTTGACCAAGAAGGGACTGAACTAAATAGAAAGTTCCAGTAATGGCAAGTCATTCACTCAAGTTTCTAAAGAAAAGACATCACACCAAGCTACATATGAAATCTGAAAAGATCTGGTGAGGGTTGTGGCCTGTAGGGTGTTCTTATGGAATTGTTGACCATTTATATGCCAAATCCAAGATGACCACTGGTGTGAGGTCAACGTATTGCATTTTACTCACAATGAAAGTGACAAGATTTAATGCTCCTAGATATTTTCATCTCATCTCATTTTAAGCTCATACTGATGTCACTTTGAATTTCACTGGCAAACAGTAATGCTTGAGAAATAACTTTGGACTAAAGAAGGCCATGTTTGTGGTTATTCAAGTTACCTGTGGTACCCTCAAAATGTTGTTTACAACATGAATATGTCTAAAATATAGAAAGAAAAAGATTTGGCCTAAAAAAGTTGAAAATCTGTTTCTCAACCCCTCCCACATGGTCCTTTTGGCTGCTGCATGCTCTCTTTTTATAACCAATGCAAACTTAAAAAAAAAAAAAAATTAAATGGTTTATGTCTGATATTTTACCCAAGTTAATTAAATGGATAAACTTGTCCCATGAATGCAACAAAGCTTTGCAATGCTTTAGCATTGCAACGCTTTCTTGCACTCAAGGTATGAATTACACCACAACCCATGCTATTCTGTAGATTATGGGGCCTAAAACATAAAACAAACCAAGAACAGGAACTTTTGATGGCAAAAGAAATAATTACAAAAATAAATGAAAGTGTCAATGACAGTGTAGCTCAACTTTGAATATGACAGGAATTAGTATTTGCTGTGACCAGGTCAACAATAATGAATATGACAGGAATCAGTATTTGTTGTGACCAAGTCAACAATAATGAATAAGAGAAAAAGGAGTTTTGTTGTGACCATGTCAACCATAGAAAATCAATTACAAGGTGACTGCAATGGTCTAAAGAATAGGCCATAAGTATTATATGTGACGCATCCCATGTAAGTAAACATTCACACAAAAATTTATTCAAATCAAGAGAAGTTCTGAGCCAAAAAATGACAAAATTTTGTACAAAATGGTTGCTGGTGGCCATCTTGAATTTTGGACCGGACCCCAAAACACTCATTCTCGTCCCACAGTTATAACAAAGACATTCAAGAAGTTTCGTAAAGATCGGTTCATAAATACGGCCTCTAGCCCGTGCCGTATTGGCATTTGCAGTTACAGTGCTGAAAGTAACACTAAATAGATCAAAGTTAGTCTAATTGGCATAATTAATGCGCAAGACAAAAACCCACTCACAACAAAGTGATCAAGACAATGATCCAGTAATATTAGTTTTGAGTTCTTGTCAAGTCTTGGCCAGTCCAGGAAATGAAATGGGTGCGAGTGCAATTGCTCCCGTTAGCACCCGTGATTTCTATTTTATGGGAGGTAAAATATGTACTCCTAGAAAAATATTGTGGAGCACTAAAAAACTAACTGTGAGGGCATATAAATGTGTGTTGTGTTGAGAAAGCAGCAGTCTGGCCAGTGGCAAGTTACTGTCATAATTCAGCAATTTCTTATACACTTAACCCTTTGAACACTAGTGGTATCTGCCATGCCAGTTCAATGGCAGAAATTAGAAGAGTCCATATACATTATTTGGGGTAGACCAATCAATATTTTCAACCTGCAGCCTCGGGGGCTGCACGTTGAAAATATTGATTGTCTACCCCACACATTTACTGAACAGCCAACCTGTTAAATGACGTTATGACATATCATGTTCCTGGCTGGAAAAGCATCCACTTGTGTTCAAAGGGTTAAGGTTTCTGGTGTTTGGTGACAGTAGTCCCTCGAAAATTCATATACTAACATTTTACGGGTGCAATTTACTCTCGTCTCTGATTTTGCGGGAGTTTAAAACTGCACCCGTCAATTTTGTTCATTTCCAGCACTGCTTGGCTGTATGTACAAGTTGCCAAGACTTGTGTAGAAATCACTGTAAAGCCATCAGATTTTCAGGTTATGGAGTAGTGGATTTTTTTGTGTCCTGACCTTTAAGGACTAATGTGCCCACAGAAATAATTTTATAAAACTTTGGTTTGGCTAAATTGACATGTTCAGAACATATGCTGTAGGATATGACCAACTCTTTTTTGTAGGGTACAAAATATGATTAACAGGATCCTAAAGTTTGCTCAATCGTTTATACCCATGGTCCCCATTTTAGAGGATTTCCACCCCAAGAATTAGTTACTGGGTCCTATTTTACCAATTTATTATTTATTAATTTACTGGGGTTTAATGACACTTTCGACAGCCAGGGTCACCTCATGTTGGGCAGTTTTACGGGTGGAGGAAGCTGGAATACCTGGAGAGAAGCACCGAGCAACAGCGAGCAACTGTCAGGCTCCCCAACATACTAACTCCACACAAGCAGGGTTAGCAGTGATTGATGACAAGTGCACCATTGATGTGCGCCTTAGTACACAAAGCCGACATGCCCCACGTGGGCAATGGGGGTGAAATGTCTAGCCCAAGAACACAATGCAGCTCGAACCGAGGACCACTTGGCTTGCAACCTGCACCTCTACCTACTAAGCCACCATGCCCCCAATTTTACCAATAAAACAGAGCTTGTTTACTATGCATGCACTGCTTCACTTGCCAGCGTTCCCACCAGGGAGGTACCAAAATAAATCAACAATTTGAATACTGAAAACAAATATTATTTTCCTTGTATTCTGATATTCACTTACATTTGCATCGGTCATATTTACAACATAATTCAACAATTTTCTCGAAATTTCATTAAAAGAAGACAGACAGTCTTCAACTTGATATGGATTGGATAACTTGTGACTAGAAATCTTGAACCATTCTTGTTGTATCACATTCAAGCTTGCATTCTGAAAAAAAACAGTATAATATTTCAAAGCTCAAATGTATTGTCATTTATAGATTTTCTTTTGCAAGCAAAATCTGTTTACCCCAGTAAACAAGTACTTCTCCACTTCCTGGTGGTCCCACAAGGAATACAAACCTTGTAAATCGACATACGGGATCCACCATTAAGAATTCAAAGCTTTATCAAGCTCGGATTTAACCCTTTACTTAATGAATTGGAAGCGTCCGTAATTTAAATTCAGAAAAAAAAAAATCATTTTCAGGCCTTCAGATTTCCCCAATTTCACACCGTTTACAGGTGTGTCCAAATTAGAGAAGTTGTGAAGACATCAAGCAAAATATATAAATTCTCTGTGCCTCTTCTAAATTTGAGAATAACCTTCATCATAATATGACCATAGAAAAATAAAGAAAGGCATGGCAATCAAACATAACAGGATAAAGATGTTATTTCCGGTTTTAATGTGCCCAAATTGGGACAAAACAATGTGTCCAAAATAAATGAATTTCAACAAAACCATACCATGTCACCCCTCATTGAGCTCGTTCCAACTAGAGCTCATATGTGATATGATTTTGTTGAAATATTTTGAAAATTAAAAAAAAAAAAATTTTTAAATAATAAATTTTAGTATCGTCTGCATTGGGTAAAGGTTTGAAGGGATAGTAGCATGATTTTTAAAAAAACAAGAGCTGGACTGTGGTCATGTGCTTATCCCCATGTGGTGTACCGCCTAGTGTGGGCATACCTATGACCAACAAATATTATAGAAAACAAGTTCCATAATAATTTACTTAAGTTATGAAAGTTATGAATATTCTCGGACGGACTCACACTCGGACGGATGGACGCACAGACGCATGTAATCCAGTATATCCCCATTTTCATTGAAAGTGGGGATATAATTATCTGACAACACCGAAATTCATTCTAGTCTTGGGCAATGTTACAATTTAATTGCATACCAAGTTTCATTTAATTCCATAATGGTTTACTTAAGTTATGAATATCCTTGTACAGATGGACTGATGCACAGATGGACGGACGCAATCCAGCATACACCCCCCTATTTTCTTCGAAAGTTTTCAGCAATTTCAACAATTTCCAACAATTTCTAAGTCAAAAGGTATGATAAATTGTTTGGTGTTTGGAAATTTTATGCAATGAGGCAGAAGCCTTTGTCATAGGCAAACTGCATGCCATATTTCACTGAAATCCAATAACCCATACCTGAGATACAGGCTGAACAGACAAATAATGTCTATTTCCTACAATTTCTAAGTCAAAAAAGGGGGATAACTCTAAAAAGGAGAATGTGGGAAATATCATTGAATCCTTTTTTTAAAGCCTATACCATAAGCAGTGTTCACGGCAAATTTCATTGCAATAGAACATTCGATACCTGAGATACAGGCTGAACAGACAAAATTTGGCTCGGACGGACACAATTTCTAAGTAACAAGTAATAAAAAAAAAAAATAATAATCTGACAAGACCGAAAATCATTCTAGTCATGGGAAATGTTACAATTTAATTACATACAAAGTTCCATAATAATAATAATTTACTTATGAAAGTTATGAATATTCTCGGACGGACTCACACATGGACAGACTCACGGACAGACGGATGCACAGATGGACGCATGTAATCCAGTACACCCCCCCCCCCCCCCACATTTTCTTCGAAAGTGGGGATATAATAAGCTGATCAGTTAACAAAACCACAATTTCCATTATGCAAAAGCTTTATTTATCATTCGTATGAAAGCATCTGATTCATTTAAATAAATAAATCCAGCTTGATTCATATCTGCAGAGATCGGCATCACATCAGCCGAGTTTGAAGTTATATCTGCCAAGTTTGTTAACCCTTTACCTAACGAATTGTCCGCATCCGCCAGCATAATATGCAAATTGAGCAGTTGAAAAAATTAAATTTTTCAAAATATTTCAACAAAACCATATTATGTGACCCCTCATTGGAACAAGCTCATTGGGCTCGTTCCAGGGTCACATGATACGGTTTTGTTGAAATCTTTTGAAAATTCGAAAAAAATTATATTTAAAATAATAAATTTTGATATCGTCTGCATTGGGTAAAGGGTTAACAGACAATTCTGGGAAAGAAAACCATATCCAATAAATATAAACCTTTTTCTCTTCTATTCAGCCACTCAATATATACAGTTAACAGTGACAACATTAGCGTTATACAGTGGAACCCTGTTAATTGAATAACCACTTTGCCAATGAAAATTATTCAATTAACAGGAGTATTCAATTAACAGGGATTGTGTCACTTTCCTGTATTCTAGAGATAAACTTAGCATTTTTTTCTATTATATCTTGTTTGACAGAGCTCCATGAGCTCTGCCAAACAAGATATAATAGATTAAATACCTGTATTGGATGTACTGAGGCCAAATAGGTCTACCAGTATAAACAAATTAAAACTGTGGAGTGTCAGGGCAATTTCTGGGCAGGTTAGAAGATTTTTTTTATTCAATTCTCAGGAGTTTACTCTATAACCTATATTCAATTAACAGGTAAAATTTGTACTGGAGGTATGGTAAATGGTTTTGTGTTTGGGAATTATATTCAATTAACAGGCTTATTCAGTTAAGAGATATCCAATTAAGTGGGCTCCATAGTACTGCAAATTCGATGTGTGAAACATCTCATTATTATTAAGATGATCAAGGAAAGAAATTGAACTTTCTAACTGTTCATATAATCTGAATAGGACAAGCAATTTGATGGAGATGTCTTGGTCCATGACCTACCAGATATGGTTCTGGTTTCGAATCCAAAGATTCTGAGTTGGAGGCTCGTTTGTGTTACTTTTAACCCCTTATCACTGATGACGAAATATCAATATTTCAAGCTGCAAATTTTTCCCACAATGCAATAAGGAATTAAATCAAGTCAGTCTAATGTGAAAGAGCCCATTGAGCTCTGTCTAGCAAGACTGCACTGGTTAAATTACTAGTTGCATTATTGGAAAATGAAAGTGTGAATAACAATGCAGCTGAACTTCACAAAGAAGAGACTGAACTAAATAACTAACTGTGGGATGTGCTACAGGAATTGTAGACAATTTAATTGCAAACTCGGAGGAATGCCTTAGGCCTGAAAAATTAAAAAATAGGCCGATGAAATCGTCAGATGTGTACCCATACGTGCAACTAGTAGAAAGCTGTATGACGGAGGGCCACCACGGATGCTGACATTATGTACACCATACAAGGTATGGGTACATACAGAAATGGATTGAAGAAGTGTCTAATTTGATGGATAAAGGGTTAATATCTCCGGATCAAATTATCAGATTTACATAAAAAACTATACAGCACAGCACATCAGTAACCTGAATAAATATATAAAGAAACATGACAATCGGATTGATCTTTTTTGAGTTATCTCATGCCAAAAAGATTGGAGGAATTTTCAATTTGAAGGATAAAGGGTTAATATCTCCAGATCAAATTATCAGATTAACACCAAAAAATAAACAGCTCAGCACATCAGCAACCTGAACACAAATATAAAGTAACTTGAGAATCCAAGCAATATTTTTCAAGTTATCAAATGCCAAAGGGATTGGAGGAATTTTCAATTTGAAGGATAAAGGGTTAATATCTCAGGATTAAATTATCAGATTTACACCAAAATCTATACAGCTCAGCACATCAGTAACCTGAACACAAATATAAAGTAACTTGACAATCCAAGCAATATTTTTCAAGTTATTGAATGCCAAAGGGATTGGAGGAATTTTCAATTTGAAGGATAAAGGGTTAATATCTCAGGATCAAAATAACAGATTTACACCAAAAACTATACAGCTTGGCACATCAGTAACCTGAACACAAATATAAAGTAATTTGACAATCCAAGTAATATTTTTCAAGTTATCGAATGCCAAAGGGATTGGAGGAATTTTCAATTTGAAGGATAAAGGGTTAATATCTCGGGATCAAATCATCAGATTTACACCAAAAACTATACAGCTTGGCACATCAGTAACCTGAACACAAATATAAAGGAACTAGACAATCCAAGCAATATTTTTCAAGTTATCGAATGCCAAAGGGATTGAAGGAATTTTCAATTTGAAGGATAAAGGGTTAATATCTCAGGATCAAATTATCCGATTTACACCAAAAACTATACAGCTCGGCACATCAGTAACCTGAACACAAATATGAAGTAACTTGACAATCCAAGCAATATTTTTCAAGTTATCGAATGCCAAAGGGATTGGAGAAATTTTCAAGGATAAAGGGTTAATATCTGAGGATTAAATTATCAGATTTACACCAAAAACTATACAGCTCGGCACATCAGTAACCTGAACACAAATATAAAGTAACTTGACAATCCAAGCAATATTTTTCAAGTTATCGAATGCCAAAGGGATTGGAGGAATTTTCAATGTGAAGGATAAAGGGTTAATATCTCAGGATCAAAATAACAGATTTACACCAAAAGCTATACAGCTCAGCACATCAGTAACCTGAACACAAATGTAAAGTAACTAGACAATCCAAGTAATATTTTTCAAGTTATCGAATGCCAAAGGGATTGGAGGAATTTTCAATTTGAAGGATAAAGGGTTAATATCTCGGGATCAAATCATCAGATTTACACCAAAAACTATACAGCTCGGCACATCAGTAACCTGAACACAAATATAAAGTAACTAGACAATCCAAGCAATATTTTTCAAGTTATCGAATGCCAAAGGGATTGGAGGAATTTTCAATTTCAAGGATAAAGGGTTAATATCTCAGGATCAAATTATCCGATTTACACCAAAAACTATACAGCTCGGCACATCAGTAACCTGAACACAAATGTAAAGTAACTTGACAATCCAAGCAACATTTTTCAAGTTATCGAATGCCAAAGAAATGGATACGGACGCCGGACGGACAGACGGACGGATGGACAAAGGATGGACGAACGATGGATGGTCACCCCGGATGCCAGCATTATGTGTACCATACATAGTATGGGTACACATAAAAATCTGTTTCTCAGGCCCTCCCGCATGGTCCTTTTGGCTGCCGCATGCTCTCTTTTTTATGACCAATGTAAAATTAAAAAAAAAAAAAATTAAATGGTTTATGTCTGATATTTTACCCAATTTAAAAAAATTGATAAATTTGTCGCTTGAGTGCAAGAAGGCTTTTTACATTGCAAAGTCTTCTTGTTCTTAAGGGATGAAATACACCACCACCCATGCTATTCCGTAGATTATGAGGCCTGAAACAAACCAAGAACATTAACTTTTGATGGCAAAGAAATAATTACAGAGAAAATAAAATAAAAAATTGCTTGCTCGCGAGAAATTTTACAAATAATGGCCCGAGAAACAGAAGATCTACTTTGTGTGGCCTTACCCATGCTTCCAATGCCATTCATTCACAGCTTATCAATATTCATATGTTCAAAGTTCTCAATGGCAGTGTTGATGGGAAAGTTGATCAACCTGACTCCAGGTTTTATCTCTTTCTCAGATGGATCGAGTAATTTCATTTCCACACATGAAAACATGAGATTATAAACACAAATGTGCCTTGTTCAGTCCCTGAAGCCGAAGGAGTCCCATAATTTTCAACTTTTAAATTGCTGGTATGGGAAAACTTGCGAAACCGAGAATAATTCAAGTGATTACTGATTGAATGTCCCTGCGACTTATGATATTGTAGTTTAAGAATTTTGTTTGCAAGTGTCATCTGCTTTTCATGTTAGGTAAAGGGTTAAATGACCCACTGTACATATAAGCTGACCATGAGCTTGAAAGGAATGTGTGGGCCCAATGTACTAATGGATAAGACCAATGATTTCAAACTGTCACGCAAAGAACTCTCACTTGCAAGAGGAGTATTACTGCCACTGTCATCTTGGGTTAGTGGCAAGGGTAAATATTTATAGCAGGTACTTTCTGCTAAGATGGAAAATTAAGAGTTTTGTTTGATGGGAAATTGTTAACAAGTGTTACAATTTTATGGCAGAGCCATTAACTCTTGACCTGCTGAGTGGTTTTCATAAAATCCAGTCATGGCTGCTCTGAAGCAGCCATGACTGGATTTCATGGAAAATACAAACAAATCAGTCCAGAAATCATTCATGACATTATTGATCTGAATTACAGGGATAATTTTTGTTACACAAAAGCAGTATTATACCTATTCTTGTGATGAGAGTCTTGCTTTCCTGGTGGGAATATCTGTTAGTAGCATGCAAGTTAAGAGTTAGCCCTTTACCTAATGAATCGGCCGCATCCGACTGTAATTTACAAATTAAGCAGAACTTTGAAAAAATATCTATTTTTTAAAAATTCAACAAAACCATATCATCAACGAGCTCTTCCAATGAGGGGTCACATATGGTTTTGTTGAAATTTTTTAAAAATTTAAAAAACAAAATTAATTATTATTTATTTATTTATTGGTGTTTAAGGTCACATACTTATGCAAATGGCTAATCGTGACAGTGACAGTTTTACGGGTGGAGGAAGACGGAGAATCTGGAGAGAACCACCGAGCATCGACGAGCAACTGTCAGCTCCTCAACATTCTAACTCTGTTCAAGCTCTGCTCGAGCAGGCTTACAGTGGTTGAAGACATGTGCACCATCGATGTGCAGTATACTTTAGTACGCAGGTCGTCACGGATGAGGATCGAACTCGGGACCTCTAGCATAGAAGTCCAAGCGTCTACCACTGAGACATCGCACTCCCAAATAAAATTAAAATAATACTTTTTTAATATTGTGTGTGTTAGGCAAAGGATAAAGACCTAACCATAATATTCATTATATAATTAATTCAGGGTTCCTACAGCTAATTAGTAAGTGGATTCCAGGCTTTTCAAGGCCATTTCCATGCCATATTTAAGGTTTTTCAAGGCTTCATAGAAGTGAAAGTCAAGGTTTTCAAGGTTATCGACTAAAAATCGAGAGTACAGTACCAGCAGAAATAGGTTGTGGGAAAATCACGGAAAATTTTGATGTGTTTGAAAGAATGGTTTCAAGGATTTTCCAGGCAACTTTTGGAGTTTTGGGGGAAATTCAATGACTTTCCAGGCCTTGAAAATTGACTTTCCAGGCCTTGAAAATTGATTTTCAAATTCACGCCTTTTCAAGGTTTCCAAGGCCCGCAGAACCCTGTAATTGCATGCTCTTCAGTGAACTGAACACTGCCCCTATCATTACTGTTGTCTTTCCCATTTACTGAGTGTCCTTGGATATAGAAACTGTTCTTTCTTACCAGTTGCTTTGTTTGCACTGTTGTGGAATCTTCCAAATAATTATTGAGAACTTCACAAGCTTCTTCTAGTTCTTTATCCAATTCAAATCTAGGAATTGAAAATAAAAAAAAAATAATACAAAAATTCTCAGTTCCTTTGTTACTTTACAATCAGGGATTTATTATAATCAGAGAAATATCAGAAACATTGTTTTTGAAAAAGAAGATGGCTACAATCATTCACAAGCAAGCCTTAAAATAAGCAGTCTGACATTTGCAGAATGAGGTTCCCAGAGGGTTAATTTGATAATGCTATTCCATATAGTGGGCCAATTTATCCTCTGGGTACCTCCTTCTGTTTAGTTTTGAGACCCTGATTCAGATTGAAGTTCACAGAGGGTAAATTTAGTGATGCTACCCTGCTGTGCAGGGTAGCATCACTAAATTCACCCTCTGGGGACCTCATTTTGCAGATGACAGTCTGCTTATTTTCTGGCTTGAACTCCATACACTATTATGCTGAAAAAAAAAAACCCATAACACCACAAATTGCCCCTTTTATATTGGTCCGAAAAAGTTGTCCCAAGTGTATTCTTCCTTCAGGTTGGGGTTAGAAATTTAACTCCATCAGGCCTGAAAATAAGCAATCTGCCATTTGGAGAATGAGGTCCCCAGAGGGTGAATTTGATGATGCTATCCCATACAGTGGGCCAATTTATCCTCTGGGTACCTCCTTCTGTTTAGTTTTGAGACCCTGATTCAGTTTGAAGTTCACAGAGGGTAAATTTAGTGATGCTACCCTGCTGTGCAGGGTAGCATCACTAAATTCACCCTCTGGGGACCTCATTTTGCAGATGACAGTCTGCTTATTTTCTGGCTTGTTCACAAGTTACATAAAGCAGCCATTCTGTTTATACAATACCAAAAAATAAAATAGAATACAAGAAACAGTCCAAACACATCAATGGTTATACTCAATATTATTTGGGCCATCAACGCCAGAGGACTTTCTATATTACATCACAGGTGAGTAGACTTGGCTTTGGATTCACTTTACTAGCTTTGGATTCACTTTACTAGGTGTTAACAATAAGTGTAATGCAATGTGTGGGCATACAGCCCTGATGTTCAGTTTGTAGAATGGGGGCCTACAAATCTCACATTTGCGACTCAAATCAAATCTCGAATCAAATCAGGTCTTTTAATCGAAATCAAATGTAACCTCAAATCGAATCAGGGGCATCTTGAAAATGGCCAAAAAGGGTGGGGTGGTAGTAGGGAGGGGGCCTGGGGGGGGGGGAGTGAGTTTGTAAACCAGATTTGTTGCAACTGTGATGGCTTAAGTCCAAACTAATAAAATATTCCAACCATATTATCATGGCATGCCTTCACTGAAGGCATGCTTTGATCATGTAGTTGGAATATTACTCAGTAAGGTTTATAGTTCAAAACAGGAACCAGTGTGAGAATTTCTGATACAGGGATAGCTGCTAGCAACAGTCCATCATTGACATGGTGTGGGAACTATAAATTGCCTTCAATGATGCTAGTGACTAGCAAGACAGGAATTAGCATGGATGGGGGCAAGGGTACCGATTCTATTGATGTTAATATAGCCGTAGGTCTTTATTTTCAGTGTTATTCATGTACGCTTTCTATCTTAGCTGAAAGTTTTGTGAGATGACTGAATGACCGCTACCCAGCTATATTGCTGTGAAAAGATTAAAAAAGAGACGAATCAGGCAGCCAATTTCGAATCGAAGCGAATAACAACTTGAGATTCAGAACTGAATCAAATCTTGAAGCTTCACAGGACACTATTGTAGAGTATTGTATTTATTAAAGGACATTCATCCACAAGAAATCTCACAGGGTATCTTCCCACCAGACCAATTCCCTTTAGACCAATTCCCTTCAGGCCAATTCCCCTTAGACCAACTACATACTGTTATTGATTAAGGGTTGATTAAGGATAATTAAGAAAACATTTATTTATTGATAAGCACTTTATTTGATAACAGAAAATAATAAAAAGAATCATAGCCTTTGAAAGTGTGTGATTACTATAACAATTGTTATGAAAAATCTGCCCAACATCTATAAAATATGAACAAGCCAGAAAATAAGCAGACTATCATCTGAAAAATAAGGTCCCCAGAGGGTGAATTTGGTAATGCTACCCTGCAGAGCAGGGTAGCATCACTAAATTTACTCTCTGTGAACCTCAACCTGAATCAAGGTCTCAAAAATAAATACAATGAGGTACCCAGGTGATAAACTGGCCCACTGTATGAGATAGCATCAGGAAATTCACCCTCTGGGGACCTCATTCTGCAAATGACAGACTGCTTATTTTCAGGCTTGACTATCAATAACATTAAATACATTTATAAATATTTATAAATATATCAAATTATTGATATAGAATTATTTTAAAAGTAGAACACATCAGTTGGTCTAAGGGGAATTGGTCTTTTCGGAATTGGCCTCGTGGGAATTGGTCTAAAGGGAATTGGTCTTATGTGAAATTTCAACAAAGGCTATAACTCTGGTAAAATTTAGAGAACAAGTCCAACCTGATGTTGATAGCCTTTACCAAATGCATGTGTATCATCATACCAAAAAAAACCTTCAAGCCGAGCTATCCATGTTGGTGTTAATGTTTGTAAAGACAAGAAAACTTGCAATATTACTCTGGGATAGATTAGTGGATGAGCCGCCACCCTATGTTTATAACCATGTTGAAGAAACATTACACCAAATAAGATTCATATTAGGCCATCAGTGCTTGAGTTATGACGCAAAATGTTTGTAGTTTGTTAGGACAAAAATCCTCATCAAATTTCATTGTTCAATAAGGATGATAACTCTGGAAAATTAGCAGATGAGAACCACTCTATATTTGTATTATAGCCTTTCCCCCATCCTGATCTACCACCATACCACAAAACATTCAAGTAGGCCAACTGATGGCTGAGTTATGACACAAAATGTTTGTAAAGACAATAAAATTCACAATGTTTCAAAGACCAACAATGACTACAAGGCCTAAGAAACTTAACCCTTTACCCAGTGAATCGCCTGCATCCACCCGCGTAGTATGTAAATTCAGCATTTGAAAAAATATTATTTTTCAAAAAATTTCAACAAAACCATATCATGTGACCCCTCGTTGGAACGAGCTCGTCGAGCTCGTTCCAACGAGGAGTCACATGATATGATTTTGTTGAAATTTTTTGAAAAATTTGAAAAAATGATATTTAAAATAATAAATTTTGATATCATCTGCGTTGGGTAAAGGGTTAAGAATCTGTTTCCCAGGTACTCCCACATTGTCATTTTGGCTCCCAAATGCTCTCTTTTTATAACCAATGTCAACTTTAAACATAAAAATTCTATGGTTCATGTCTGATATTTTACCAAAGTTAATAAAACTGATAAATTTGTCCCTTGAATACAACAAGGCGTTGCAATGCTTTAGCATTGCAAAGCCTTCTTGCACTCAAGGAACAAAACACAATGCCACCCATGCTATTCTGTAGTTTATGAGGCCTAAAACATGAAACAAACCAAGAATATGAACTTTTGATGGCAAAGAAATAATTACAAAAATAAATGAAAGTGTCAATGACACAGTAGCTCAACTTGACTGCCTGTTGTGTTTGATGAAAAGGATAATGTTCAATGTTTATGAAAGGATTATGAAATACGACAAGAATTGTGATAATTGAGAATTTGTTAATTTCTGTTCCCTGTATGCTATGTTTTCAATACAAAATAATTTGAGGTGTAGACTGTACAAAAGAATTGAGGGGTGGGCTAATGTGGCCCTCACAGTTAATGTATGTCAACAAATATTACCAAGTTACGGTGAAATTATTCTAAAATGAGTCATCCTATCATGTTACAATGGAATACCTTCATAAATACAGCCTGTAGACTGTGCTAAAGGTTTTTTTGGCTTTGGGTCAGTGTAGCCATCACAGTTGACCCATCACAACCAAAAGGGGATGTCCTCATTTAGTCATTATACTGAGTCATCCTACTAAGTTACAATAAAGTCCCTTCATAAATACGATCTGTAGACTGTGCTAAAGGTTTTAGGGTTTTTGGACTTGGGCAGCTATCATGGCTGAATGATCACAACCAGAAGGGGATGCACTCATCTAGACATTATCTGGAGTAATTCTACCAATTTACAATGAAATCCCTTCATAAATACAACCTGTAGACTGTGCTAAAGGTTTTCGGGTTTTGGGATCAGGCTGCCATCACGGTTGAGACTGCGACCAAAAGGGGACGTTCTCATCTAGACATGACCTCAAACCTGCATATGAAATTTTGTGACGATCGGACAAGAACTACGGGTGTAGCCTGTGCTAAAGGAAAATGTGAACAGACTCACAGACTAACAGACTTCCACACGCATGATGGCAATAGCTTATCTTGACTTTGTCAAGTTAAGTTAAAACTGATCTGAGAAACAGAAGATCTACTTTGTGGGGCCTAACAATTCCTAAAACTCTAGGAAAATTTCGACAAACCCTACATATATAGCTTTTCCATCACGCTGATGTATCATTATATAAAAGAACATTGAAATTGGCCTTTCAATGCTTGAACTATTTCACAAAATGTTTCTAAGAACAAGAAATCTCACTACATGTATATTTCAAGAGCCAACAATCTGAAAAAAAAAAACAGTGGATGACTCACACCCTGTGTTTATAGACTATATATGGTGGTACATCATCCCACCAAAGAACACTCAAATTGGGCTACTGATGCTTGAGTTTTGACACAAAACATTTGTGTGGACAACAAGTCTCAGTATATTTCAAAATGCACCATCGGCGGAGGAGACCTATCTTATTTTGATAGCCTTTCCCCCAAGCTGGTCTTCCACCATACCAAAGTATATTCAAATTGTACTATTGATGCTTGAGTTACAACAAACTAGAGGCTCTAAAGAGCTTGCAATCGTTCACCTGGAACTATATATATAAATGTGATTTCCCATAGGTTTTCCATTGTGACTATGAGCTGCAATTGTGGCCATGTCTGCAACATCACATCAACATTACATGAGGATCATTTGTAGAAGGTGAGGCCTGCCTCAATCATGTGAAGACATTTGACTTTGTAGTTTCAGAGGGGAAGATTTTGCAAAATCCATCAATCAGAATCAGAGAATGTCTCTGGTGGCCATATTTTCCTACCAATGGGAACAAGAAGAGGATTGTTTGAAGAGGGCCTCTATAGACCATTCCTGCAAAGTTTGGTTCAAGTCAGCTCAGTAGTTCCAGAGAAGAAGATGAAAATGTGATTTCCCATAGAATTTCTATAGTAACTATAAGCCGCAATTGTCGCCATGGTTGCAACACGATTAACATTAAATGAGGATCATTGGTAGAGGGTGTCCCAGTCCTCAACCATGCAAAGTTTCAAAACATTTGGCAGCCATGTTTTTCAATGCACGGTAACAAAAATGAGGAGCATTTGTAGAGGACCTCCAATAGACTATCCCTGCTAGGTTTTGTTCACGTCAGCTTAGAAGTTCCAGAGAAGAAAATGAAAATGTGATTTTTCATAGGGTTTCTATAGTAATTATAAGCCGCAATTGTGGCCATGTTTACAACCCCATCGACATTAAATGAGGATCGTTGGTAGAGGGGGTCCCAGTCATCAACCATGCAAAGTTTCAAAACATTTGGCCCTGTGGTTTCAGAAGAGAAGATTTTTCAAAATCTACCAATCAAAATCAAAGAATGCCTCTGGTGGCCATGTTTTCAAACACATAGGAACAAAATGAGGATCGTTTGTACAGGAGCTCCCATAGACTATCCCTGCCAGATTTGTTTTCACGTCAGCTCAGTAGTTCCAGAGAAGAAGATGAAAATATGATTTCCCATAGGGTTTCTATAGTAAATATAAGCCGCAATTGTGGCCATGTTTACAACCCGATCAACATTAAATGAGGATCGTTGGTAGAGGGGGTACCAGTCATCATTATGTGAAGTATCAAAACATTTGGCCAGGCAGTTTCAGAGGAGAAGATTTTTGAAAATCCACCAGCCAGAATCAAAGAATGCCTCTGGAAGCCATGTTTTTCATCTGACGGGAACAAAATGAGGATCGTTTGTAGAGGACCTCCCACAGACCATTCCTGCCAAGTTTGGTTCACACCAGCTCAGCGGTTACAGAGAAGAGCTCACATGGCCTTTTAGCCCAGGTGAGCTAAAAATGGATGGACCAATAGAGTTCTCTCAACTATAGCATCTGTCGAAAAGTAGGTTATCCCCCTACATTACGTGTACAGTCCCTGTAAAAGTAGTCTTCCAAATTACCCCAGTTGTTACAGTTGATTACATAATGCAGTCACTGTTAATCCGGTTCAATTAAGATCTCTGTGTCTATTTATAGAGGAACTTTTTATGAGTGGGAGGAGCTAATTAATGGGGTTTTCCAGCACTGGTCTGATAAAGCGTAACACTTTTGAGATGTTGTTTATAACCTTTCTGACAACTTTTATTTATCAAATGTTATTTTAAGTTATCGACTAAAAATATTCAACACATATTTACATCATCAACACAAAAAAGACTGACAACAAATCGAGATGCAATTGATCGCCTTCTTTTTCAGTTATGACCCCTTATGAGCTGCCCATATTAATACTGTCGAAAAATTATTTTAATGATTTTATTTGCAATGTCCGGTTTCCGTTTTTGAATGCACTCAAATTAAACTGCGTTCTGGCAACAACATAATTATGCCGAAAAATAACTTTTAACTTTCTGTGGAACTAGAGGTGGTGTCAGTAGGCCTATCTCTGCGATAGGCGACATGTGATCCCCAACATGTGGTGTGTGTGTGGGGGGGGGGGGGAGGGGAGGGGGGGGGCTTTAAACTATAAAGGTGTCGAAGCCTGCTCTTACTGGACATCGACTTGGCACATGTAGATACGGCGATCTTAGGTGGAAAAGACAGCTATCCAGTATTAAGAAAACAACACTCGAACACATGGTCTCTCAGTGTGCCGCAAGACACGGGGCTGTAGAATGGGAAGTCGACCAAGGGAGAAGTCGGCCAAAAATAAAGTCAGCAACTGAGGTATGCCCCTAAGTCGGTCCATGGATTAAATCGGCCCAGGGCTTTTTCATTGTGCTAATATACATGTGCATGGTTAACTTAAGTGACAGGCCGAATGTTAGAAATTGAATTTTTTCTCATTGTGTTGCAACTATTTTTTGGAAAACACCACACGGGCGCTGTCTTTTCCTACAAATAGATTCAAAATAATTTCAATATTTATCGTAGTGCTAATAATAAAATTGTTAAATGGTAGGTCGAATGTTAGAAACAAAATTTTCTTCACAAGTTGCAGTGCAAATATAAAAGTATATAGATATACATAATTGTAATTCAATTTAACCAGTTTCTGATGTTGGAAATCTCAAAAGAATAAATTTCATAGGAGTAATTTATGCTTTATCTATTGTCACCAGTCAATGTTTTCATTGTGATCAGAGGCTGTTTCAGAAACAATCAGTAGCTATTGTCGGCTCTTGTTTTACATCTTTGGAAGGGTAATTAAAGGATTAGTTCTGATTAGGAAATGTTATTGCTACCAAATTTTATTGCTGCCACGAGAACTCAATAATTGACCATGTTAAGTGTTGTGTTATATTCAGTTATATTACAACAGCCTGGGTCTACTTTTCTCAGTTGTCCAAAGCAACAAACCTCAAGCTATACAAAGTGTTTTTTAACGAAATATAAAATATATGTACATGTTTTTTCTAATTTTGCTGAGTTCAGAAGGGAAACTGAAAACTCTCCCAAATTGTGCTAATTTATATTTTTTTAACTGATCTCAGATACATTCAGACACATCGCGTCCCATCTCGCCACATACAGAAGGGTCTCAGCTAAAATACTCGAGGAGTGAGGTTTTCACTCACAAAATATGCTCTCAGCTTTGGTGGAAAAGGGACACCGAACACAACATATTTCTGCAGATGGACCGTAAGTTGTCGTTCAAAGGACACTCAGTTCAATGAAATGCTTCTCTGACATGGGTTAAGACGATATATGTGTGAAAATTCCACTCTGTTAGTGTTTCTGTTTAGAATTTCTCTCCATGTACCGTTAATGGGTTCCAGGATATCCACAATTGCAGTCTTGGTCATCCACTGAGTTTCAAAGGCTCTGCATGGTTAAATGTAAAAGAATATTCTGTTCACCTGAACAATGGGTCGAACTGCTTGCTGGATGAAACTGTGTTAGAGAGAATTTGACTCAGATTTCTCATCCCATGTTTTATTCATTCAAAAGAGACGATTTCAGCAAAGCGCCATCTAACATCCGGGAACTGATATGTAGATCCATGCTCCGTTTGTTTATCAAATTTGGTTCCACGTCTGAAATCAGACTAGAAATTATTTTGCCCTGATTAATATCACACCACCCCCAACGTCACACCTCTCTCTTATATATGCCCCCCCCCCCCCACACACACACACTTCCAAAATAAATAACACACAGATCTGTGTATTATATATTTCAGGGTGGGGGGGGGGGGGGGAGTGCATATAAGAATGAGGTGTTTTAAGGTGGGGTGATTTAGATCAGGTTTCCATACGTCTGTGGTCTAATAACTCTGGCAATTTGGCCCGTATTGTGGGGTAACGAAACTATGTTGTTCTCATCCTGTTAAGTCGACGTCAGCTGTCCTTCATGCGAATACCTGGAAACGCAACCAAAATTGTGTAAAGTTCTTTTTCATTGCCCGGAATATGTCTACCACTGCAGAATAAAAAAGGTGTGTATTTGAAAGACTATTTTTGAAAGTTTCTTCAACCTGTTACAAATGAGATTTTTTTATTATTTCCATTTTTGGCATAACTTCGCTTATAATAGTCGGATTGTAAAAATTCAAGGACGAAATTGCACTGATTTTTAATCAATATATTCGAAACGAAATGCGTTTTTAAAATTACCCTATGATATTAAAAATAGTATTTGCCTGACTGGTTGGAAAAAATGTGCTAATTGGTATCCAAAAATTACAGGATCAAAGAAACACCGACATCAACAAAAAGTAACGAGAAGGTCTTCACAAATATTCATGCGAGATCAAAACTGCCCTCAAAAGTCATTTTGTATGATATTTCGAAATAAAATTTTAACGATTTTATTTTTATTTGTGTAGTTTGGGAGCGATGCGCTTTTTTTCCCTAATTATCAATGACTGTTTTGCAGAGAAATGATGTTTGGAGGTCCTATTTTGGGTCGGAAGCATAACCTTGTCACAACACTGGGAAACACTTTGTGCTAATTATAACCGATAGTACGTCTTATTGAAGTCACGTGGTTGGGTTTTGATACCCCACCTTACAGAGCAGTTAGTGGGGAGTCGATTGGCAGTGTTTTACAGGGAGCGTACACGTAATGTAAATCATATAACTCTTCTACGCATATGCGGTGAATTAAACACTTCCAGTTGGTATGCCAAAATGTTCAGATCCTTAATCTATAGAAAGTGTGATCCAGAGTAACATGATTGGTACACTGGATTATACAATAACATTCACAGAACAATGAACCCATAACCTGAAAGTAGTCTGATATTCATCAGATAAAAAATTCCTGCCAACATGCACATCTGCACTTCCTATTGATATTTCACACGTAGTTTCATAAAAATCCTTTGAAAAATTTTGCAAGAGTTTAGTGGACAGGCATTTTTGTTGGAAATTTACCTATTACTAAGTGCCATAACTGTGCAGAATTTGTCAAATAAAACTATTCTTTCCACATGCACATCTAAGCTTCATACTGATACTTCACACCAAGTTTCATAAAAATCGTGTGAAAAATGTAAGAGGAGTTATGCGGACAAGCATTTCGGCTGGAAAATTACCTATTACCAAGGGCTGTAACAGCATAAAATCGGTCAAATCACCTACATGCACACCTGCACTTCATTCTGCTACTTTACACCAAGTTTCCTAGAAATCACATGACAAATGTAGTTAAGCAGACAAAGTTCTGTGACAGACGGATGGCCAGCTGGATGGATGGCTAGATGGATGGATGGACTGACAGATGGACGAACATCACTTCAATATCCCCCTACTGTCTTTGTCAGAGGGGTATAATCAAACAGATATATAAATGAGTGACTACACCGCAGGTTTAGCCACATTTATAAAAGCAAAAATAAGCTTTTCAAGTAATTTTCACCATGGCCACCCATGGGTCAATGAATGTCCATCAGTAATTTCTGTCAAGCAATCACTGGGCATTTCAATTTGCACACAGTTCATCAAGTGCATACCAATCAGCATTGTGATATCACTCAGACTGATTGGTGTTAATATAACTCCACCTGGGAACTACGTTTTGGCTTGACCAGTTCTTTGTTTCAGTGCTCTAATTAGTCTTTCATGGACCAATAAACCTTTTCACTAATTTCATCAAGTCATGAGACAATACCTGACCTCATCATGTCGCCATTTTGTAACATGCAAGAGCACAGACCAACAACAAGTTTTACCACTCTCCTCCCCTCCTTAGTCACTGGTTGTTGCTATGGGGGCCTATTCCTCACCAACCTTTACTCTAGGAATGTTCTTTGATGTAAATACATACATACATATATTTATTTACTTGCTGACCTTCGCCCTGGAATGTTTATTGATGTTAATACATGCATATATATATATTCATAAAAAAAAAATTGCAGCACACTGTAGAACAAAAAATTTGGTGATACGGTGGAATCCTGTTAACTGAATAGCCACTTCACCGATAAAAATTATTCAATTAACCATAGTATTCAATTAACAGGAATTGTGTCACTTTCCTGTATTCTAGAGATAGACTTAGCATTTATTCTATTATATCTTGTTTGACAGAGCTCCAAGAGATCTGTCAAACAAGATATAATAGATTACATGCCTGTACTGGATGTACTGAGGACGAATAGGTCTATAAACAAAGAAATACTGGGGAGAGTCAGGGGAATTTCTCGACA
Organism: Pictodentalium vernedei; assembly: GCA_031216915.1. Lineage (NCBI taxonomy): Eukaryota > Metazoa > Mollusca > Scaphopoda > Dentaliida > Dentaliidae > Pictodentalium > Pictodentalium vernedei. The sequence continues at coordinate 446,470,949 of CM062293.1, read as the reverse complement.
GGTTACAAGATTTTTTATTCAATTAACAGGAGGTCACTCTATAACCTATATTCAATTAACAGGTCAAATTTGTACTCTTGGTATGGTAAATGGTTTTGTGTTGGGAAATAATATTCAACTAACAGGGTTAATCAGTTAAGAGGTATCCAATTAAGTGGGCTCCACTGTACAATAAACAGTGTGTCATTATCGAACATCAATGCCATTGTTTTCATTCTCCTGAGTGAACAAGCTCACTGTGTTGCATCCCTGGCCTGTGTCATCATCAATCATTTTGTGGATTATAAAGAATATTTATTTATTTATTGGTGTTTAAGGTCACATACTTATGCACAATGACTAATCGTGACAGTGACAGATTTACGGGTGGAGGAAGACGGAGTACCTGGAGAGAACCACCGAGCATCGACGAGCAACTGCCAGCTCCTCAACATTCTAACTCTGTTCAAGCTCTTCCGAAGCAGGGTTACAGCGGTTGAAGACATGTGCACCATCGACGTGCAATACGCCTTAGTACATGGCATCATCGTGCCCCCATATAGGCAACCAGGATAAAGTGCCTTGCCTCAGGACACAACACGGGTCATTCCGGTTGGGGATCAAACTCGGGACCTCTAGCATAGAAGTCCAACAGTCTACCACTGAGCCACCGCACTACTAGGATTATAAAGAAACATTGTGTTCATACAAAATGAGATGCTGATTAGGCCACACCAAGTAGATCTTCTGTTTCTCAGGCCATTATTTGTGAAATTGCATGCGGGAGAGCGGTTTTTTATTTTATTTTTTATTTCAGTAATTACGTTTTTGCCATCAAAAGTTCATGTTCTTGGTTCAAGTTTTAGGCCTCACAATCTACAGAATAGGGTGGTGGTGTATTTCATCCCTTGAGTGCAAAGCATTGCAAAGCCTTCTTGCACTCAAGGGACAAATTCATCAATTTTTTTAACTTGGGTAAAATATCAGACATAAACCATTTAATTTTTATTTTTTTTAAGTTTAAATTGGTTATAAAAAGAGAGCATGCGGCAGCGAAAAGGACCATGTGGAAGGGCCTGAGAAACAGATTTTTTATTTTTTTAGGCCTTACAATGTAAACATTCTTGAACAGATGTGCATACAGCGCAAGCGGAGAAAAAAAACCCTTTGCCAATGTTAAAATTTGCCATCACAGAAAGAGTTAACATATGTCACAAAGATACAATTACCGGTACAAACACCAGAAAAATTACTACAGTAGACTGTGGGAGTTAAAATATTAAATGAGCATGAAAATATTAAAAAACCTCAGATTCGGAAAGTGAATGACATTCAAATGACAAAGCAGAAAATGTGAACCTTGGCCTTAACACATTCAGGAAATTCATCTTGAAGATTGGGTTTCAATGTAACAATTCAAGCTATAAAAATGTATAACTCAATCCATTCAAATGAAAAAAGAGAACATAAATGTCAACAGATCACTTTAAAAATACAAAAAAATACTTAAATGCCACAACCATCAACCAAATGAGATTTTATCAAAACTGTGCAAATGTTTTTTTTAAAATGATACAGAAACTGAATAGAATAACTCCAGTGACAATCAGTAAAATGACATCATCTGGTGAAGAAAAACCTTAACAGCATGAAACTTGGATGCAAATAACTGGTTGAGTACAATATTACATCTTCAATAATTTGGGATAAAACAAATTTATATAAACAAGGCCTAAAAAAATTAAAAATATGTTTCTCAGGCCCTCCCGTATGGTCCTTTTGGCTGCCGCATGCTCTCTTTTTATAACCAATGCAAACTTAAAAAAAATAAAAATTACATGGTTTATGTCTGATATTTTATCCAAGTTAAAAAAATTGATAAATTTGTCCCTTGAGTGCAAGAAGGCTTTGCAATGCTTTAGCATTGCAAAGCCTTCTTACTCTCAAGGGATGAAATAAACCACCACCCATGCTTCTCAGTAGATTATGAGGCCTAAAGCATACCAAGGACATGAACTTTTGGTGGCAAAGAAATAATTACAGAAATAAAAAATAAAATAAAAACCTGCTCGCCCGCATGAAATTTTACAAATAATGGCCTGAGAAACAGAAGATCTATTTTGTGTGGCCCAAAATATTATTTGCATTTGACTGAATATGAAATATGGGAAAGGAAAATGTTGGGTTTTGCTCTGATACCCGCATTTTTTTCTGAAAGCTCTGATAGTAGCTTCTAGCACTCACCCAGTTAACCCTTTACTCAACGTAAGGGACAAACCTGGCCAGAGCTATTATAAAAAATCAGCAATTAATTTTCATTATTTTTTCATTTTTTGTCTGAAAAACATAGGTTATGACCCCTCATTGGAACAAGCTTATTGAGCGTGTTCCAATGCGGGGTCATAACCTATGTTTTCCAGGCCAAAAAATGAAAAAAATTAGTTATTCTAGATTTTTTTGTGCATGTGTAATCAGCTTTTCATGTTAGGTAAAGGGTTAATACACCTTGAATTTCATGTGGGCATAAAATATCCTGATTCTATTTAATTTTAATTTCTCTCATTTACTGCAAGAATTTTGTTTTCATATTTTCCGACTATTCTTCTTGACTTTGCATGAGCATACATGGCCATGTCTAACTTGCTGCACAAATGACTTAGCAGCTTTGATGCTCCTTATGAATAAACCAGTTAAAAGGTCAGCGTAAGGCAAAAAAAAAAATTAAATATCTGTATCTCAGGCACTCCCACATCGTCCTTTTGGCTCTCCAGGCTCTCTTTTATAACCAATGTAAATTTAAAAAAATTAAATGGTTTATGTCTGATATTTTACCCAAGTTGAAAAAATTGATAAATTTGTCCCTTGAATGCAACAAGGCTTTGCAATGCTTTAGCAAAGATGAGAGGATTCTGACTGGTGAATCTGAAGAAGAAGATTTTTAAAGAATATTCCACGCCTTGCTCAAAGTCCATAGGGAGCCCAAATATTAACCGAGCGACTCAATTTGAACAAACTTGAATCTGACCCCCTTATAGATGTTGTATACCAAACATGAAAGGATTCTGAGTGGTCAATCTGAAGAAGATTTTAAAAGAAATTTCCTCAAATTGCACCAAGTTTAACTCCAATAGAGAGCCCAAATACTAACTCAGGGACCTGATTTGAACAAACTTGAATCTGACCCCCCTAAAGATGTTGTATACCAAATATGAAAGCATTCTGACTGGTGGATCTGAAGAAGATTTTTAAAGAAATTTCCTCATATTTCAGTAAGTTAAACTTTAGGCTCCTACAGGGAGCCCAATTATTAACCCAGGGATTGGATTTGAACAAACTTGAATCTGACCCGCCTACAGATGTTGTATACCAAACATGAAAGAATTCTGACTGGTGGATCTGAAGAAGAAGATTTTTAAAGAAATTTCCTCAAATTGCACCAAGTTAAACTTTGGGCTCCAATAGAGCCCAAATCTTATCCCAGGAATTCGATTTGAACAAACTTGAATCTGACCCCCTAGAGATGTTGTATAACAAATATGAAAAGATTCTGACTGGTGGATCTGAAGAAGAAGATTTTTTTGAATTTTTGAAAAAATTTATGGGTGCCCCCTGTGGGCGCGGCAAGTTTATTTGTACAAACTTGAATTGACATATGATAAGGAACATGCACACAAAATTTGGTTCAATTTGGTCGAGTAGTTTGTGAGAAGAAGTCGATAATGTAAAGTTCACGATGGACGACGCCGGACGACAATGACGGATGGCAAGTGATAAGTTGAGCCTTCGGTGAGCTAAAAAACTTCCAACATTACCATGTCATGATCAATGAACTCATTCCAATGAGGGGTCACATGTGGTTTTGTTGAATTTCTTTGTACTGCACAATTTGTATATTACATGGTGGATGCAGCAGATTCATTAGGTACAGTACATGCCCAAATAAGTTGTAGCATAACCGCAATAAACTAAGTATACTACTGCTCCTGTATTGATAAGATCAGAATCTGACATTATTTTCGGGAAAGTTCTCACTGAAAGCTTTCCAGAAAATGAGGTCAACTTCTAGTCTTATTAGTGTAGGAAGAGAAAGATACATAGTTTATAGTGGTTATCCTACAACTTATTTTAACTTGTACTGTAAGGTTAATTGCTCGCTAGGTGTAACCTCGGTGCACTATTGTCTACTCACAAAATTAAAAATTGCAGGTGTGATAGTGCGCAAGAATGACAGCTTCACTTCAAAATTGAAAGACAGCACTCAATAAACATTTTACCTGTTAATTGCATTGTTTGGGGCGCGGTGTCGTTGCGGTAACCAGTTCTCGTCAGATCACTGAAGTTAAGCAACGTTGAGCCTGGTTAGTCCTCGGATGGGTGACCGTCTGAGCGATTGATTCGGACTCCCGCGTTGTGTCCGTGTGCAAGGCACTTAAGCCCGATTGTCCACATGGGGGCATGATGATGCTGTGTACTAAGGCATACTGTACGTCGATGGTGCACATGTCTTCATCTAATCTGACCCTGCATTTGCTACAGTGCAGAGTTATGATGTTGGGGAGCTCGCAGCTGCTCGTCGTTGCTCGGTGGTTCTCTCTGGGTACTCCGGCTTCCTCCACCCATAAAACTGTCTCAGTTATGACTAGCCATTGTGCATAAATATGTGAACTTCAACACCAATAAATAAATAAATAAATAAATAAATAAATAAATAATGGCATTGTTTTGTCAGAGGATAAATGTGTTTTCTTTGCTTGAAAAACACATTTGGCTTAAAAACTGAATAATTAAGAGTTTAATCTATCATATCTTGTTTGACAGAACTTACGACTATCTCAAAACTCTGAATAATAAAATTCCATTATTTATATCTTTTCTGCTAATAATCTGTCTAATTTGTTGTTTTCCTGATGTCACAGTCTAAAATGGGCAATGCTACTCACAGAATTAGCTATTTCCATTTATTTATTTATTGGTGTTTAAGGTCACATATTTCTGCAAAATGGCTAATCATGACCACAACAGTTTTATGGTGGAGGAAGCCAGAGTACCTGAAGAGAAACCACGAGCAATGGCGAGCAACTGTCTGCCCCCCGACACACTAACTCCACACAAGCAGGGTTAGCATTGGTTGAAGACAAGAGCATCATCCACGTGCAGTACGTCCTAGTACACAATGCCACTGTGCCCCCCACATGGGCAATGGGGGTGAAGTGTCTTGCCAAAGGACACAACGTGGTTGTCGCAGGTGGGATTCAAACTGAGGACCTCTTGGCTTGCGGCCTGCACCTCTACCTACTCAGCCACCATGCCCCCTCCATTTCCATTTTATTATGTTTTAAATTTTTGCCTCAAAAACATAGCTTATGACCCCTCATCAGAATGAGCTAGTTGAGGTCTATCCAATGGGGGGGGGGGGGGGGTTGCATAAGCAATGATTGCGACACAAAAAATTAAATATTTTAGGCTTAATAAAATTAAAAATCTGTTTCTCAGGCTCTCCCGCATGGTCCTTTTGGCTGCAGCATGCTCTCTTTTTCTAACCAATGCAAACATGAAAAAATAAAAATTAAATGTCTGATATTTCACACAAGTTAATAAAATTGATAAATTTGTCCTTGAGTGCAACAAGGCTTTGCAATGCTTTAGCACTGCAAAGCCTTGTTGCACCAAAGGGACGAAATACACCACCACCCTTACTATTCTGTAGATTATGAGGCCTAAAACATAAAATAAACCAAGAATATGAACTTCTGATGGCAAAGAAATAATAACAAAAATAAAATATAAAATAAAAAACCACCCGCCCGCATGCAATTTTACAAAACTGGGCCTGAGAAACAAAACATCTACTTTGTGTGGCCTTAGTTCAAGAAATTTTCAAGAGAGTCCTCTTCTGTTCACTTTAGGTAAAGGGTCAACAGCATAAGGAAATTAAATGGCACATACGTATCTCTTATGTTTTGATCAAACATGACAGCTCCAGGAACTCCCTTTGCAATTGCTTCATCATCTTTACAGCTGTACACAATACACCCCTTCCGACTGTCGTATGATCCTTCATCATAGCTTTGGTCAGACTCACTGTCCGAGTCTGATTTTCCTTCATTCTCTTCATCTTCTTCCTCATTGCTAGAACTGGAAGTGTATCTACAAATATACAGTAAAACCTATCTTGAGAGACCACTGTCTTGAGAGACCACCTGTCTTGAGAGGCCACATCTACCAGGCACCGATTGGTTTTACTCTATAATGGACCTGCTATGGGAGACCACCTGTCTTGAGAGACCACTGTGACCTGGTACCAACTTGTATTTTTATGCCATAATAGACCTGTCTTGAAAGAATGCCCCTTTGAAGACTGAAACCATGACAAAAACTTTTTACCTGTTCTGGAATTGGAAAATCCTAACTCATTAAAGATTGAGATGTTTTTATAAGACCCCTGTGAAAATATTAGGATTATTACTGAATAAACAATTTCATACAAACCTGAAATGTGACAGATAGGAATAAAAATAAATTTGTGTTGAAAATCTTTTTGTAACAAATTGAAATGGACTGTTATAAAAATTATAAAAATAAATTGGTGCTGAAAATCTTCAATGAAGATTTTCAACACTAATTTATTTTTATAATTTTTATAACAGTCCATTTCAATTTGTTACAAAAACTTCATTAAAAAGAACAACTACAAAGAAATTACATAAATCCATTCTTCTCCATTTCTGAATTTTGTGGTTGGTTATTCACTGACTTGAGAAAACCTGAAACCTGTTATGAGAGACCACCTGTCTTGAGAGACCACTTTTGTGTGGCCCAAAGAGCGGTCTCTCAAGACAGGTTCTACTGTACCAGACTTACATCAGAAATAGATATCATGGCTGTGAACATGGACATGTGGAGAAAGAAGAAATTTTTAATTTTTAAACTTCCACAACTTTAAAGAGATTTATCATTGTACTCTTTTCAATGGAAAACACTAATCAGCTCCAGATAGATGTGTAAAAATACTGCCATCATTCAGAGAACAAAAATTCAGTACAGTGGAACACTGTTAATTGAATAGCCACTTTGCCAAAGAAAATGAAAGTGTCAAGGACACTGTGGCTTAACTTGTCTGTGCTGTGTGTTGTGTTTGATGAAAAGGATAATGTTCAATGTTTATGAAAGGATTATGAAATAAGACAAGAATTGTGATAATTGGGAATATGTTCATTTCTGTTCTCTGTATGCTATGTTTTCAATAAAAATAATATGAGGTGTAGACTGTACCAAAGAACAGAGGGGTGGGTTAATGTGGCCCTCACAGTTAATGTATGTGATCCTCAAAGTTAATGTATGTCAACGAAAGTTATCAAGTTACAGTCAAATTATTCCAAACGAGTCATCCTATCAAATTACAATGAAATCCCTTCATAAATACGGCCTGTGGACTGTGCTAAAGGTTTTTGGGCTTTGGGCCTGTGTAGCCATCATGGTTGATCGATCGCAACTAAAAGGGGATGTCCTCATCTAGACATTATACTGAGTCATCCTATCAAGTTACAATAAAATCCCTTCATAAATACGACCTGTTGTCTGTGCTAAAGTTTTTTGGGTTTTGGACTTGGGCAGCCATCATGGTTGAATGATCGTGACCAAAAGGGGAGGTTCTCATCTAGACACTATCTGGAGTCATCCTACCAAGTTACAATGAAATCCATTCATAAATATGACCTGTAGGCTGTGCTAAAGGTTTTCAGGCTTTGGGCCCCTGTAGCCGTCACAGTTGACCAATCGCATCCAAAAGGGGACATTCTCATCTAGACATTATATGAAGTCAACCTACCAAGTTACGATAAAATCCCTCCATAAACATGACCTGTAGACTATGCTAAAGGTTTTGGGGTTTTGGGCTCGGGCAGTCGTCACGGTTGACATATCGCGACCAAATGGGGAAGTTCTCATCTAGACATCATACAGAGTCATCCTACCAAGTTACAATGAAATCCTTCCATATCAAATATGACCTGCAGACTGTGTTAAAAGTTTTTGGGTTTTGGGCTTGGGCAACCATCACGGTTGACAGATCATGACCAAAAGGGAACGTTCTCATCTAGATATTATACAGTGGCATCCTACCAAGTTACAATGAAATCCCTTCATAAATACAACCTGTAGACTGTGCTAAAGGTTTTGGGGTTTTGGGCTTGGGCAGCCATCATGGTTGACCGATCGCGGCCAAAAGGGGATGTTCTCATCTAGACATGACCCCAAACCTGCATATGAAATTTCGTGATGATCGGTCAAGAACTATGGGGTGTAGTCTGTGCTAAAGGAAAATGTGAACAGACTCACAGACTAACAGACTTCTGCATGTGTGATGGCAATAGCTTTTCTTGACTTTGTCAAGTTAAGCTAATTATTCAATTAACAGGAGTATTCAATAAAGAGGGATTGTGTCACTTTCATGTATTCTAGAGATCAACTCAGCATTTATTCTATTATATCTTCATGAGCTCTGTCAAACAAGATATAATAAATTAAATGCCTGTATTGGATGTACTGAGGCCAAATAGCTTTATAAACAAAGGAAAACTGGGGAGAATCAGGGTAATTTCTCAACAGGTTGCAAGATTTTTTATTCAATTAACAGTTGACTCTATAACCGATATTCAATTAACATGTCAAATCAGTACTGGAAGTATGGTAAATGGTTTGGTGCTGGGAAATTATATTCAATTAACAGGGTTATTCAGTTAAGAGATGTCCAATTAAGTGGGCTTCACTGTATTACAAAATGGTTTTCAAGCTCTGAACTCTTTGAAAAGGAGAGACTGCTTTTCTGGCTCAGGAACATGATACGTCATAATTTCATCAAGTAGGATGACTGTTAACACTTTACCTAACCTGAAAAGCAGACGACACTTGCAAAAATAATTCTTGAATAACTAATGCTTTTCATTTTTTGTCTCAAAAACATAGGTTATGACCCCTCGTTGGAACGATCTCGACGAGCTCGTTCCAACGAGGGGTCATAACCTATGTTTTTGAGACAAAAAATGAAAAAAATAATGAAAATTAATTGGCAATTTTTTAGAATAGCGCTGGCCGGTTTTGGCCGTTACGTTAGGTAAAGGGTTAAGCGAATGTGTGGGGTAGACCAATCAATATTTTCAACGTGAAGCCACAAGACACGTTGAAAATATTAAATGGTCTATCCCCCAAATAATGAATATGGACTCTTCCACTTGCTGCCATAGAACTGACGTGGAAGATACCACCAGGGATTAAAGGGTTAATTACAGTTAAAACAGATATTTTCTGTAGCCTATTATTCATCGATTAGTGGTATTAGTTTTCCCATGTCCTAATACCCTGAATGACTTTTAAGTACATGACATGGAATGGCAAACCATTCCAGATTTCAGGAACCTGGAAACAGAAGGAACATTCTCCGAACCTTTTTTTTAATTCCTTTATGGGCTTTCAGGAATTCTGTAATCAACTCTCTCGGCATGTACTTATTGAGGCATGCCGAATGATAATGTAGGAGATTTCCACTGAAGTGTTTGAAAACTAGAAGAGCAATTTCGTTTTCAATTTTAGCCTTCACTGCAAGCCAATGTAGTGTTTTCAATAAAGGTGCTACACTGTCTCTTTGGGATTTATGAAAAATCGGTTTTGCTGTACATGGTTCTGTATCTTTTTGGTTTTTGGGACAGGCCAGTGAGTACAGAATTGATTACAGTAGTCCAGTTTTGATAAGACTAACCCTTTGAACACTGGTGGTATCTTCCATGCCAATTAAATTGCAGAAATTGGAAGAGTCCATATCCATTATTTAGGGATAGAGCAATTAATATTTTCAATGTGCAGCCTGAAGGCTGCACGTTGAAAATATTAATTGTTCTTCCACACATGTTCACTTAGTAGCCATCCTACTTAATGAAATTATGACATATCATGTTCCTGGACCGGAAAAGCGGCCTCTCGTGTTAAAAGAGTTAAACAGAAGAAAGATGTATTTTTTTTTTTTTTCATTGAGGTTCAACGACACTTTCGACAGCCAGAGTCACCTCATGTCAGACAGTTTTATGGGAGATGGAAACCAGAGTACCCAGAGAGAACCACTAAGCAGTGGTGAGCAACTGTCTGATTCCCTTAGGTCGCACACTCAGGGCTAGCATTGGTTGACAATAAGTGCATCATCGTATGCCTTAGTACAAAGTACCACCATGCCACCACATTGGCAATCAGGATCAAGAGCTTTGCTAAAGGACACAATGCAGTTACCTTTGGTGGAGATTGAAGCATGGACCTTTTGGTTTGAAGTCCAATGCATTAACCACTGAGCCACAATGCTCCCAAATGAGATGTGTGGTTGCATTTACTGTTAACCCTTTATCCAACGCAGACGATATCCAAGTTTATTAATGTAAATATCGTTTTTTAATTTTTTTCGAAAAATTTCAACAAAACCATATCATGTGACCCCTCATTGGAACGAGCTTGTTCCAACGAGGCATCACATGATAAGGTTTTGTTGAAATTTTTCGAAAAATAATATTTTTTCAGCTGCTGAATCTGCATATTACGTGGGCGGATGCGGGCGATTCGTAGGGGAAAGGGTTAAAAGGTTACAGATTGAACGTATTCTTCTTAATTCAAGGTAACACATCTAACATATGTGGGCAACTTGCTCATTTATTGACAGAGGTGAGTCAATGTGGTCTCCCACATTCTTGATGCAGCACTTGAAAGATGTAACTGAACTTCCGACTGTTAATTTATTGACATCCAGGGGGCCAACTTTAGTAGGTCCCAATTAACCCCTAGAACTCTGGTAATGCAACAAAGTTTTCTCCAATCACTCTCTTTTACTCTTGTTTAACTATGAATTTAACCAATTTTTTCTTGTTTGAGCTCAGTCAAACAAGGTATATTTGGTTGACTTTCAAACTGCATTGTGGGAAATATTCGCTGCTGTATACTTTACCATTTTGACATCCGAGTGCAGAGGGTTATAGCAGCCCCAGTCTTGTCATCATTTACAGTACATGGAGAGTGGATTGTAATTTAATCACCCGTGGAGTGGAGTTATCACTCAAAGCATCAGTTTCAAATTCTGTACATACGGACAGAAAACACAAGCAATGTTTCATCCAATATACCTCCGGGTTTAACCCGGAGGTCCATTGGCTGGAACTTTGCTTGTGGTTGTTATGCTTTGCAACAAATTTGCAATTATTGCTTGGGTGAAATCTCCACTCTGTGGGTGATTTAGTGATAATACACTCTCCAAGTACTGTAATTTCAACTTATTTCTTGTCTATCCACTGTCTAATAGATTCAGTGCACTTTTGCAATGAGTCACCAGAATTACTGGGTAAAGAGTTATCTTGTTCAAGGACCCAAAGCAAATCACTTTTAACTAGATTTCAATTTACGACTTCTGATTAGCCGGAAATACAAATCAATGAGTCATTATACCCTTAATTTAAGGTAATAAATCACTGATACAAAAACTTTGTAACTTTTCTTCCTCGTTTATCTGACTCTTAACTGGTAGAGTGCTGGAAGCCCATATCTGGGCTTTATTCTGAAGAGGAGGTGCCACAACTTGAAGGCTTATGTTCAGTGGATGTGTTTTGTGTTATCTTCAAAGTGATATCATTATTATTTATTATTATTTATTGGGTGTTTATTTATTTATTTATTTTTTGGTGTTTAAGGTCACATACTTAAGCACAATGGCTAATTTATTTATTTATTTATTTATTTATTGTTAAGATCACATACTTCTGCACAATGGCTAATCATGACCACAACATGGAGATAAAGTCAAGGTCAGTCAATCATTTATACCCCATGTTGCCTATTTTAGAGGACTCGCACCCCAAGCATTAGTGACTGGGTCCTATTTTACCAGTGAAACAGAGCTTGTTTACCAAAGTAAACAAGCACTGCTTCACTTCCCTGGGTTCCCACAGGGGCACAATGGCTAATCATGACAATTTTACGGGTATAGGAAGCCGGAGTACCCGTAGAGAACCACTGAGCATCGACGAGCAACTGTCAGCTCCTCAACATTCTAACTCTGTTCAAGCTCCGCTCAAGCAGGGTTACAGCGGTTGAAGACATGTGCACCATTGACGTGCATTATGCCTTAGTACACGGCATCATCATGCCCCCATGTAGGCAACCAGGATAAAGTGCCTTTCCCAAGGACACAATGCAGGTCGTCCCGAACGGGGATCAAACTCAGGACCTCTAGCAGAGAAGTCCATCTACCACTGAGCCACCGCGCTCCCCAAGTGATATCAATTAGTTTGCCTTATTACAATTTATGGGAGAGTGCCCATAGGCACTCTCCCATAAATTGTAACATGTCAAAGACATGTGTACAAAATTTGATAGCCAAAAATAATTTAGCTCTCTTCCAGTTAATATTACAAAATAAGGAGAACAGAGAAACACTCTAATAGCACATTCTTAGTTCGCAATGGAACGACAAGCACAACACTTTTTTTGTTTGGAACGTTTGAACCCTTTATTTCACCCACTGCACACTAATGTCATAATATCAAAAGTTTTAAGCTGCAAATGTTTTCCATAAAGCAACTAGGAAATTAACAAATATTATTTTGTTTGACAGAGCTCTGTTAAACAGGACTGATTTGGTTAAATTTTAGATGCATTATGGGATAATTCTGCTTCCTGAAATATTGCTATTTTGAAATCAGTGTGCAAAGAGTTAACCCTTTACCCAACATTATGACCAAAACTGGCCATCGCTATTCACAAAAATCACCATTCAATTTACATTATATTTTCATTTTTGTCTTAAAAACATAGGTTATGACTCCACATCGGAATGATCTCATTCCAATGAGGTGTGATAAGTTATATTTTTGATGCAAAAATGAAAAAAATTTGTTTTCAGAGAACTTTGTTTGAAAGTCTTGTCTGTCTGTCATGTGAGGTTCAGGGTTAAGCAAATTTGACATATCTCGCCATGACCAGGTTTGATAAAAATGCATCTAATTTTAACTCCAAAAATGACTGGTCAAGAAGCAAGCCTGGCATTTTTAAAAATGCAGGAGGGCTATACATAACTCCCCTTGCATGGCCTAGCTGAGCGATTAGCTCTCCTCCAGCTTACAAAAGATAAAAGTGGCAAAATGAAGATTTACTATTAACTCCTTACACTCCAAGAGTGCAATAGAATGTTCGCCTTTCACTCTGTTTTTCTCTTGTTTAACTCTGAATTTAACCAATTATATCTTGTTTGACAGATCTCAATGAGCTCTGTCAAACAAGGTATATTTGGTTAAATATCAAACTGCATTATGGGAAATATTTGCTGCTGAAAACTTAACCATTTTGACATCAGAGTGCAGAGGGTTAACCCTTTACCTAACATAATGGCCAAAAATGACCAGCGCTATTCTCAAAACTTGCCAATTAATTTTCATTATTTTTTCATTTTTTGTCTCTAAAACATAGGTTATGAACCCTCATTGGAACGAGCTCGTCGAGCTTGTTCCAATGAGGGGTCATAATCTATGTTTTTGAGACAAAAAATGAAAATAATAGTTATTCAAGAATTTTTTTTTTGCAAGTGTCGTCTGCTTTTCATGTTAGGTAAAGGGTTAATGAATTCTGCTTAGAGAGATTTGTACATTTTATTTGGTGCTGCCAACAAGGTAGTCTCTGTGAGACAGCTACACTGCCCTTCCCACACCTCCAGGCCTCAGCAAGGCCCGGAGGTGTGGAAGGAGCAGTGTGGTTATCTTACAGAGATCACTAACATAGCAGAGATGGGTTATAGGAATAGGCGGTTATAGTAATCATCATTTTCTAAGGCCAGGAGGGCAGGCGTGAAAATAAGCAGTCTGACATTTGCAGAATGAGGTCCCCAGAGGGTGAATTTGATGATGCTATCCCATACGGTGGGCCAATGTATCCTCTGGGTACCTCCTTCTGTTTAGTTTTGAGACCCTGATTCAGACCGAGGTTCACAGAGGGTAAATTTAGTGATGCTACCCTGCTATGCAGGATAGCATCACTAAATTCACCCTCTGGGAACCGCATTTTGCAGATTTTCTGGCTTGGAGGAGGGATAGTTTTTGCCCTCCTAATCTTTTTAAGTCGAGCAGTAGGTGAGCGAATAAATTTCTCATCTCAAAATGCCAGGCCTGAGAAGTCCATTCATTTTCCAGGGCAAAATTTTGTTAAATATCCCCCAATTTTACTTATTTCAAGGTCAAGTTACTTCATGTCTTGAGCAGAAAAAAACTGCCAGAAGCATGTAAGGAGTTAAATTATTTTTGGGGGGTTTCATGAATTCTGTAATCACCACTCAAACACAGCAGCCACCTTTCTGTTCAAAATCCTTTATTCATTTAAATTTTACTTCAGATACATTGCTTATGACCTCTCAATGAAAAAATATTGTCAAGTTCATTCCAAGGAACCACATGTTTTTTCTGTTAACCTTTAAAAGGCTATTTATAACTTCTACGACCTCAGAACTAGGCATTAACTGATAAGGAATTGCGACCGCCATCCACTTGCCATTAACTGGTAGAGTGCTGGAAGCCCATATTTGGGCTTTACTATGAAGTGTAGTTACCGTAACTTGAAGGCTACATATTCAGTCGAAGTTCTCCATATTATCTTTTAAGTGAAATTATTTTATATGTATGGATTTCCCTTGTTATAATTTATGGAAGAGTGCCCACAGGCACACACACAGGCACACCCACAGGCACTCTCCCATAAATTGTAACAAGGCAAAGACATGTGAACAAATTTTGGTGATCAAAAATAATTCAGCACTCTACCAGTTAAGTTGTGCCGATATCAGATAGTCACAACCAAAAGCAGTAGTATATTCAAGAACATATGGAATAGGGTTAATTTTACACTACAGTAAGGTCGATTGGTTTGTTGACCTCACGAGAATGTCACTGTAACAAAATAAAAATAAAAAACATCATACAGTCAGCTTGCTTCTGCTGATGTCGTATTTCATAGTCATCACACAACTTGCGGCACATGCATTGTGAGCAGCTATCAAGGTGAAGATCAAACCAATCAATGAGATTAGACCAATCATGATTTGTGCCAATCATTGTAGCAACTTATTAAGCTTGTAACTGCTTCTATGGATCATGAATCAAATGTAAATACAAACAATTTTGATCTTGTGGTGTTCCATGTAATCATTTGCACGAACCGATGGACATACATATACACTTTATGGTAAAGTGATGGCTGAAAATCATCCGATGTCAGATGTGATTGCCGAACATCGGTGAATCACCACCCAGAAGAGGTGTCTTTAACATGTCATCATGAGGAGGTCCTGTTGACAACAGACAAATTAGGTGGGCAGTGGTTTCTAGTCAAGTCTTGGCTGCCTGTTAAGCCACTGGACGTATAGAGGCTATGGGCTGATGGGTATTCAGGACACTTGACCAGGTCCCTAAGGGTTAAACCATTACTTAACTAGAAAGTGTCTCCCCTTCCTTTTGAGGTCAGAGGTCAAGGTCACATGCAGTTCATCAAGGTAGCGGACATGCGGTTTCATGGTGACACATCCACATGTCAAAAAAAAAAAAAAATTCTGGTCTGGACAATTACTCCCTATTTAAAGTACATAAATTTGACCTTGAGGTCAAAGTCACATGAAGGTCATGATGACATGTGGTCTCATTGTGATACATCCACATGTCAATCATCTAAGTCCTAGGTCAAAAAACAAAAAAAGTTCTGATCTGGACAATTATTCCCTATTTGAAGTACATAAATTTGACCTTGAGGTCAGAGGTCAAGGTCACATGCAGTTCATCAAGGTAGCGGACATGCGGTTTCATGGTGACACATCCACATGTCCCCCCAAAAAAATCTGGTCTGGACAATTACTCCCTATTTAAAGTACATAAATTTGACCTTGAGGTCAAGGTCACATGAAGGTCATGATTACATGTGACATGCGGTCTAATTGCGATACATCCACATGTCGAATATCTAAGTCCTAGGTCAAAAAACAAAAAAGTTCTAGTCTGGATAATTATTCCCTATTTGAAGTACATAAATGTGACCTTAAGGTCAGAGGTCAAGGTCACATGTAGGTCATCGAGGTAGACGACATGCGGTCTCATGGTGACACATCCACATGTCAAATAACCAAGTCCTAGGTCAAAAAACAAAACAATTCTGGTCTGGACAATTACTCCCTATTTGAAGTACATAAATTTGACCTTGAGGTCAAGGTCACATGAAGGTCATGACATGCGGTCTCATGGTGACACATCCACATGTCAAATAACCAAGTCCTAGGTCAAAAAACAAAAAAAATCTGGTCTGGACAATTACTCCCTATTTGAAGTACATAAATTTGACCTTGAGGTCAAGGTCACATGAAGGTCACAATGGTATGCGACACACCGGCTCATGGTGATACATCCACGTGCCAAATAGCTAAGGCCTGGCTCAAAAGACAAACAAGTTTTGGTCTGGACAAAGTTTCCTTGAAAAAAGCACAAATCTGACCTTCAGATCAAAGGTCATGGTCACATGAAGGTCACAATGGTACGCTATACACTGGCTCATGGTGATACATCCTCATGCCAAATATCTAAAGCCTGACTCGAAATACAAAAAAGTTCTGGCCCAGACAGTTTCCCTTAAAAAAGCGCATAAATCTGACCTTCAGGTCAAAGGTCAAGGTCACATGAATGTCACATGCCAAGTATCTAAGGTGTAGGTCAAAAGACAAAAAAGTTATGGCCCGGACAAAGTTTGTGTGATGTTTTCCTTAAAAAAACACATAAATCTGACCTTCAGGTCAAAGGTCAAGGTCACATGAAGGTCACTATGGTACACTGCACACCTGCTCATGGTGATACATTCACATGCCAAGTATCTAACGTGTAGGTCAAAAGACAAAAATGTTATGGCCCGGACAAAGTTTGTATGAGAAGAAGAAGAAGAAGAAGAAGAAGAATATGCACTAAAACAATATGTCTCCCTTCTGGGAAGGGGAGACATAATCATCACGCTGATGTCAAAATATCCAAATTTCAAGCTACAGTTTTTTCCCATAATGCAACTAGGATTTTAAGTAATTCAATCTTCTATGACAAAGCTTATGGGAAAAATTTGTATCTTGAAAGTAGTAGTGTGACATCAGTGTGAAGAGGGTTAATAAAATCCGACATATATATGCATGAACATTGCCATTCAAATTCTATTTTTTTAATTAAATTTTACTTTAGAAACATCGCAAATGACCTCTCAATGGAACAAACTTATGAATTTTTTTCTAATAAGAGTTGGAGTTTTTGCTGTATTTCAAGAAATATATTTTAATAGTACTGAAATGGTTAACCAGACAACCGGTTTGAAACTGGTTACCTACCTAACCGATTAAAAAAAGCATCAACCAGTTATCCGAAATATCAATATTGATCGTCATTCCACGTTTAAAACGTAATAAATCTGCCGCTTCTCCTTTGGGATAGATTACACCTCGAAGCAGAGCTGTATATATTGAGAAATAATCGACTTTGGCGTTTAAGAGACTTTGTTAATGATCGGCAATTTCCGTGAGTTCTGAGTAACCGCAGAAACTATTCCGTAGTATGTATACAAATGAACGTTGTCGAGTACTCGACAACGTTCATTTGTATACAAACTACGGAATAGTTTCTGAGAATACTGCTTTCCAATTCCTATAGTTTTGATCCCAGATTCGGTGAAATAATGGCTACGGTTAACCGGATATTATCTGGTTATCGCTCTCGGTTAGTTGGTTGTGAAAATGAGCCAACCATTTCAGCCCTATATTTTAAGAAAAATATCACCTCTGTCAGTCTATTTTTGTTGCATTGGTTGAATTCCTAATATCATTATGGGAAAAATTTGAAATATTTGGTATCTTATTGAGTTAGAGGGGCGCAGTGGCTTAGAAAGTAGCGATGCAGGCTCCAAGGTGAGAGGTTCTCGGTTCGAATCCCACTTGTGGCAATCTTGTTGTGTCCTTGGGCAAGACACTTAATCCCAACTGCCCATGTGGGGGAGCATGGTGGCACAAGTGTGTGCTAAGTGTGTGCTAAGGCGTGTACATGGTGTGTACTAAGATGTACTGCACATTGATGATGCATTTGTCCTCAGCAAATGGTAACCCTGCTTGCATAGAATTAGTACTCTGTCTGGCAGTTGCTCGCCGTTGCTTGGTGGTTCTCTCCATCTTCCTCCACCCGTAAAACTGTCCAACATGAGGTGACCCTGGCTGTCAAAAGTGTCATTAAACCCCAATAAATAAATAAACAGATATAACTTATTAAGTTAGAAAAAGGGTTTAATGAACAGAGCTTCAATCCGCAAGTGCTTTGAGTTCAGAACTGTGGTGAACTTTGCATGACAAACAATATTATCATCTGGAAGAATCTTATCATTCAAGCTAATTATTGGCTAACAAAACAGTTTTCTTTTTACTTGACAGTTTCAATTTATCCTGTATTAAAGTTACAGTTTATTGGAAACAATTTAACTTGTCATGTGATTGCATGTTATTCTTCATTAATGGAAGTTTCTGATCCTGAGTTTGTTTCCATGATTTTTCATTACTTCACTTTATTCTTAGAATTTTCACAATTTCCTGATTCCTGAGCAAGCCAGAAAATAAGCAATCTATCATTTCCAGAATGAGGTCCCCAGAGGGTGAATATGCTGATGCTATCCCATACAGTGTGACAATCTATCCTCTGGGTACCTCTTGATGTTTAGGCTTGAGACATTGATTCAGAATGAGGTTCACAGAGAGTAAATTGGGTGATGCTACTCTGCAGGGTAGCGTCACCAAATTCACCCTCTGGGGTTCTCATTCGGCAGATGACAGTGTGTGTATTTTCGGGCTTGATCGGTTGTTCGGTTTTGCATCGCCGTTTGCGAAGCAATATCTTGCGGTCTTTCTAAATCTTCTGCCAGTATGACTGTCAAGACATTTTCTGGCTTGCAACCGATACCTTGGATGGAGTGGGCTAGGTGGATATAATGTACCCTAAAAGCAGAAGAATTTTTGATGCACCTTATCAAAAAGTAATCTTGCAAACAATAGTATTTAATGCTTTATCTAACAAATCGGCTGCGTCTGCCCACATAATCTACAAATTGAGCAGTTGAAAAAAAGATTTTTTTTCACAAAAATCATTTGCCCCCTCATTGGAACAAGCTTGAAGAGCTTGAAGAGCTTGTTCCAATAATGGGTCACATGATATGGGTTCTTCCTCCCATCAAGCCCATCCACATTTTAACTCTTTATTTATTTATTGGTGTTTAACCCTTTACCTAACGTGAAAAGCAGACGACATTTGCAAAAAAAAATCTTGAACAACTAATTTTTTTCATTTTTTGTCAAAAAAACATAGGTTATGACCCCTCATTGGAACGAGCTCGACGAGCTTGTTCCAATGCAGGGGTCATAACCTATGTTTTTGAGACAAAAAATGAAAAAAATAAGGAAAATTCACTGACGATTTTTGAGAATAGCGCTGGCCGGTTTTGGCCGTTATGTTGGGTAAAGGGTTATGGTCACATACTTATGAACAATGGCTAATCATGACCGTGACAGTTTTACAAGTGAACGAAGCCAGAGAACCCGGAGAGAACCACCAAGCAATGATGAGCAGCTGCCAGCTCCCCAACATCGTAGCTCCGCACTGCAGCACAGGCAGGGTTAGATTGGTTGAAGACGTGCGCATCATCGATGTGCAGTACACCTTAGTACATGGCATCATCGTGCCCCCATGTGGACAATTGGGGTTAAGTGCCTTTTAACTCTTTACCCAATGGATTGACCACATCCGTCCAAGTAATATGAAAATTCAGCAGCTGAAAATATACAAGTTTGCAAAAAACTTCAACAAAACCATATCATGTGAACCCTCTTTGGAATAAGCACATCGAGCTCGTTCCAATGAGGGGTCACATGATATGGTTTTGTTGAAATTTAAAAAAAAAATTTTTTTAAATATTTAAAATAATAAATTTTGATATCGTCTGCGTTGGGTAAAGGGTTAATTAGAGAGTAGAAACCAACTCCAGAAAATTTTTAAGTTAAAGATCATTCCACTGAGACCATCATGACCTTTGGTACTATGACCACAAAATATACAGTGTTCTTCCTCTCAACATACCCAACCCACATGTCAAGTTTGGTTCCAATCAACTCACCAGAACATTAACTGGAGAGTGGAAATCACGAAAAATTTGAAAGTTAAAGGGCAATGTGACTTTGACTTTTAGAACAATGATCCAAAAACAAATAGGGTTCTTCCTCTCAACATACCAAATCACATTCAAGTTTGGTTTTTCATCGGCCCAGCAGAACTTTAATGAGAGAGCAGAAACCAGAATATTTTTTTTAAGTTGAAGGTCACTGTGACCTTGACCTTTGGCACAATGATCCCAAAATACGTAGGGTTCTTCCTTTCATCATACCCAACCCACATGTCAAGTTTGGTCCCATTTGGCCTAGCAGAACTATAATTTGAGAGTGAAAACATGTAAATTTTTAAGGTCACTGTGAGCTTGAATTTTGGCATCATGACTCCAAAACAAATAGGGCTTTTCCGCTCATCATTCCCAGCCCACATGTTAAGTTGAGTTTCGATTGGCAAAGCCAAACTTTAATTAGAGAGTGGACACCAACTTCATCAACAGACACTCCCAGAAAATTGTTTATTTTTTTTTTGGTGTTACATATTTCTGCGCAATGTCTAATCATGGCCACAACATGATAATAAATTCAAATCTAGCCCATCCATCGTTTATACCCATGTTGCCCATTTTAGATGACTTCCACCCCAAACATTTATGAGAGCCCTATTTTGTTGATTTATTGATTTATTTATTGGTGTTTAAGGTCACATACTTCTGCACAATGACTGCAACATGGAGATAAAGTATTCAGTTGATAAAACAGAGCTTGTTCACCACAGTTAACAAGCACGGCTTCACTTCTTGAGTAGGAAGCCTTTATTTTGAAAGTGTTTTTACATCATTAATGTAGAAAACTGTCAAGGCATCTGTAGCTGTGTACATGTACACAGAGTAGTTATTAATGTAAAATTAATCTGAGATTTTAAATTTTTAAGGGTTAAATATATTTATTTATTTATTGGGGCTTAATGACAATATCAGTTTTATGGGTGAAGAAAGCCGGCGTTCCGTGAGAGCACCAAGCAGTGGAGAGCAACTGTCAGACTCCTCAATGTACCAACTCTGCACAAGCAGGGTTAGTACTGGTTGAAGACCAGTGCATCAGAGTGCAGTATGTCTTAGTACACAATGTCACTGTGACCCCACAGGTTAAATAAATGTCATCAAGAAAGTTAAAAATTTAGTTTTGTCTTTAACCCTTTACCCAACGCAGACGATATCAAAATTTATTATTTTAAATATAATTTTTTTTAATTTTTCAAAAAATTTCAACAAAACCATATCATGTGACCCCTCACTGGAACGAGCTCACTGAGCTCGTTCCAATGAGGGGTCACATGATATGGTTTTGTTGAAATTTTTTTAAAAATTTTAAAAAATTATATTTAAAATAATAAATTTTGATATCATCTGCGTTGAGTAAAGGGTTCATGAGTTTCCAGTGTATGGGCATAAGCAATGGTTCTTAACCCTTTACCTAATGAATCGCCTGCATCCGCCCGCGTAATGTGCAAATTCAGCAGTTGAAAAAATATTATTTTTCACAAAATTTCAACAAAACCATATCATGTGACCCCTCGTTGGAATGAGCTCATTGAGCTCATTCCAACGAGGGGACACATGATATGGTTTTGTTGAAATTTTGTGAAAAATTTCAAAAAATTATATTTAAAATAATAAATTTTGATATCGTCCATGTTGGGTAAAGGGTTAACCCTTTATCCAACGCAGATGATATCAAAATTTATCATTTTAAATATAATTTTTTTAAATTTTTCAAAAAATTTCAACAAAACCATATCATGTGACCCCTCACTGGAACGAGCTCAAGGAGCTCGTTCCAATGAGGGGTCACATGATATGGTTTTGTTGAAATATTTTGAAAAATTTAATTTTTTCAACTGCTCAATTTGCATATTAGGCGGGCGGATGCAGGTGATTCATTAGGTAAAGGGTTAAGAACCATTGCTTATGCCCATACACTGGAAACTCATGAACCCTTTACTCAACGCAGACGATATCAAAATTTATTATTTTAAATATAATTTTTTAAAAATTTTCAAAAAATGTCAACAAAACCATATCATGTGACTCCTCGTTGGAACGAGCTCGACGAGCTTGTTCCAACGAGGGGTCACATAATATGGTTTTGTTGAAATTTTTTGAGAAATAATATTTTTTCAACTGCTGAATTTGCATATTACGTGGACGGATGCGGCTGATTCACTGGGTAAAGGGTTAAGCCTACCACAAAGATTTGTTTGAACAAATGAAAATATGAGGTTAACAAAATTGGTAGTGTTTTTGTTTTTTTGTGTACAACACTATGCAGTTCCAGCAGATTACTTGTTGGAAAGGTTAACTATTTATCACTGAATCCTTTGTGTATAACAGGAACTCTCATGGGCTACACCCACAATACAAATAAACAAGGACAAAACCTGCATTAATATTTAAACATGCATATATCTCCTTGAAAAATATTCTGAAAAATCTTAAATCACATTACATACACTATCCTAAATATCACATCAATAGTCAAGTGAGTCTTACACTACCAGTCAATTTGATTTTTACATCAATACAAAAAAACAATGTTTCTTTGCTGAAACGGAAGTTCACTGAATAAACACTGATATTTGTGCACTTTTGCAGACTGATATGCTTGCAGCAATAATTACTTATCTATAATAATTTGTTTACAACCATATAAACATCCTATCTTGACCCATTACCATCTAATATAATTTTTAAGGACCATGGAACAACTTTGAAAGTGTGTAGAGAAGGAGGGGCAGTGTCCACGAGGTGGTAGACCACTAATTCATTTAAACACTGCCTAGAATGCACAAGAGGCCAACACTGTGTAATGTCATATTCAGATTCAGTAATCAGACACAGATTCAGATCCAAGTAATCACTGACTCTAAAATAAGTTCTTTGGTATTAAGGGCATGGGTCCTGCTGACATCACCGAATTAAATTTAAGCACTATTTAAGCACTTCTCAAGGATTCTGACCACAATTTTCAAGGACTGTTATAATCCACTTATGACACCATGAACAACACAAAGAATTTCAGCCTCAAGGACCTGACTATGGAGAACAAAACTAGCTAGATATATATTGTCCCTTGAGTGCAATAAGGCACCAACTGCAATGCTAAAGCATTGCAGAGGGTGGCTTGTTGCACTCAATGGACAATGGAGAGATCAAAGATATTTTCCTGGCCGATTTTGTGGTATCACATGTATGTTAGGGCTGTGACGATATGCTTCCCTAACGATACGATACGTATCACGATTCAATCTGCACGATACGATATGTATCATGATACACATGATCTCTCATGTCTCATACCAACTACCAAATACTTTGAACAACATGTATTTATTTATTGGTGTTTAAGGTCACATATTTCTGCACAATGGCTAATCATGACCACAACAGTTTTACGGGTGGAGGAAGCTGGAGTACCCAGAGAGAACCACCGAGCAATGGCGAGCAACTGTCAGCTCCCAACATACTAACTCCACACAAGCAGGGTTAGCATTGGTTGGAGACAGGTGCACCATCGACGTGCAGTACGCCTTAGTACACAGCGTCACCGTGCCCCCACTTGGGCAATGAGGGTGAAGTGTCTTGCCCAAGGACACAGCATGGTTGCCGCAGGTGGGATTCGAACCGAGGACCTCTCGGCTTGCAGCCTGCACCTCTACCAACTGAACCACCACGCCTCCTGAACAACATGTATTCATTTCTAGTAGCTTCCTTTTATTACAAATTTTTGAATGAACTCTTTAAACAACATGTATCTTCTCAAAGTGATGACCATTGGCATTCATTTATTTCAGGTTTTGATTTTATCACCCGTCTTCCGATGTTTTTTCTTCTCAGAAATAGGTTCAAACAATTTAATTCCTTATATCTTGTTTGACAGAGCTCTGTGAGCTCTGTCAAACAAGATACAATGGATTAATGAAATAAGTAGTAAATTAGAGGAAATTCACCAGTCTTTGGTTAACTGAATAATGCTGTGTTAATGGCATATTTAGCACGGTCAATGCTGGTATGCAAAAAAAAAACAATGTTACACTGCAGCAGTTTTCAAAATCTATGACATACCTAACTGTTTTGCCTCATATTTATTGCATCGCGATACACAGTGTGTGATATAAATTGAATCGTGAGCTGTGTATCGTGGTTCAGGCATATCACAATTAACTGTTGCAGCCCTAATGTTTGTGGAGGCAGGTTATCATGAAACTCCCTGTCTTAGAGGTTATAATTAAGCTGAATTTAACCCTTTACCTAACATGAAAAGCAGACGACACTTGCAATAAAAATTCTTGAATAACTATTTTTTTTCATTTTTTGTCTCAAAAACATAGGTTATGACCCCTCGTTGGAACGAGCTCAACGAGCTCGTTCCAACGAGGGGTCATAACCTATGTTTTTGAGACAAAAAATGAAAAAAAGAATGAAAATTAATTGGCGATTTTCGTGAATAGCGCTGGCCGGTTTTGGCTGTTGCGTTGGGTAAAGGGTTAAGTACTTTTTATGGAGGATGGTAGAAAATCAAGTATTTTTCAAGGATAGAAACGAATTCAAGCACTTTTCAAGGAAGGGTCCAAAATTCAAGGACTGTTCATTTGAGTGGGAAACCTGAAGGGTAACAAGTAAAATAAAAAACAGTTAAGAGTATGAGCTATAAACACATCAGCTAGAATGATAATATGAAAATCATTTTGCCTACTATTTTCAAATATTTTGAACATTCTGGGCCCAAAAAGTGAGGGAGTTTGGGTGGGAGTTGGTAAAAATATATCTATTTCATTCAGAGCGAAACTGGATGGGAGTATAGGAATCACCAAATTTAAAGGCAAAAGTCACATGGAAGCCAATATTTTTTTTCAGTATATTTTTTTCATGAGGTGATAAACTAAATGGATATATGGTTGTTTTTGCCCAAATCAGTTTGATGAGATGGGGAGAGGAGGAAAGATTAGCACGGTCGTCAACAGAAAAAAAACCCAGTGTATTGTAACCTCTTAACAGTCACTATTATTAACAAAAGTGATTAAATAATGGCTGCATTGAATTTGAAACAGGTTGAGGCAAGAAGACATGTGTATTATTGTAAGCATGCGCAGTTTGTATTTATTTATTTAGTGGTGTTTAATCCCTTACCCAATGTAACGGCCAAAACCGGCCAGCGCTATTCTAAAAAATCACCAATTAATTTTCATTATTTTGTAATTTTTTGTCTCAAAAACATAGGTTATGACCCATCGTTGGAACAAACTCATTGAGCTTGTTCCAATGAGGGGTCATAACTTATATTTTTGAGGCAAAAAATGAAAAAAATGAATTTTTCAAGATTTTTTTTTTGCAAGTGTCGTCTGCTTTTCATGTTAGGTGAAGTGTAAAGATAACATATTTCTGCACAACGGCTAATCTATTTATTTATATTTATTTATTTAGTGGTGTTTAAGGTCACATACTTATGCACAATGGCTAATCGTGACCGTGACAGTTTTACGGGTGGAGGAAGCCGGAGTACCCGGAGAGAACCACCGAGCAACGACGAGCTGCTGTCAGCTCTCCAACATCGTAACTCTGAACTCTGCACTGCAGCACACGCAGCGTTAGATTGGTTGAAGACATGCGCACCATCGATGTGCAGTATGCCTCAGTACACAGCGTCATCGTGCCCCCATGTAGGCAATCGGGGTGAAGTGTCTTGCCCAAGGACACAGCGCGGTTGCCGCAGGTGGGATTCGAACCAAGGACCTCTCGGCTTGCAGCCTGCACCTCTACCAACTGAGTCTCCACATCCCAACGGCTAATCATGACCACAACAGAGCCTGTTTAATTACCAAAGTATAGAAGCACTGCTTCACTTTCAGGGGCTTCATGAGAGTGCACAGTTTGTAACACTGGACATTTTGACCAATGGCTTCATTTACAGGATTTTTCCTAATGCCCCATGAAATCTGAAAATTTGAAACAAAAGCATGAAAGCATCTCTGAGATACAGGTGGAAACAGTACACAACATAATACGTACAGAAATATTACCCGAAAAAAAGGTTAAGTAAGGCTAATTTGCATAAAAACCCGTATGATATGTCATTTATCTTATGCTGTTAGACCTCCATATCAAAAATTATTGAAATTGGAAATGTCGTTCAGAAGTTCTGTGCATATAACGAATTACACGCAATTTCCAACAAAAAAGGCCGCTAGTTGGATATCTTGAATTTTTTGGGGAAAAAAATTGACGTGCATCAATTTTTCCTAATGCCCCATCAAATCTGAAAATTTGAAACAAAAACGCTAAAGCATCTCTGAGATACAGGTGGTAACAGGACAGAAAGATGGACAGATGGACAGACGGACTGCAATCCAATAGTCCCCTTCATGGTGAAACGATGGGGGACAAATAATGATTTGATCCAAAAAGAGGTTCTTGTTATTTGACGGAAACCAATAGTCAAATGGACGGAGGGACGACGAACACAGATGCCAGACTAGGCGAGCTGATCCAAAATCGAAAGGAAGCTTCCTCTAGACACCAATAATGCAAAACTCAAAAAAATTTATTCGGGTCAGTATTCATTAGTTATTGGGTGGAAACCAAATTCAAGAGGGCCGCCATAATGAATTGGCCACTGGTGCCATCTTGGTTCAGCTGGCTGGTCCAAAATCAAAAGGAAGCTGCCTCTAGACAACAACAATGCATAATTTAACAAGAGGCCCCACGGGGCCTGAAGCGCTCATCTTGTACAGAACACAATTTAAACAGAGTCCAAGAATGAGTCTACATTAAGCAAGCCATCTCCATATAGGCTACACTGTCAATCCTTGAGTCCCTCAGGAGTGACAAAAATAATCTGGCATCATGCCTTTTCTTCAGTTGATCATAAGTAAAATGTAAAGCTCCCCTATGAAGCCCCTTGGTACAACCTATGTGGATTAATCTTAGTACCTCTAGAGGGTACTGAATACAAAATTTTTAATTCTTCAGCAAAATGGCCAATTCCGGCTCCCATAGAGAGCCCAAATATTAACCCAGGCTCTTGATTTGAACACAGTTAAGTCTGACTTCCCTAGAGATGTTGTGTACCGAATATGAAAGCATTCTGACTGTTGGATCTGAAGAAGAGAAATTGTAAGGAAATTTCTTCGAATTGCACAAATTTCAAATTTGGGCTACCATGGCGAGCCCATATATTAACCTATGGATCCGATTTGAACAAACTTGAATCTGACCCCCCTAGAGATGTTGTATACCAAATGTGAAAGCATTCTGACAAGTGAATCTGAAGAAGATTTTTGAAGAAATTCCCTCATATTGTACTAAGTTAAATTTCATGTTCCCATATCGAGCCCAAATATTAACCTAGGCACTTGAATTGAACAACCTGGAATCTGACCCCCTTAGAGATATTGTATACCAAATATAAAAGCATTCCGACTGGTGGATCTGAAGAAGAAGATTTTTAAAGAAATTTCCTCATATTGCACTAAGTAAAAATTTGGGCTACCATAGTGAGCCCAAATATATACCTAGGGATCTGATTTGAACAAACTTAAATCTGACCCCCATAGAGATGTTGCATACCAAATATCAAAGCATTCTGACTGATGGATCTGAAGAAGAAGATTTTTTTAAATTACAGTTAAAACTAGAAGTTCTGTCACGAAATGCGCACAAATAGCACGTTGATATGCGCGTTAATGTACGCGTTATGACCCAAGTAAAGCTATCAAATTCTGTTCATATGGCCTATGCACAAGCAATGTTTCAGCCAATGGACCTCCGGGTAACCCGGAGGTCCATTGGCAGAAACATTGCATGTGTTTGCTATGAGTAACCAATAGAACCTGCCGTGCTTTGGGTGCCATTCGATATGGCAATTGCGTGCAATTCCAACGTGCAATTAAGCCTAGATAAGCGCACTATTCATGACAGGACTTCTAGTTTCAACTGTACCCTCCATATTGAACAAAGATAAAATTTGGGCTTCTGTAGGAAGCCCAAATATTAACCTAGGGACCTGGTTTGAACAATCTAGAATCTGCCCATCATAACAATGATGTATACCAAATATTAAAAGATTCTGACTGGTGGTTCTGAAGAAGAAGATTTTTAAAGAATATTCCCCATATTACCCTATGTTAAAACTTCGGGCTCCTGTAGAGAGCCCAAATATGAACCAATGAGCTTTATTTCAACAAACTTTTATCTGACCCCCCTATGAATGCTGTATACCAAATATCAAAAGATTCTGATGATTGGTTCTGGAGAAAAGATTTTTTTAAATTTTTGCAAATATGCTGACTCAGCATTTTTTCGATGCCCATTACAGAACACCCTAACATAACCTATGGCATTTTTTTTTACCATTCAATTCTACTGGTCATAAGGATACTTCATACCAAATAAAAGCTCTCTGTTCCATGGGGTTTGGGAAATATGGGCGTTTGAAAATATTTCTATTTTTAGCTCCCAGGGTTCCCATGGAGATGTGGGAATTTTTTTTTTTTGCATGGGTCAAGTACTTATGACCCAATACTACCACAAACCAAATTTGGTTCATACCGGATCATCGGTTCAGAAAATAGAAATTTTGGGCGGGGCCAAAAATCTTACCCCTCCTATTACAAAGCCAAATATTACTTCACGAACTTCGTTTGAACAAACTTGATTCTACATCTCATTCGGAAGCTCCATAGCAAATATCAAGTAATTGTACACACTGGTTCTTGAGAAGAAGATTTTAAAAATATTTTGGAGCATTTTTCCCCACTCCCTCTCTATGGGGCTGGGCATGCTGAGTTGAACAAAAATGAAATGCCCTTTTGGGACCAACACTCACACAAACTTTCACTTGAATTGGCCCAGTGGCTTTGGAGGAGAAGACCAAAACATGGTGTTGATGGACGACAGACGACGGTCGATGGACGCCGGACGACAAACAACGGATGGAGAGCGATGAGATTAGCTCAGCTTGACTTTGTCAAGATGAGCTAAAAATAAAAATTATTCAAGTCAGCATTCATTAGTTATTGGACGGAAACCAAATTCAATATGGCTGCCATGGTGGCCATATTGAATTGGCTAGCTGGACCAAAATCGAACGGAAGCATTGTCTAGTCTTCCACAAGTAACCCCTAGAATAATGATTTGATCAAATAAGCTGTTCTTTAGTTATCTGATGGAAACCAAAAGTTAACGGACAGATGACGGATGCCAGATGGACATGGTGAAAACATAATGCTCCCGAGAGAATCTCTTGGGGGTACAACAAAAGCTGTATGAACCTTAACCCATTTTCCTGATGTTATAGCCATATTCGGTCAGTGCTATTCACAAAACACACCATACAAATTTTACTTTTGTCAATTTTTCTGCCCAAAACATAGCTTATAACCCCGATTGGAATGAGCTTCACAGCAGCCAGGACTAGATTTGATGAAAAAGGTTATAAAAAGTACTCAGAAGGATAACCCTTCTTTAGCAAACCTATCGGCCAAAACCAACAAATGCTATTCACAATGAAAGTGTCAATGACACTGTAACGTAATTTGACTGTGTGTTGTGTTTGATGAAAAGGATAATGTTCAATGTTTATGAAAGGATTATGAAATATGACAAGAATTGCGATAACTGAGAATATGTTAATTTCTGTTCCCCATATGCAATGTTTTCAATAAGAATAATTTGAGGTGTAGACTGTACAAAAAAACTGAGGCATGGGTTAATGTGGCCCTCACAGTTAATGTATGTCAACAAAAGTTACCAAGTTACAGTAAAATTATTCCAAAACGAGTCATCCTACCAAGTTACAAAGAAATCCCTTCATAAATATAACTTGTAGACTTTGCTAAAGGAATCTAGGTCAGTAAAATTATTCCAAAACGAGTCATCCTACCAAGTTATAAAGAAATCCTTTCATAAATATAACTTGTAGACTTTGCTAAAGGAATCTAGGTCACATTGGACAGTCTAATCTAGACACCATACTCAGTTATCCTTCCAAGTTTCAATGAATTTGCTTCACAAATATGAACTGCAGACTGTGCTGAACAAATCTAGGTCACGTGCCTGTGCTGCCATCATAGTTGACCAATCACGGCCAAAATAGGATGTTCTCATCTAGACATTATACTGAGTCAGCAAACAAATCTGCAATGAAATCCCTTCATAAACGAAAGCTGTAGACAGTGCTAAAGGAATCTAGGTAACGTGCCCCTGTGGCCATCATGGTTGACTGAATCTGACCAAAAAAGGAAGTTCTCATCTAGACATTATGCAGTCATCTTACGAAGTTACAATAAAATCCCTTCATAAATATGACCTGTAGACTGTGCTGAAGGTTTTCAGATTTTGGGCCCATGTAGCCATCAGGGTTGACCAATTGTGACCAAAAGGGGACGTTATCATCTAGACAATATATGGAGTCATCCTACCAAGTTACAATAAAATCCCTTCATGAACATGATCTGTAGTCTGTGCTAAAGGTTTTTGGGCTTTGGGCCCGTGTTGCCGTCACTGTTGACTGAACGCGACCGAAATGGGACGTTCTCATCTAGACATTATATGGAGTCATCCAATCAAGTTACGATGAAATCCCTTCATAAATACAACCTGTAGACTGCGCTAAAGGTTTTCGGGTTTTGGGCTCTGGCAACTGTCACAGTTGACCGATCGTGACCAAAAGGAGACGTTCTCATCTAGACATGACCTCGAACCTGCATATGAAATTTTGTGATGATCGAACAAGAACTGCGAGGTATAGCCTGTGCTAAAGAAAATGTGAACAGACTCACAGACTCTGCACCTGCGATGGCAATAGCTTATGTTGACTTTGTCAAGTTAAGCTAAAAATCACCATTCAATTTTCATTATTTTTTCATTTTTTGTCCCCAAAACATAACTTGTGACCCCTCATTGGAATGAGCTCATATGAGCCCATTCCAATGAAGCATCATAAGCTATTTTTTTTACGTGTGATGGCAATAGCTTATCTTGACTGTCAAGTTAAGCTAAAAATCACTATTCAATTTTCATTATTTTTCCCAGTTTTTGTCCCCAAAACATAACTTGTGACCCCTCATTGTGACCCCAAAACATAACATATCAGCCCATTCCAATGAAGGATCATAAGCTATTTTTTTTTTACACAAAAATGACAAAATTTAGTTATTCAAGAATTTTGTTTGCAAGTATTGTCTGCCTCTCATGTTAGTTAAAGGGTTAACCCTTTAACTAATGAATAGGATGCATCCGCAAGCGTATTATGCAAATTCATTGGCAAAAAAGCTAAAAAAAAAAAAGGAAGTTATTTTTCAAAATTTTTTCAACAAAACCATATCCTGTGACCCCTCACTGGAACGAGTTTGTTCCAATGAGGGGGTCACTAGATATGTGTTTTCTTAAAAAAAAATGTAAAACTTTAAACATTTTAAATTTACATAACAAATTTTTATATCATGTCCATTGGGTAAAGGGTTAAATCTTTAGTCTTCAGTGAGAAAGATTCTTCAACATATGGCAGAAAAATTACTGGTAGTGATGAAAAATTATTTCATTCTTCTGCTGGAGGAGTGGAACGGATAAATCCACTTTTATATTTCTTATTGTTCAATCAAGTGGTCCTTCATCCACTTAGTTGGCTGAGCGTTATTCACAATGGAACACCTAAAGATAAACTTGATGTCAACTCACTAAAAGCAAAAGTGTCTTCAAAGTGGGAAACATAAGTCTTCTACTTTGAGTTACTGGATGCTCTGTTATTCGCTAAAAAAGATGAGCGTGCTTTATGTCTGAACACTCACAAGCTTCATATCACCTTACTGGAAAGCAAAAGGGGCCTCAAATTAAGGCCCAGCAAATCTCAAATTTTGTGTTGAATTCTGAATAGAAAACCTGTCTGACTCAATTGATTGAATTTGACCTGAACTTGAATCTTGAATCAAATCTCAAATCAGATCTTGAATTGAATCTCATGATCTTCATGTTTTATTATCCGCTTTTGGACCTTGGGCAATAAAATGTGGGTACCACTTATTGACTTTAAATTCATTTATTTATTGTGGTTTAATGGCACTTTTGACAGCCAGGGTGAAATCATGTCTGACAGTTTTACAGGTGGAGGAAGACGGAGTCAGCAGTCAGCAGTGAATGATGGCCTGAATTTTAACTTCTTGAAATATGAGTAATAATGTTTAAGCCTTAGCACTCTGGCAGTGCAAGAGAATTTTCTCCAATCACTCTGTTTTTCTCTGGTTTAACTATGAATTTAACCAATATTTATTTATTTATTGGTGTTTAAGGTCACATACTTATGCACAACGGCTAATCGTGACCGTGACAGTTTTACGGGTGGAGGAAGCCGGAGTACCCGGAGAGAACCACCGAGCAACGACGAGCAGCTGTCAGCTAATTTAACCAATTATACCTTGTTTGACAGAGCTCACTGAGCTCTGTCAAACAAGGTATATTTGGTTAAATATCAAACTGCATTATGGGAAATATTTGCTGCTGAAAACTTTGCCATTTTGACATCAGAGTGCAGTGGTTTAAGGTTAGTAAATACTGTAGATAGATATGCAGCTATTTTCTGCGATCAAGGTTATGAAATGATTCATGCTCTGCTACCACTTACCATGAGTTCACATAGGGATACAACAAGGGTTAATACACATATGCAGGGGGCGCAGTGGCTCAGTAGGTAGAGGTGCAGGCTGCAAGCCGAGAGGTCCTCGGTTCGAATCCCATCTGCGGCAATCGCTTTGTGTCCTTGGGCAAGACACTTCACCCCCATTGCCCACGTGGGGGCACGGTGACGCTGTGTACTAAGGCGTACTGCACGTCAACCAATGCTAACCCTGCTTGTGTGGAGTTAGTATGTTGGGGAGCTGCCAGTTGCTCGCCATTGCTCGGTGGTTCTCTCCGGGTACTCCGGCTTCCTCCACCCGTAAAACTGTGGAGGTCATGATTAGCCATTGTGCAGAAATATGTGACCTTAAACACCAATAAATAAATAATAATAAATAAATAATACACATATGCCATTTACAAACACAACTGAGAAAACACTTAATGAGGAAATTATTAACTTCTCCACCTCAAAACACTTACAACTTTCAACCCATAACACTTGAATGACTTCACACAGTACAGATGGGTTATATCTCAAGAAACTACAAGTTATTTAAGGTCAATTCTCTCCGGGTACTCCATCTTCCTCCACCTGTAAAACTGTCAGACACGAGGTGACCCTGGCTGTCAAAAGTGTCATTAAACCACAATAAATAAATAAATTTAAAAGTCAATAAGTGGTACCCACATTTTATTGTTTACACAATTCTCAATACTGCAGAGCTTACTGAATTGTAAATTATTGCCCAATAGAATATAAATATACCTGTTAACACTTTACTAACGAATCGGCTTCATCCACCCACGTAATATACAAATTAAGCTGGTGAAAAAAATTTCAACCAAACCATATCATGTGACCCCCTCATTGGTTGCCACAGGTGGGATTCGAACCGAGCAGCTCTCAGCTTGCAGCCTGCATCTCTACCTGCTGAGCCACTGCAATCCAAAACAGGCCACAACCGAACATGTAATTTACAAATTGAACGGTTGAAAAAGAATATATTTTTTTTTAAATTTCCACAAAACCATATCATGTGACCCATGGGTTGTCACATTATGGTTTCGGTGAAATTTTTTGAAAAATTTGAAACAAGAATATTTAATATAATGCATTTTGATATATCGTCTGTCTAGGGTAAATGGTTAACCGCAAATAACTTGAAAAAGACAAACCATATGTCGTATCTTTAGGCTTTGGTACAAATTTGATTTGTGATTTGCATGTACAGTAAGTACAGTACAGTCACCGTGGATTGCTCGTAATCCACACGTGGACAGTGATGTCCACGTATGCATTTACCGGGTAATAAATGAAAATGTCAATGACACTGTAGCTTAACTTGGGTGTTGTGTTTGATGAAAAGGAAAATGTTCAATGTTTGTGAAAGGATTATGAAATAAGACAAGAATTGTGATAATTGGGAATATGTTCATTTCTGTTCCCTGTATGCTATGTTTTTGATAAAAATAATATGAGGTGTACACTGTACTAAAGAGCTGAGGGGTGGGTTAATATAACCTCACAGTTAATGTATATGGCCCTCACAGTTAACATATATCAATGAAAGTTACCAAGTTACAGTGAAATTATTCCAAAACGAGTCATCCTATCAAGTTACATTGAAATCCCTTCATAAATATGGCCTGTAGACTGTGCTAAAGGTTTTCGGGCTTCGGGCCCCTGTAGCCGTCAGTTTCCCAATTGCGTCCAAAGGGGACGTTCTCATCTAGACATTATATGAAGTCAACCTACCAAGTTACAATGAAATCCCTTCATAAATATGACCTGTAGACTGTGCTACAGGTTTTTGGCTTTGGGCTTGGGCAGCCATCATGGTTGAATGATCGCAACCAAAATGGGACATTCTCATCTGGGCATCATCTGGAGTAATCCTACGAAGTTACAATGAAATCCCTTCATAAATATGACCTGTAGACTGTGTGCTCAAGGTTTTCGGGCTTTGGGCCCCTGAAGCCGTCACAGCTGACCAATCATGACCAAAAGGGGATGTCATCATCTAGGCATTATATGGAGTCAAACTAACAGCTTACAATGAAATCCTTCCATAAATATGACCTATAGACTATGCTAAAGGTTTTGGGGTTTTGGGCTCGGGCAGCCATCAAGGCTGAATGACCGCGACCAAAAGGGGACTTTCTCATCTAGACATTATTTGGAGTCATCCTACCAAGGTACAATGAAATACCTTCATAAATATCACCTGTAGACTGTGCTAAAGGTTTTTGGGCTTCAGGCCCCTGTAGTTGTCACAGTTGCCTAATGGTGTCCAAAAGGGGCTGTTCTCATCTAGACATTATATGAAGTCAACCTACCAAGTTACAATGAAATCCCTTCATAAATATGAACTGAAGACCATGCTAAAGGTTTTCGGGCTTTGGGCTCGGGCAGCCATCATGGTTGAATGATTGCAACCAAAAGGGGACATTCTCATCTGGGTATCATCTGGAGTGATCCTATGAAGTTACAATGAAATCCCTTCATAAATATGACCTGTAGACTGTGCTCAAGATTTTTGGGCTTTGGGCACCTGTAGCCATCACAGTTGACCAATCACGACCAAAAGGGGATGTCATCATCTAGGCATTATATGGAGTCAACCTAACAAGTTACAATGAAATCCTTCCATAAATACGACCTATAGTCTATGCTAAAGGTTTTTGGGCTCGGGCAGCCATCAAGGCTGAATGTCGAGACCAAAAGAGGACATTCTCATCTAGACATCATTTGGAGTCATCCTACCAAGCTACAATGAAATCCCTTCATAATTATGATCTGTAGACTGTTCAAAAGGTTTTCAGGCTTTGGGCCCCTGTAGCTGTCACAGTTGCCCAATCGTGTCCAAAAGGGGACGTTCTCATCTAGACATTATATGAAGTCAAACCTACCAAGTTACAATGAAATCCCTTCATAAATATGACCTGTAGACTGTGCTAAAGGGCTTTGGGCTCGGGCAGCCATAATGGTTGAATGATTACAACCAAAAGGGGACATTCTCATCTGGGCATCATCTGGAGTTATCCTACACAGTTACAATGAAATCCCTTCATAAATATGACCTGCAGACTGTGCTCAAGATTTTTGGGCTTTGGGCACCTGTAGCCATCACAGTTGACCAATCACAACCAAAAGGGGATGTCATCATCTAGGCATTATACGAAGTCAACCTAACAAGTTACAATGAAATCCTTCCATAAATACAACCTATAGACTATGTTAAAGGTCTTTGGGCTCGGGCAGCCAACAGGTTACAATGAAATCCTTCCATAAATATGACCTTTTGCCTATGCTAAAGGTTTTTGGGCTCGGGCACCCATCAAGGCTGAATGATTGCGATCAAAATGGGACGTTCTCATCTAGACATTATTTGGAGTCATCCTACAAAGTTACAATGAAATCCCTTCATAAATATGACCTGTAGACTGTGCTAAAGGTTTTCGGGCCCCTGTAGCCATCACAGGTGTCCAATCACGTCCAAAAGGGGACTTTCTCATCTAGACTTTATATGATTTCAACCCACCAAGTTACAATGAAATTCCTCAATAAATATGACCTGTAGACTGTGCTAAAGGTTTTCGGGTTTTGGGCTCGGGCAGTCGTCACGGTTGGCAGATCACGCCCAAATGGGGAAATTCTCATCTAGACATCATAAGGAGTCATCCTACCAAGTTACAATAAAATCCCTCCATATTAAACATGACCTGCAGACTGTGCTAAAAGATTTTGGGTTTTGGGCTTGGGCAGCCATCACGGTTCACAGATCATGCCCAAAAGGGGACGTTCTCATCTAGTCATTATACAGAGGCATCCTACCAAGTTACAATGAAATCCCTTCATAAATACAACCTGTAGACTGTGCTAATGGTTTTCGGGTTTTGGGCTCTAGCAAACATACCGGTTGACCGATCGCAACCAAAGGGGACGTTCTCATCTAGACATGACCCCAAACATGCATATGAAATTTTGTGACGATCAGGCAAGAACTGCGGGGTGCAGCCTGTGCTGAAGGAAAATGTGAACAGACTCACAGACTTCTGCACGTGTGATGGCAATAGCTTATGTTGACTTTGTCAAGTTAAGCTAAAAATCATCATCAGCAAAATTTTAATTAATGAAGCACCAGGTTGTACCCGGTGCTTCATTAATTAAATTTTTGATGATTATTCCAGTTATAAGTGTTCGGAGTCGAATATTATTGCATCTGTGGAAATATTGTCCATTCGGGGAAAGTGACCAGTCCACGGCGGCTGTACAGTAAGTACTATGATCACAAAAACAGAGAATTTTGACTGAATTGTGCCCCAGTTATGATTAGAGATGGGCAATATACCGAAAAACTGAACTGATACCGCTATCACGGGGGACTGAAAAACTGAACCAAACCCTATCATTGAATACTGAAAACATCTGAATTTTCAAATTTTCCAACATTCACTATTTATAAGGCCTAGTTGAGGCTTGATAGCAGCTGAAGGGTTCATTTTCATGAAAGAAGTGGCTGATTTTATTTTCAGTTTTGTTAACCCTCAGGGGACTAGGCAATTATCCTGAATTCGCACAAAACTACAACTTGTACATGTCCAGCTAAGATGTTTTTGAAGACCCACAAAAAACCATCATTAACTGGTAGAGTACTGGAAGCCCATATTTGGGCTTTATTTCTTTCTGAAGAGCAGGTGCTGCAACTTGAAAGCATCATATTCTGTAGATGTGCTTCATATTAACTTTGAAGTTAAATAATTTTGTCTGTTAGGATTTGCTTTCTTAAAATTTATGGGGGAGTGCCTATAGCTTCTGTTGTAAAAAGCTGCTAGTTAACCCTTTACCTAACATGAAAAGCAGATGACACCTGCAAAAAACATTCTTGAATAACTAATTTTTTTCATTTTTTGTCTCAAAAACATAGGTTATGACCCCTCATTGGAACGATCTCAATGAGCTCGTTCCAATGAGGGGTCATAATCTATGTTTTCGAGACAAAAAATGAATAAAATAATGAAAATTGGCAATTTTTGAGAATAGTGCTGACCAGTTTGGGCCGTTATGTCGGGTAAAGGATTAACCACAATAAAAATTTTAATCAGCTATTTTTAGACAATCATCAAAATCTACAATGACCACCAAGCATTTGCCTGATGGGAACTCTATGACTTATGTATAGAGATACATAAGCAGGGAATATTCCAACTGGTATCGCATTGCATTATACAATACAGAATGCCATCATATAGAGGATCCACCAATGAGTCACCAGTTTATGTTGAAATTTACAAAACGAGTTCAGTAAATTAGATCTGGTCTGAGCTTTAGTGATGTCCAGGCCTAATTTACTGGACGGGTTTTGTAAATTTCAATATAAAGTGGGGCGAGTTGAAGATTCTGTTTATTATATGATAAAAAAAACCCCACAAAGGACACTTAAATGGAATAAGAAACAAGCAGAGGCTTCTATAAGGCCTGCAATTATATTACAACTTTAAATTTGTGTCATTAAATACTTGCAATCTATTCGTTATCAGGGACCATTCCCTGACACTCAGCCAAAAACAAATCTTATGAAATAATGGGACAAGAAACAAGCAGCTGCTTTACAAGGCCTGCAATTATATTACAACTTAAGATTCGTTTTTGGCCGAGTGTAAGGGAATGGTCCCTGATAACGAATAGATTGCAAGTATATAAGAACACAAATTTAATGAAATAATGGGACGAGAAAAAAGCAGCTGCTTCTATAAGGCCTGCAATTATATTACAACTTAAGATTTGTTGTTGGGTGAGTGTCAGGGAATGGTTCCCGATAAAGAACAGATTGCAAGTATTTAATGACACAAATTTAATGAAATAATGGGATGTGAAACAAGCAGTGGCTTCTATAAGGCCTACAATTATATTACAACTCAAGATTTGTTGTTGGGTGAGTGTCAGGGAATGGTCCCTGATAAAGAATAGATTTCAAGATTTAATGACACGAATTTAATAAAATAATGGGACTAGAAACAAGCAGTGGTTTCTATAAGGCCTGCAATTATATTACAACTTAAGATTTGTTTTTGGCCGAGTGTCAGGGAATGGTCCCTGATAACGAATAGATTGCAGGTATTTAATGACACAAATTTAATGAAATAATGGGACGAGAAACAAGCAGTGGCTTCTATAAGGCCTGCAATTATATTACAACTTAAGATTTGCTGTTGGGTGAGTGTCAGGGAATGGTCCCTGATAAAGAAAAGATTGCAAGTATTTAATGACACAAATTTAATGAAATAATGGGACAAGAAACAAGCAGCTGCTTCTAAAAGGCCTGCAATTATATTACAACTTAAGATTTCTTTTTGGCAGAGTGTCAGGGAATGGTCCCTGATAACGAATAGATTGCAAGTATTTAATGACACAAATTTAATGAAATAATGGGATGAGAAACAAGCAGCGGCTTCTATAAGGCCTGCAATTATATTACAACTTAAGATTTGTTGTTGGGCGAGTGTCAGGGAATGGTCCCTGATAAAGAATAGATTGCAAGTATTTAATGACACAAATTTAATGAAATAATGGGACGTGAAGCAAGCAGCGGCTTCTATCAGGCATACAATTATATCATAACTTAAGATTTGTTGTTGGGTGAGTGTCAGGGAATGGTCCCTAATAAAGAATAGAATGCAAGTATTTAAGGCTCCACAAAGTAGGTCTTCTGTTTCTCAGGTCATTTTTTGTAAAATTGCATGCGGGGCGGGGTTTTTTTTATTTTATTTTTTATTTTTGTAATTATTTCTTTGCAATCAAATGTTCATAGTTTGTATTATGTTTTAGGCCTCATAATCTATAAATAGCATGAGTGGTGGTGTATTTCGTCCCTTGAGTGCAAGAAGGCTTTGCAATGCTAAAGCATTGCAAAGCCTTCTTGCACTCAAGGGACAAATTTATCAATTTTATTAACTTGGGTAAAATATTTTAATTTGTTAAAGTTTTTATTGGTTATAAAAAGAGATTGGTAATAAAAAGAGAGCATGCAACAGCCAAAAGGACCATGAAGGAGGGCCTGAGAAACAGATTTTTAACTTTTTTAGGCCTAATG
Organism: Pictodentalium vernedei; assembly: GCA_031216915.1. Taxonomy (NCBI): domain Eukaryota; kingdom Metazoa; phylum Mollusca; class Scaphopoda; order Dentaliida; family Dentaliidae; genus Pictodentalium; species Pictodentalium vernedei. The sequence continues at coordinate 446,430,990 of CM062293.1, read as the reverse complement.
ACACAAATTTAATGAAATAATTTTTGAATAAACATCAACTGCTGTTACAGACAACAAATGTCTAGCATTTCGAGAGTGAATCTATTATCATTCTTGATGGGTTGTGCACTAACATTTTTATTGAATAAGTTTAACTCTTAACCTGCAGAGTATTTTCGAGATATTTTTCATCAAATCTAGTCATGTCTGCTATGAAGCAGCCAGGACTAGATTTGATGAAAAATTCATCTCAATTTAACTTTAGAAATATTTGGTGAAAATATCCATTCAGTTTACAAGAAGACAATCTGATTAAAAGTGCCCAAATGATACTTATTTAAGTAGCAAGAGAAATCCTGTCCTTGGCAGGAATATCTGCCAGCAGCATGCAAGGAGCTATTAACTTGACCCTTTACCCAACGTAACGGCCAAAACCATCCCTGTTGACTGAATATTGCTGTTAATAGAATAATTTTCACTGGCAAAGTGGCTATTCAATTAACATGGTGACATGATGATATTTTATATGTATTTTTATCTACCTTTTTAGCACCATGTTGCAATTGACCCTTGAGTTTCTCCAATTATGTGGTAATATTTTCCCAGTAATGAGACTCTCAGTGTCTTAGGGGTCATTTTGAGGTACATGTCATACTTAATGGGTCAGATTTCAGGAATTTTTCTCCAAAGGTTCCAAAATAAAAAAATGGCCACAAAGAAATAACCCCATTAAATTATATACAAAAATGTTTGGAAAGAAACATAGAACATGTGGAAACTGAAATTTCCCATGAAACTGATGCCATGTGGCTGGGAGCACTGTCTGAAAGTCTGTTATGGCATATTAATTTATTTATTTAATGGGATTTAATGACACTTTTGACAGCCAGGGTCATCTCGTGTCAAGATGGTTTTATGGGTGGAGGAAGCCTTAAAACCCGGAGAGAATCACTGAACAATAGCAAGCAATTGCCAGACTCCCCAATGTACTAATTCCAAACAAGTAGGGTCAGGGCTCTCATGGAATGGTGAGTGATCACTCGCACTCCCCTATTACTCGTCAAAACATCCAAAGTGGCGAGTGATCATCACTCACCTCTTAAACCCCTAAAATCGTCCTTTAACCTTTTACCAAACACAGCTTTTTTAAAAAATAATTGAAATTTCACATTTATCGAAAAAAAATTCTCTCAATGTTTCAATAAAACCATACAAATATGGATATCTTTAGAACCGGCTTACTTTGGTAAATTTTCTGGCTGTTTTTTCCCGTTATGTTGGGTAAAGGGGTTAAAAGGCTAACTGCAGTTTCAATTACTCGCCATCACTCGCCTAATTTCAAAAGTAGGTGAGTGACGTATCACTCGCCACCAATTTGCTCCTTGAGAGCCCTGAGGGTTAGCATTGGTTGAAGACAAGTGCACCATCGAAGTGCAGCACGTCTTGGTACAAAGCGCCACCGTGCCCCCACATGGACAATCGGGATAAAGTGCCTTGCCCAAAGATACAATGCACCCCTGGCAGGGATCGAACTGCTGACCTTTCAGGTTGAAGTCCAATTCCGGAACCACTGAACCACCATGCTCCCGTCTGCTATGACAAAAGTAAGAGACTAGAAATTTGACAATAAAATACCGTAAAAGTGACTGAATAGTTGTATTTTGAAATCCTTCTTTCACAGACTCTAGAGAAATATTTTCCTCCTTTATGAAAAGAATGTGCAGTAAGACTAATTCCATTCCATGTTGTCCCTATATTCCGATAAATTCTGTCTTTTGATTGGTCAGAATGACTTGGACAAATAGCCATGGCAAAGGGTGCGCCCAACATCCAAGGTATATGAGAGCGTGCAACATCCAGGGTATAAGCGCACGCGAAACATCGGGGGTATATGGTTTCAATGAAAGCTTTTTGCTTCCTCTCACCTCATTATAAAACTCGAACCAAAAAACACGAAGATACTCACAAATATCATCAGATTTCTGACAATACAATCATAAATATAAAATAAAATAAGAGCAAATAATTCGTCCCCTGAGTACCAATGTGTTCTATGTGCCATTAGGCACATAGAACACATTGGAATTCAGGGGACGATATGTCAACAAAATACTGTTTACTCGTTTGCTTAATGACCCAAGGGATGTAACTCTATCTGTTGTCTTCTGCGATTATAAAAACAAAATTATTATCACGAATTTGGTCCAAATGATTGTGGAGCTGAGAAATGGGTCCACAAATTTATTAATTAGGCTTTTCCCCACTGGAAAAGACTATTGTTTTTCTACGGATTATTATTACTTTTTTTTTTCTTTTTTTTTTTTTTTTTGGGGGGGGGGGGGGGGTTTGGGTTTTTTTTTTTTTTTTTTTTTTGGGGCCACACATTTTTGTCCGTACGATTTAGAAGCCATTTTCGAACCGATTTTCACACAATTTGGCACACGCATAGAGAGGCAAAAAATCTAAAAATGTACCAAAGCGGAATTTTCGATTTAACCCTTATTTCGCCAAAAATGGCAAAAAATTGCCAAAATTGGGGTTTACGGCACTTTCTCGAAATACGTCTTATAGATTTTTTTTAAACATTCATCATTGCTAGACCTGCCCATGTCATGACCTTTGATACACCCGACATATTAGGCGATGCATATGGTAACCCTCCACAGATTGCCAAACATCGAAATTTTGATGAAATGGGCCGGTTTCAGACCCCCACAGCACCCAAACGATACCCGAGAGGTAAACATAACTTCCTTTATTGGAAGTGGAATTCACCAAGGATCATTTTTGTAAGTAATAAGGGTGTTCAAAAAACCAAGGGTTAACCCGTTTTGGGCTGGTTAAACAGCAATACCCCCATAAAGCTAAAAAATTCATGTTTTTCGTGGATTTCTCTAAACGAGTCTTGTAGATTTTCAAGACAAATTTGTCACTCCCAGGCCTTGGGGTGACAATAGAAGTTACATGGACAAAATACTGCGGTGAACTTTTGTTAACCCTCCACAGGGTGCTAAAAGTCAAAATTGTGATAAAAAGGGCTGTTTTTGGACGCCAACAGCACCCAATGGGTACGCCACAAAGAAAAGTGCCTTCCTTTATCGATCTATACGCAAACATTTTTGTAAGTAGTAAGGGTATTCAAAAAACCAAGCGTTAACCCCTTTTGTGGTTGTCAATAGTGATACCCATCAAAAGCTTAAAAATTTATGTTTTCCCTGGATTTCTTTACAAACATCTGGTAGAGTTTTCAAGAGAAAATGGCCACTGATATGGCTTGGTTTCACATTACCAGTTGATAGGATAAATTATTCCGGGAAGCATTTATTAACCCTCCATGGGCTGCTAAATGTGAAAATTTTGAAAAAATAGTCTATTTTTGGACACCAACAACATCAAATGGGAATGCAACAGAGATGCATAACTTCTTTTACCGGACGCAAAACTGACAGGGAACCATTTTTGTAAGTAGTAAGTGTATTCAAAAATCGAGGTCTTAACCCATTTTTGACTAGTTAAAGAGATATACCCCTTAAAAGCTTAAAATTCCAGTTTTCTGTAGATTTCTCAAAACAAAATTTCAAGAAAAATTGACCTTTTGCAGACTTGGAGTGACAGTTCAAGTTGCATGGACAAAATATTTCGGTAAGCATTTGTTAACCCTCCAGAGGCTGCCAAGCATAGACATTTGGAGAAAATGGACTGTTCTTTGGGCAACCATAACACCAAATGCGTACCTGCGAGGTAAACATAACCCCCTTCTTTGGAAGTGGAATTCACCGATGATCATTTTTGTATGTAATGAAGGTATTCACAAAACCAAGCATTAACCCGTTTAGGGCTGATTACAGAAAGATACCCATCAAAAGGTTAAAAATTCATGTTATCCGAGGATTTCTCTAAAAACATCTCGTAGATTTTCAAGAAAAAATGGCCATTCTCAGATCTTAGTGTGACATTACAGATAGCATGTACAAAATATTCCTGGAAGCATTTGTTAACCCTATGCAGGTTCTCAAACATCAAAATATTGATAAAATGGGCTGTGTTTGCATTCCCACAGCACCTGAATTTGAGACGAGAGATCAAAATAAGTGGAAGTAGAATTCACTGAGAATTATTTTTGGAAGTAATAAGAGTATTCAAAAAATAACACTTAACCCGTTTGGGCTGGATAAACAATGATAACCATCAAAAGCTTAAAATTCATGTTCTCCCTGGATTTCTCTGAAAACATCTTGTAGATTTTAAAGAAAAAATGGCCATTCGCAGTTCTTGGTGTGACATTACAAGTTGCATGAATGAATATTCCTGTTAGCACTTGTTAACCCTCTACAAGCTGCCAGACATCAATATTTTGGATGCATTTGAGATAAAATGGACCATTTTCAAATAGCCACAGCTCCACACGGGTATGTGTCAAACAAACATAACTCCTTTTGTCGGTCATTAACTTGTTGGATGACGATATTGACATTAACCCACTCCACCGTTAATGATGGTTTTTACCTAAACAATTTTTTTTATCAAACTGAGTCATTTGAGACTACTATACTCACCTTTCTCATAACAATGAAGGAACTTCAGTGAGACAGTTAAAAACAATTCATCAGACACTGTGGGGTCATGAAAAATCATGGAATCTCATCGGGAAAAGCCATGATTCTCCAGAATCATAAAGTCTAGTTTCCACTATGTTTGTATTGTGTTTCAAACGGGACAAAAATGTTATCTCCGCCAACATGTATGGTAAATGGAGATTTAATACCTGGATGTCTCATTTAAACACCAACATCCAGGTATTAAATCTCCATATACCATACATGTTGGCAGAGATAACTTATAATATCTACAATTCCCAAATTGCCATTTTGTTCTATTGTTTTGATGAAGAAAGTTCAGCAAAGGTCAAATCCATACAGTTCAGAGCAACAGGTATGGAGGCATAAGTGATTTCATTAATGAAAAATGATAAATGTGGATTGTGAACATTCTGCTGTAGTAATTTCATAATTGTGGTAAACTAGGGAAAAAAACTATTCTAGGGGGTGAGGGAGGGGTCTGGTTCATGCAAAATATATAAATTTATAATTTATATATGCTACCCCTCACCCTTGAACCCACTCTATTTAAGACACTAAGGCCTAAAAAAATAAAAAATCTGTTTCTCAGGCCCTCCTGCATGGTCCTTTTGGCTGCTGCATACTCTCTTTTTATAACCAATTTAAACTTAAAAAAAAAATAAAAATTAAATGGTTTATGTTTGATATTTTACCCAAGTTAAAAAAATTGATGAATTTGTCCCTTGAATGCAAGAAGGCTTTGCAATGCTTTAGCATTGCAAAGCCTTCTTGGACTCAAGGGATTAAATACACCACCATCCATGCTATTCTGTAGATTATGAGGCCTAAAACTTGAACCAAGAACAGGAACTTTTGGTGGCAAAGAAGAAATTACTGAAATAAAAAATAAAATAAAAAAACGCTCGCCAGCATGCAATTTCACAAATAATGGCCTGAGAGACAGAAGATCTACTTTGTGTGGCCTAACCTCAGTATTTTTGTTTTTACTTAACCCTTAGAACCCTGGGGGTTATTTATTTATTATGGTTTAACGACACTTTAACAACCAAGGTCATATCATGTTGGCGACAGTTTTACGGGTGGAGAAAGCCAGCGTACCCAGAGAGAACCACCGAGCAATGACGAGCAGCTGCCATCTCTCCAGCATCGTAACTCTGCACTGCAGCACAGGCAGGGTTAGATTGGTTGAAGACACGCACACCATCGACATGCAGTATGCCTTAGTACCTGGCGTCATTGTGCCCCCATGTGGACAATCGGGGTGAAGTGCCTTGCCCAAGGACACAACTCGAGAGTCCGAATCGATTGCTCAGACGGTTACCCATTCAAGGACTAACTGGGCTCGACGTTGCTTAACTTGGTAATCTGACGAGAACTGCTTACCGCAATGCCACCACACCCCCAAACTCTGGGCGTATCTTCCATATCAATTCAATGGCAGCAACTGGAAGAGGCCACATTCATTATTTGAGGGCAGACCAATTAATATTTTCAATGTGAAGCCCTGAGGCTTCACGTTGAAAATATTGATTGGTCTTCCCCCACCCATTCACTTACTAGCTATCATACTTAATGAACGTATAAAGCATCATCACGTTCATGGGCTGTAAACGTGGCCTCTTGGGTTCAATGGGCTAATCATAACTTTGAAACCTTCCTTTGAAATATTACGCTCCATTTGGAGTTTTCTATTTTTATTCAATAAAATCTTGAAAATCAATGTGGTCATATATGTTTTAGTAATGTGTAGTGACTATAGGAGTTGTGTATATTATGTTGGAAAATGCCGTTCGGGTACCTATAATTGGTGAAAAAAGTGGGGGAGGGGATACATACCCTGTGACCCCCAGCTCTGCTGCCCCTGACTAAAGTGAACTATAGACAAAAAAGTGGAAACAACATCAAAACTAACAGTATATATATATTATATTTATTGGTGTTTAAGGTCACATACTTATGTACAATGGCTAATAGTGACCGCGACTGTTTTACGGTCAGCTCCTCACCATTCTAACTCTGTTCAAGCTCCTCTAAAGCAGGGTTACTGTGGTTGAAGATGTACACTATTTGCCTTATATGGCTACAAATCATCATGTGACCTATTTCCTCATGGTGAATTCAAATAGAAGTTTATTTCCTTTTTTGTGCATTTTCTTCGGACTTTTGTAACCCATCAGGGATGAGATGGTAAAATCTGCTTTCTCCAAGTCTGGAGTTCAAAGTTTTTTATTTGAAAACCAGTCATTGGAATTACCAATCTATTTGCGATTTTTACAATTGGTTACTTATGCCATTGGAAGCTTGTCTGTTAACAAACTCAAAAAAATATTATTTTTTTCGTGAAAGAGTAAAAATATTCCACTTCTTTATATTCTAGTCATCATTTGGTACATAATATGTCTTTATTTACTTCTTTTCTCTGTATTTTGGATACTGGTGAAAATGTCCAAAAAATTTGCTGGTTGACACTGGTTGACCTCTTAATGGAACAAGGATAATCTTGAAATCTTTGAGCCATTTTAAAGTACAGTAAAACCTGTCTTGAGAGACCACCTGTCTTGAGAGACCACCTGTCCTGAGAGACCACATCTACCAGGCACTGATTGGTTTTACTCTATAATGGACCTGCTATGGGAGACCACCTGTCTTGAGAGACCACCTGTCTTGAGAGACAACTGTGACCTGCTACCAACTTGTATTTTTATGCCATAATAGACCTGTCGTGAGAGACATCCCCACTGAACACTGAAACCATGACAAAAACTTTCTATCTGTTCTGGAATTGAAAATCCATTGTGGTTATACAAAATAATTAAAAGTATTAAAAGCTCTTAATTGGGTTGCTAACTCATTACAGATTGAGATGTTTTTATAAGACCCCTCTGAAAAGATCAGGATTATTGCTGAATAAACAATTTCATACATACCTGAAATGTGACAGATAGGAATAAAAATAAATTTGTGTTGAAAATCTTTTTGTAACAAATTGAAACGAACTGTTATAAAAATTATAAAAATAAATTCAATGAAGATTTTCAACACTAATTTATTTTTATAACTTTTATAACAGTCCATTTCAATTTGTTACAAAAACTTCATAAAAAAGAACAACTACAAAGTAATTACAAAAATCCATTCTTCTCCATTTCTGAATTTTATGGCTGGTTATTCACTGACTTGAGAAAACCTGAAACCTGTTATGAGAGACTACCTGTCTTGAGAGACCACTTATGTGTGGCCCAAAGGGTGGTCTCTCAAGACAGGTTCTACTGTACTAGTCACATGAAGACAAACAAGAAATTACAATTTATGGAGGGAACTTTTCAACGATGTTTGGACCCATAAGTTGATATAATGTATTAAAGTGATCTCCTTAACCCTTTACCCAACGTAACGGCCAAAAATGGCCAGCGCTATTCTCAAAAATCGCCAATTAATTTTTTAAATATTTTCATTTTTTGTCTCAAAAACATAGGTTATGACCCCTCGTTGGAATGAGCTCGTCGAGCTCGTTCCAACGAGGGGTCATAACCTATGTTTTTGAGACAAAAAATGAAAAAAATTAGTTATTCAAGAATTTTGTTTGCAAGTGTCGTCTGCTTTTCATGTTAGGTAAAGGGTTAACCCTTTACCTAATGAAGTTGCAGAATCCAGCAGCGTAATGTACCAATTCAACAGTTGAAAAAATATTAATTTTCAGAAAATTACAGCAAAATTATATCATGAAACCCCTCACTGGAGTGAGCTCATTCCAATGATGGGGCACAGGATATGGTTTTGTTGAAATATTTTGAAAAAATATTTAAAATCATTAATTTCGATATCGTCTGCATTGGGTAAAAGGTTAACAGCAATTTATGGAATTTCAAATAGCTTCATTATAACAATAACATGACTTTGGAGGGCATTGTGGTTTATTAACAGCCCAACAGGGGTGAATAACAGCCCGACAGCTTATAAAAGGGCCGAGACAAAGTTGAGGGCCATTAATAAGCTGAAGGGCTGTTATTCACACCTGTTGGGCCGTTATTAAACCACAAGGCCCGACTAAGTCATGTTATTACTATTATCACTGCTGCGATTCTGAGTAAGTTTTGACCTTGTACCTTACATGTAGGGCTGTCACGATTTTTTAATTTAGGAATCGATTAATCGTCGCAAATAATCGATCATATTCGATTAATCGTACCCAGATGACCCCCCCCCCTCTCCCTCTCTCTGACGTCGATAAAAAATGAAGTTCAAGTCAGTTGACCTACCTCCGGTAAACAACGAAGACGATCCTCTTTTAGGTACATTCAAAGCTTTGATGTTCTGAACTTTTGAACCGCCAGTGTAATAATCAAGACCAGTCGGCAGTTGCGATCTTCGCAACTGCCGACCGGTCTTGATTATTACACTGACGGTTCAAAAGTTCAGAACATCAAAGCTCTGATGAATGCACCTGACAGACAAATGCTTCCAACGGCTTCTTGGGGTTTAACATCGATGTTCCTAACTCTTTACCTTTAGAAACAATAGTTTTTTCATAAACTTTTCTTTTAATTATTAAACGTCTAAAGCGGGATAAACTTTACCGATTATTCGACAACGAAAAATACTAATCGATTTCACTGTGACCGATTAACAATCGACTAATCGATTAATCGTGACAGTCCTACTTACATGGCAGCCACCAACAGCCTAGTCTATATTACAATTATTGTTCCAAAGGACGTACCAAAACCCCAAAAATATATTACGGACTTTCAGGCCATGTTTGGACTACAAACAGCCAATTGGTCTTCATTAACTTCGCTTGATTGAGGCATTTTTAACATTTTCAATTTTGGCAGATGATATTATCGTCTGTTCTCAAACAAACTGATGTCACATGATTATCACGTCATCGGCACCGGTACTCTTTCAACTGCAATGAAGTTAGAGAACTTAAAAACAGACCTGATATTTACTGCTTTTATGCCAGGAATAAAGGCTTACAATGTCTGCAGACTTACTTACTATATGCAGCTGCTTGTTATTATGGGAGTATCTTTGCTGGTCATTTTACATATTTAATAATTTAAATAAAAATCAACATTGTTTACTTGTTAAAACCATTTCTGGAAACTGTTTCCATTTTCGAGTGTACGACAGCGAGGAACAAAAGTCACTTCACATGTCGGGCTGTTAATGAGATGTTTAACTTATTAATGGCCAGACACATCACGTGACTTTTTTAAGTTGAGTGTTATGTTCTTGTAATGCCCTGTTAAACTTTGTTAACCCTTTACCCAACATGAAAAGAAGACGACACTTGCCCAAAAATGACTGAATAACTAATTTTTTTTCATTTTTTGTCTCAAAAACATAGGTTATGACCCCTCATTGGAACGAGCTCAATGAGCTCATTCCAACGAGGGGTCATAACCTATGTTTTTGAGACAAAAAATGAAAAAATAATAAAAATTAATTGGCGATTTTTGAGAATATTGCTGGCCCATTTTGGCCGTTACGTTGGGTAAAGGGTTAATGTACTAGGGAATGCCCTTTAAAGTGGTAATAATAAAAGTTTGATGGAGAAAGAGGCCTGGAAGTTCTTTTGTAATTATTCTGATAAAATACTTACCCTCCAGTTACAGTTTCGGCAAATGTAATTCCCTTTTTCACAGATGGATCTGATTTGCTCTTCTTCATAATCGATTTCACTGAACTTTTCTTTCCAGCAGGAAGATTTCTTGGAAGAGAATGAACTTCGAAACTTTCAACTGTCCCATCACCAGTCTGAAGGTCACTATCTGAATAGGAACGCTGTATCTCAGAGGTTACATACTTCTCCTCTCTATCAACATAATTATCAGAGGAATCAGTGTTTTCATCTGATGTTCTTGAAGAACCGTTTACCTGGCGGTAACTTTCCAACTCAGCTTTCAAAATTGCTGCTTTAGACTTTACATCTGGATTATCTGATGAAACCTTCTCACCATCTTTTATAACTGTTGTTGATGTTTTACCATCAGAATCTCTAACAGTTTTTGTCTCAGTAATTGTATAGGACTTACTTGGACTTAAACGACTGTCAATATTCTTTTTTGAAAAAAAATCAGACACAATTTCATCCGTCATATCATCTCCACTTACAACTGTTGTTGTTGTGTTTCCATCAGCATCTGTGACAGTTCTAGTTTTTTTGACAGTCAATTTTCCTGGCAGAAAATTATCATGCCCAATATTCCTTACAGCATAGCTTGAAGATACTAAACCATTCTCAGAGCTACCATCAGTAATCAATTGAGAAGGTCCATCAAGTTCATTTCTAAAAGCATTTTGATGAGTAGTTGTTCTTGTCTTGCCATCTGAATCTGTAAATGTTCTTGTTTCTCTCACAGAATAGGAACCTGTCTCATCACCACCCCCATATTTATTGTAGAATCTACCAGAAAAGTTGTTGGAAGGTTGTCTGGTATCTACAATTGTTGTTTCTGCACCATCCTTATCAGTAAATGTTCTAGATTCTGTTACTTTAGATATATCATCACCATCTGATTTATATGTTGTTTTATAGGTAGTTGATGTCACTTTAACTTCATTACCGTTACTTCCATCATTTTTGTTAGACATTCGGTAAAGTTCACCAAAATGATCTGACAAATCAATGCTACGAGATGATATGAAACTTGTACCATTACTTTGTGAATCATTCTGTATTAAGTTACTATCTCCACCCCTAGAAGTGCTACTTTTATAGCTACTACTACTGCTCCTGCTGCTGTTGGAATCACCAGGCTTGCTATCTCCACCCCCAGAAATGCTACTTTTATAGCTACTACTACTGCTCCTGTAGGAATCACTGGGCTTACTATCTCCACCCCCAGAAATGCTACTTTTATAGCTACTACTACTGCTGCTGTAGGAATCACTGGGCTTGCTATCTCCACCCCCAGAAATGCTACTTTTATAGCTACTGCTGCTGTAGGAATCACTGGGCTTACTATCTCCACCCCCAGAAATGCTACTTTTATAGCTACTACTACTGCTGCTGTAGGAATCACTGGGCTTACTATCTCCACCCCCAGAAATGCTACTTTTATAGCTACTACTACTGCTGCTGTCGAAATCACTGGGCTTGCTATCTCCACCCCCAGAAATGCTACTTTTATAGCTACTGCTGCTGTAAGAATCACTGGGCCTGTTATCTCCACCAACAGATGTGCTACTTTTATAGCTACTACTACTGCTGCTGTAGGAATCACTGGGCTTTCTATCTACACCCCCAGAAGAGCTACTTTTATAGCTACTACTACTGCTCCTGCTACTGTAGGGATCACTGGGCCTGTTATCTCCACCAACAAATGTGCTACTTTTATAGCTACTACTACTGCTGTCACTGTAGGAATCACTGGGCTTTCTATCTACACCCCCAGAAGAGCTACTTTTATAGCCACTACTACTGCCACTGTAGGCATCACTGGGCTTACTATCTACACCCCCAGAAATGCTACCTTTATAACTACTACTACTGCTCCTGCTACTGTAGGAGTCACTGGGCTTGGAACTTAAATACCTTTTATAGCCCTCATATTGATTAGCTATGGGAATAGTTGTTTCAACAGTGTAGGTGGATTCACTTATTATCTCATCAGAATCTCCACTGTCAATGCTTGTTTCACCACATATTCCACTATCAGAGTGAGGTATACCAGTCTTTTTATCACCTGCTTTTGTAATATTATCAGAAAATGTACACACAAATGATTCAGTTGTATGATCACTAACACCAATATCTGATGTTGTAACCGTAGGTGTGTTCATGTAACGGTCACTCACAGATGAAAAGGTATTCACACCATGTTCAGAAAATGTAGAGGAACATTTCCCATCTGTTTCTTTTTTCTGAAAATCTGTGTTCACTCCAAGAGTTTGTGTAGATATTCGTTGAGTGTTACTTCCAGTATTTTTATAAATATCCATGATTTGGAATGTTTTGAAATCTGTCTGTGTTGTGTCATCAGAAGTATGTGTGTAGTCTGACAGAGAGCTAGAACTACTTAATGAAGATCTACCCATCCAGGTGTGTTTATTTAAAAGTATTTTCTGTGGTGTATTTGTGGTAGCATCCAATTTCCAACCTTTCTCTGTGTTCATAGATCTATTCTGGAGAGATGGATAAGCACTGATTCCCACTGAGTGAGTGCGCTTAGGAAGATGAACTTCAACATCAATAGTATCATCACCAACAGCAATACTTCTGGTTGACTCTCTGGAAAAATTCACCCCAACATCTCTCATCATTGGTTTCATTACACAGTTTACTCCAACACTCTTCACATTCTTATGGAACACTGTTCTGAGGGCAGAACTGAAGTCTTCTTTATTGAAACTCATTGAAGTAAGATAAGAACTTACAGAACTTGTAGAACTAGTAGAACTTGTAGAATGTGCACCTCCGGCACCCATCGTCCCCATTGAACTCAAAGAACCACCAGCATCTACATTAATACCTACTGTCCTAGTTCTTGGCTTTTCTTCATCATATACATATGATACACCTACATCTCTAGTAGAAACTTTACACTCAATTCCAACATTGCGTTTTTGCACACTGCCAGGAGGCTGACCTATGACAACAGTTCTCAGTTCTTTCTCATGAATATGCAAATCTGAGCTTTCAAATATATCGCTGTCTCCTACTCCAATTGATCTCATACGTGGTTTTGGAGACATGGGTGGTTCTGATAAATTCAAATTAATCTGTGTGGGTGTAACAACTACTGTTTCTACAGTATGGGTGTCGACAACTTCTTTTTCATATGTGCGAGTGATTTCTGATTCTGATTGGAGAGGTTTCTCTACTATGCTTTCCACTTCTTTCGACATAATGTAGTTCTTCACAGGACCATTGTCTTTAATTGTGTAACTTGCAGACAGATGTGGCTGTAAATAGTATGGTTCCCACACGCTGTTGACTCCAACCCCACATGATCTTACTTTTGGCTTGGGAGGAGGGGGAGGTGGTGATTTTAAAGCTGGTGAAGTTGTAAATTCAAAGCTCATTGGTGATGAGGTCCTTCGAGGAGGAGTAACAGGCATGTTAACTGAGTCATCTCCAACTCCAATGGATATCTGATTTGGTTTTTGAGATTTGGCCTTGTTTTGAAGCATCAATAATCTCTTTTCTTCTTTTAATACAGATATACGAACTTGTAAGACGGGTATAGCTTTAACTTGATCCTCTAACTCCTGCATTCTCTTCAAACTAGATGCCATTGCCTCCCTAAGAGCCTGCAAAGATGCCTTACTGATCACAGTTGTTGGTGACATTGACCCTGTCGGACTATCTTTGTCAGTATGGGGAATATGTGTAGTCATTGTAGACACTAGCTGAGCTGAAGTCATTGTTGTAAAGTCTCCAATGTTAGTAGTGACAGTTAAATCAGGTTTAATATCAAATCCATTGACAGTCTGTGCTGCTGCTGAAATATTGTACACTGTAGGCTGTGTTGATTTTTCACTGGATGCAGTTGATATAGAAGAAGATAAGGAACTTGATGATTCAGACCTTCCTGATGTAGAAAAAGACAGGGCCATATGTGAAGCCTCATCTTCAGAATTTGGATATTTCGTTCTGTGTAGATGAACAGTCCTCTCAGTAGTATATTTTGGACTTGCAGCACCATATGAAGTCTCACTTTCTGAACTAAAAGATCTTAAAGGTTGAGGTTTCATCATAACATCAATTGAGTGTATAGTTGAATCAACAGATGTGTCAATCTCATCAAGCATTCTCTTTGTTGCTCTTTCATCATATTCTGTAACAGTTACATATCTGGTCGAGTCGGGCATGTCTTGCTGTGGAACTGAACTAACAGAATCATTCATATTTTCTTGTTTCTGAAGAAAAACTTCCATGGACTTTCTCAGCTTTTTTCTGGACTTGTGATGTCTTTTCATTTCCTTCAGATCCACATTTTGAATATCATCCATGAAAGACAAAAAGTCAAGGTCAATGTGGTATCCATATGGGCAACAAGTGCACTTCCCATCTATAAACTTTACTTTTTTCTCTGCCGGACCTTCTACATTTATTGTGGAAGAGGGTGCTGAAATTACAGAAAAGTGAAGGAGTAAATATACAAATCACAGACCTTTAGATCAGTCTAATTTGGGAACAAGTTGCACAACAGTAATACGAATGTGACTTGCATGGTTGGAGAAAAAGCAACAGTATTTTCTTCTTCTTGGCGTCTGTTTTAGGTTTTAGGTCCTTGTCTTAAAATGATAGTTACAACCACTTGTTATAGGTCTTCACCATTATCACTGGTTCCCAACACCCTTTGATGCAAGTGTACTCGACTAACTCAAGAAGGCTTCTTAGTTTCCCAGTGTCGAACCAATGGTCTATTTAAATGTAAGCTAAATTACGCATGGCGTTTACTGAGAAATACCACAAACATGAATATAATGGATCTCAAGCCTTAAGTACATGATCATATAGAATTCGCCACAGAAAAGCAATCGCCGTCGACAGTGTCATGTATGACACTGTCGACACCGATTGCTTTTCTGTGGCTAACTCGGGGGGTTTTTCAAAAAAGTATTTATCTGTTGCATTGTATGATTCGAAGGTGAGTTCTAAGCTATATTACAAGCATCAGGGAAACCTGGCCAAACTATATATTGCTGAAACACTGCAAAACTTTGGAAAAAGTTTCAAACTCCGCATAATTTGAGCACAATTATCTTATTTGGGCACAGCGTTTACAGTCGTCAGTTGGGATGAATTTAAAGGCCTGACAAATCCTTCTATTGAAGGGACAATATGCTGTGCATTTCAAAATACATCTAGTTTATTACCAACATGTGTGTTTCCGAGATTGTGTATTGAAGTCGAGACCTTGTCTCTGGGTATATATTGCCAAGTCCATTGGGACCAAGCCTGGAAAATAAGTTAACGGTCATTTGCAGAATGCGGTTCCCAGAGGGTGAATTTGTTGATGCCATCCCATACAGTGGGCCAATTTATCCACTGGTACCTCTTCCTGTCTAGGCCTGAGACCTTGATTCAGACTGAGATTCAGAGGGCAAACTTTGGGGCTGTTGCTGTGCAAGGTAGCATCATCAAACTCACTCTCTGAGGACCTAATTCTTCAGATGGCAGTTGCTTATTTCCAGGCTAGGTTGGAGGGAGTAAATATATGCCCAGGGGCGAAGTCGAGTCTTCAATACACTAGTGTTCAACCGATTGCCAAAAATGGTTGCTGACTGATTACCGGTTATTTGAGCTCACAATCGGCCGATTCTGATGCCGTTTCAATTGTAATACCATGCACTATTAGACAAGTCGAGGCTCGAAAGAACTACATTGAACTGAACATTTTTCACAGTGTTAAACTTCATTCACTGGGGTCGCAGAAAAATTAGCAGTCGTGCACACATGGGCGGTAAACGTGGCTCTTAGAGCCATGTTTACTGCCCAAGTGCATCCGACTGGTAATTTTACTGTAACCTGAGTCAATGGAGCGCAACCTTCACTTTTCCGGTATGAACTGGTGATTGCTGCAAGTCTGCTCATTTGTAAGCTCCACATGTCGTTTAACTTCTATATCCTGTAAACAGGCGTCTAGAGAGATTAAGAATACGCATTGTGGTTGTTTCTCAACTTTATTGAATGGTATCATTGACATCATTTTACATTAACAACTGAACAATTGCAGAAGATAATAAAATGCAGTTAATGAATCATCACAAAATGCTTGGCAACAATCAGTTGAACCGATGTTCCAAGATCCATTGCCTTTGTGCCGATTGTGGTGGCCGGTTCCGATCATCAGTTGAACACTACAATACACCATCTCAGAAACTCATATGGTAGTAATAACCAACTTATCTTACAGTATTCCTTCCTTTCTTGGCTTGTTCGCATAATGAAGGAATTGGATACAGTTTTTAACCCCTTTACCCAACGAAGACGATGCCAAAATTTAAAAAAAAATTTCAACAAAACCATATATTTTTTCAGCTGCTGAATTTTACATATTACGTGGGCAGCTGTGGCTGATTCATTGGGTAAAGGGTTAACAGAGTTTGTTTTGATAATCATTCAGCATTCAGCATCTGTGAATTGACATCATGGTAGTGTTCTTGTGCTGTGCATCACATAATACCCATTCATTGTTCTTCTTCTACTATAACTGCTGAAGTTTATAGTAGTGTTCCAGTTGTGTGTTTCTTTGTTATATTTTTCAGGTTGAATGCATGTTAGGCCCACGTAAAATCTCATCATGGCAAAAAATGGTCAAGATTTTTGATTCAAATATCAGGAGTTTGCTCTATATATTATATGTAATTAATAGACCATATTTTTAACCCTTTACCCAACGAATCGCCCGCATCCGCCGCATTATATGCAAATTCAGCAGTTGAAAAAATATTATTTTTCAAAAAAATTTCAACAAAACCATATCATGTGACCCCTCGTTGGAACGAGCTCATCGAGCTCGTTCCAACGAGGGGTCACATCATATGGTTTTGTTGAAATTTTTTGAAAAATTAAAAAAAATGATATTTAAAATAATAAATTTTGATATCGTCTGCGTTGGGTAAAGGGTTAATGAAGGTATGGCCACCTGTAAAACTGTCAGACACGAGGTGAACCTGGCTGCTGAAAGCGTGGTTAAACCCAAATAAATAAATAAATAAATAAATAAATAAATAAATAAATAAATAAATAAATAAAGTTTAGTCAATCTTTCATACCCATATTGCCCATTTTAGAGGACTTCCACACCAAGAATTGGTCACCAGGTTTCTATTTCACAAGTAAAACACAGCTTGTTTAACACAGTAAACAGGCGCTACTTCACTTCCTGGGGTTCCAATGTTGGGACATTATGGTAAATGATTTTGTGTTTGGAAGTTATATTCAATTAATAGGGTTATTCAATTAAGATATATCCAATTAAGGAAGCTCCACTGTTCATGAACTTCAAGAAATATTTCAGCCAAAAGACCTCCTGGTTGAACCCACAGAAAATGAATGCAAGTTACTAAATGGAAATTCCACTATGTGAGTGGTTTTAGTGATAAACTACTCTTTTACATACTGTAATTTCTTTTTGCAACACTGACAGTGAACAGATTGGTATAACACTTTACAGTACAGCCGCCATAGTCTGGTCGCTTTCCACGCATGGGCAATATTTCCACGGATGCAATAAATAGACAATAGTTCACTGCTTGGAGTAATGTACGATGTTTATTCTTGAGTGGGATGCGGAAGGTTATTTTCACGAGGCGCTAGCCGAGTGAAAACAATTAAGGGCAACACCCCCGGTCCCCCGACCAAGATGGCAAATTCAAGGGAGCTGTTAGGATGCAATTTGTTCGCAGAGCATGGCCATTTTTTAACTTGACCTGTATTTCCAACCAATTAAACCACATACTTAGTTTCGTTTCAATCAAATGATCCAAAGTAAAGTTATCATCCGGACAACACAAAAAACGTATTTTCTAAGTCGAAAAAGGGGAATAAATCCAGTAAAAATCAGTGGAGCATGCCCATTTTCGAACTTGACCTGCATTTCCACCCAAATAAGCGGCATACTAAATTTCGTTTCAATCAAATGATCCTAACTAAAGTTATCATCCGGACAACACAAAAACTGTATTTTTTAAGTCGAAAAAGGGGAATAAATCCAGTAGAAATCAGTGGAGCGTGCCCATTTTCGAACTTGACCTGCATTTCCACCCAAGTAAGACACATACCAAATTTAGTTTCAGTAAAATCATCCAAACTAAAGTTATCATCCGGACAAGGGTGTGACGGACGCACGCACGCACAGACAGACGGACGGACGGACGGACACTGCTGATTACAATAGTCCCCCGAAGGGTCGGGGGACAATAATCCCCGCATCCCACGAGAGAATAAACATCGAATGTTACTCCAAGCAGTGAACTATTGTGTTTATTATATTTCACTGATAATATCTGCAACACAAATACCCCTCTTGCGTCATCCAAGAGCAGTTTCCTAAGGTCGCTCAATTTGTTTTGACAGTTAGAAAAATCGGCGCATGAACACAAAAACATGAATGAATGAACTGATAATATGACGTCATCAGAAAGGAATGCAATGACACTCTTTTCAAATGGAAGTTCAAGTGACGTGAGATATGAACTTATGAAGGAAATCAACACATTTTAAAGAAATAATTCAATCAGTCACTATGAATGAGTAGTCATGTTCAACTTTTTATAACTTTGTGTGGATGTGTTCATAGTTATTGTTCGCTGTCAGTTTGAATATCAAGAAGAATATTTGTTGAAGTGGATTGGGCGTTATCGCTGGATTTCGAGGAGGAACAACTGCAATAGTAAAAGTAGTCCGTCATGACTGGGAGTAGGATATCGCCGTGGGAGTTGAATAACACTTTCGAGGTCGTGGGAGTAGGATATGGTTTTTATTTTCAAAGGAAAAAGCAGTAGAAATATAATAATATTAGATTACAAATACTAATTATATTAATATAATCATCAAAAATTTAATTAATGAAACACCAGGTACAACCCGGTGCTTCATCAATTGAAATACTGCTGATGTTGATTTTTATGATTACCTGGTAAATTCATGCCTGGACATCACTGCCCATGTCCATGCATGCAGTTGGACTGGCCATGTCCATGCATGTGCATGCTTGGATATTACTGACCATGTCCACGCATGCAGTTGGACTGGACATGTCCATGCATGCATGCGTGGATATCACTGCCCATGTCCACGCATGGTGGATTATGACCAGTCCACGACGACTGTACTTTATCTTATAAGAATAGCAAACACTTCCAAAAAATGTCCACGAATATAAGGCTATACAAAGAAGATCTTCTGTTTTTCAGGACATTTTTTTAAAAACACTTGCAGGAATGGGAAGGGGGAGGATTTATTTATTTCATTTATTATGTTTTTAATTATTAATTTTCTTCTCCCTCAGAGGTGCACTTACTTGCCCTATTTTATATTCAGGCCTCATTAGTTTCAGAATAACATAGGCAGGGGTGTGTCTTATTCATTTTAACCCCCTGCACACTGATGCCAAAATATCTAAATTTCAGGTGGAAAAAATTTCCCATAATGCAACTAGAAATTTAACCAATTCAATCTCATTTGACAGATCTCATTGAACTCTGTCAAACGAGATTGAATCGGTTAAATTTCTAGATGCATTATGGGAAAAAACAACTTCCTGAAATTTTGGTATTTAGACATCAGAGTGAAGGGGCTTAACATCCTGGAATTTATCAGACATAAACAATTTAATTTTTCAAGCCAGCTGTGGTAATGAAAAGAGAGCATGTTGCATCCAAAATGACCATAGAGAAGGGTTGGAGAAACAGACTTTTATGTCATCTTTGAGAAACAGACTTTTATGTCATCTTAGCCTAACTAAAAACTGAAAAGATTAGGCAGTACAGATACTTTGTTGATCATTTTGACCATATTTTCTGGTAATTCAAAATGAGTCTTTTGATGACTGGGATCACGTCTGGATAATTTAGATGATCTTTCAGTGGAGAAAAAGACTATTTCTGAACTGATGAAAATAATATACATTCAATGAAAGCATCTTTTAAGGCCTGAAAAGTTTCTCAGGCCCTCCAGAATGCTCATTTTGGCTGCCACATACCCCCTATTTATAACCAATGCAAACTTTTTACAAAATTAGAATTAAATGGTTTAGGCCACACAAAGTTGATCTTCTGTTTTTCAGGCCATTATTTGTGAACTTGCATGCGGGCGAGCGTTTTTTTATTTTATTTTTTATTTCTTTAATTATTTCTTTGCCATCAAAAGTTCATGTTCTTGGTTTATGTTTTACACCTCATAATCTATAGAATAGCATGGATGGTGGTGTTTATCAAGTTTTTTAACTTGGGTAAAAAAAATATCAGACACAAACCATTTAATTTTTATTTTTTTTAAAGTTTACATTGGTTATAAAAAGAGAGCATGCAGCAGCCAAAAGGACCATGCGGGAGGGCCTGAAAAACAGATTTTTAATTTTGTTAGGCCTTATGTCTGATATTTTACCCAAGTTAATAACGTTGATCAATTTGTCCCCTGAATGCAACAAGGCTTTTCAATGCTTTTGCACTTAAGGGACGAAATACATCACCACCCTTGCTAATCTGTAGAATATGAACTTTTGATAGCAAAGAAATAATTACAATAATTACAAAAGTGAAAAAAAATTAAAAATGCCCAGCCACATGTAATTTTACAAAAGAAATGGCCTGAGAAACAGAAGATCAACTTTGTGGGGGCCTAACTCAAATTTTACAAAGCAGAGTCTCACTGATCATTTATTTTAACCAGGCATGTCAAAGTACTGCTGGTACCAACATACATGTAACCGGTACCGGGATGGGACAGAGCCTGTCCCGTCACAACTGGTACCGGTACAAGTCAACAATTGGGTGACATCACAATCAGATGGGAGAAATTCGTATTTAAACCGACCCAGTCCCCAAGATTGTAAAGACAACAAGGGCCAAGATGGCAAATTCAAGGGAGCTGTTAGGATGGAATTTGTTCGCAGAGCATGGCCATTTTTTAACTTGACCTGTATTTCCAACCAATTAAACCACATACTTAGTTTCGTTTCAATCAAATGATCCAAAGTAAAGTTATCATCCGGACAACACAAAAAACGTATTTTCTAAGTCGAAAAAGGGGAATAAATCCAGTAAAAATCAGTGGAGCGTGCCCATTTTCGAACTTGACCTGCATTTCCACCCAAATAAGTGGCATACTAAATTTTGTTTCAATCAAATGATCCTAACTAAAGTTATCATCCGGACAACACAAAAACTGTATTTTTTAAGTCGAAAAAGGGGAATAAATCCAGTAGAAATCAGTGGAGCGTGCCCATTTTCGAACTTGACCTGCAATTCCACCCAAGTAAGACACATACCAAATTTAGTTTCAGTAAAATCATCCAAACTAAAGTTATCATCCGGACAACACAAAAACTGTATTTTTTAAGTCGAAAAAGGGGAATAAATCCAGTAAAAATCAGTGGAGCGTGCCCATTTTCGAACTTGACCTGCATTTCCACCCAAATAAGTGGCATACTAAATTTTGTTTCAATCAAATGATCCTAACTAAAGTTATCATCCGGACAACACAAAAACTGTATTTTTTAAGTCGAAAAAGGGGAATAAATCCAGTAGAAATCAGTGGAGCGTGCCCATTTTCGAACTTGACCTGCAATTCCACCCAAGTAAGACACATACCAAATTTAGTTTCAGTAAAATCATCCAAACTAAAGTTATCATCCGGACAAGGGTGTGACGGAAGGACGCACGGGCAGACGGATGGATGGATGGACGGACACTGCTGATTACAATAGTCCCCCGGAGGGTCGGGGGACAACAATTGGGTGACATCACAATCAGATGGGAGAAATTCGTATTTAAACTGACCTAGTCCCCAAGATTGCAAAGACAAACATGGCATAGTACCAATTATTCTGCGGTGACATCAAATTAATCCGAAAGCACGAAATTGTGCTTTATGATTACTTTGATGTTGCCAGAGAATAATTTCTTTGAAGTAGCCGATGACGGTGCTTTCATTGTCTTTGATGCCACATTTAGAAAGTTAAAATGATAGGCCTTATCGAGGTGGTGGTGCAGACAGAGCATGCCCCTTTAGAGTGTTTTGATATGTTCATTCACAAATAAGCTGAAAGTATGTCGTGTAAGTGTGCCATACACAATTCGTTCCCTGAGTTCCAATGTGTTCTATGTGCCAGTGGGCACATAGAACACACTGCAACTCAGGGGATGATTATGTGCCCATTTACCCTCGTTCAGTTAGGAATTTCCCCATAAAATAATTTTGTCCCGGTACCGGCGGGACAAAAGTTTCAGTACCGGTGCCGGTTGAAGCATGTGGGAACCGGCAGTACTGGTACAGGTACCAGTTGACATGCCTGATTTTAACACTTGAAATTTAATCAATTTAACCCTCTGAATCAAAATTCCAACCCTCAAAATTCCCATGATGCAACAATGAATTTAACCAGTTCAATCCTGTTTGACAGAGCTCATTGAGAATATTGATTACAAAATTAAATTACTCTGCAGTTGAAAGTAAAACAATGTTTAAACAAAATTGTTTTATTACCATTTATTGGAGAGAGCCAAAAGGTATTCTCTAATAAATTGTAACAAAACAACTGTTTATTAACAAAATATTATGAAAACTGGGGCTCCTTTGCTTGTAGCATGGTGCCCATAAAAAAAAATACAGTAGAATCCTCTTAATTGAATACCCATTTTGCCAGTGAAAATTATTCAACTGACAGGAGTATACAATTATCAGGGATTTGGTCAGTTCCTGTGTTCTGGGGGTAAACTGAGCATTTATTCTATTATATCTTGTTTGACACAGCTCATAGAGCTCTGTCAAACAAAATATAATAGAATGAATGCCTGTATTGGATGTAGTGAGGCCAAAAAGGTTGATAAATAAGGAGAATTTGGTGCGTGTCACAGTAATTTTTTTTGACATATTACAAAAATTATATACAATTAACAGGAGTTGACTCTACAACCCATATGCAATTAACAGATCAAATTTGTACTGAAGGTATGGTAAATGGTTTTGTGTTTGAAAATTATATTCAATTAACAGGGATATACAATTAAGAGATATCCAATTAAGTGGGCTCCACTGTACTTGTGTTACAAACCACCTTTGAAAAACAATTTAGCACTCTACCAGTTAAATTCCTAGCTGTAATTTCACTGTTCAGAGGGTTAATATGCATAATTTCCAAACTGTTTTTATGATTAAGGAAAGTTGTCACCATGTCTTGGGAGGGACAAAGCATATTTATTTCTTCTTAAAGAGGGAAGTGGTGCTGTGTAACTGTCATCTAAAAAATTGAAATCTGAAGGTGGAGAACCACATCTACGATTTTTAGTGAAAGTAGGGTACCCATTCATACAGCCTATTTAAACGATGTGTAAGATGAAAACTATTTCCTTCTCCATGATGTGAACTTTGTTTGTCTTAAATTAGACCATGAAAACACATTCCCTGAAACAGATAATGTCAAACAGTCACATTACACTCAGAAAAGGTAATGAGCAAATTTATGTTTTCCTCTAGAGTGCCTAATAATCATACATGTATGATTATTCTTTTTCGAACAAAATTCCCACCTGTATGATCCTTATTTGGCCCTGTATGATTATTAATTTTCAGCAATCGAATGTGCAGAGCAGCCGCTTATCTCAAGAAGTTCAATAAAACAAACTAGTAAGGTACATGTACAAGCAAACACAGGATGCAATGGAAATGTTAACTGGTAGAGATCTGGAAGCATATATTTGGGCTATATTCTGAAGTACTGTTACCATAACTTTAAGACCTAGTACTCAGTGGATGTGCTTCATACCATTGCTGAAACAAAATTAATTAGTCTATAAGGTTTTGCCTTGGTGCAATTTATGGGAGAGTGCCTATTGGCACTCTCCTATAAATTGCAACAAGTCAAATCCATGTGAAAATTATGATAACTGAAAGTAATTTAGCCCTTCACCACTTCAAGAGCATCAGACATCTGTGTTATAAAAACTGCTCTGAGCATAGCGGCTGGCTCCCATCTTGGAATTTTCCACCCTATACCATTATTCGACCCTATACTGTTATTAATTTTCAGAAATTTTCCACCCTCTACTATTATTTCGCCCTGTACTATTATTAGGCACTCAAGAGTACCTCAGTTTAACACAATGACATGAGAATGTGGGAGCTCATTGGTTAGAGCATTGGACTTTAAACTAAAGTGCCTACAGTTCAATCCTGACCATCATAATCTATGCTGTGTTCTAAGGCAAGACATTTAATCTAGTGTTCAACCGATGATCAGAACCGGCCACCACAATCAGCCGATTGTAGGCAAACGGATGACAACGGCAACGGCTCCTGAAACATCGGTTCAACAGATTGTTGCCAAGCAGTCTGTGATGATTCATTAACCGCATTTTATTATATTCTGCAATTATTCAATTGTTAATGTAAAATGCTGTCAATGATACCATTCAATAAAGTTGAGAAACAACCACAATGTGTATTTTTTATCTCTTTAGAAGCCCCTTTTATGGGACAGACAAGTTAAACGACATGTAAATCTTACAATTGAGCATACTTGCAGCAATTGCCAGTTCATACCAAAAAAGTGAAGGTTGCACTCCAGTGACTCTGGTCGTAGTAAAATTACCAGTCGTGTGCACTTGGGCGGTAAATGTTTACCATCCAAGTGTGCACGACTGGTAATTTTACTGCGACCTGAGTTTAACACTGTGAACAATGTTCAGTTTAATGTAGTTCTTTCGCGCCTCGACTTGTCTAGTAGTGCACGGTATTACAATCAGAATCAGCATCAAAATCGACTGATTGTGAGCTCAAATAACCGGTAATCGGTCTGCGGCCATTTTGGGTAATTGGTTGAACACTAATTTAATCCTGACTGTCCATGTGGCGAGATGATGACACTGTCCACTAAGGCATACTGCACATTAATGATGCACTTGCCTTCAACTATTTATTTATTTATCGGGATTTAATGACACTTTCTCCAGCCAGGGTCAGCTTGTGTTGGTCAGTTTTAAGGGTGGAGGAAGCCAGGGTACCCAGAGAGAACCACCAAGCAAAGGCAAGCAACTGTCAGACTCCCCAACATACTTACTCCACACAAGCAGTGTAAGCATTGGTTGAAGATGAGTGCATCATCGATGTGCAGTATGTCTTAGTACACCACCGTGCAAGGGCAGCCGTGATTTAAGTGCCTTGCCCAAGGACACGATGCAGTTACATCTGGTAAGGATCGAACCGTGGACCTTTCAGTTTGAAGTCCATTTCCGTAACCACTGAGCCACCGCACTCCCTGCCTTCAACTGCTAGTAGCTCTGCTTGCACCAGTTTAGTACACTGGAGAGTCTAATAGTGACAGTTGCTCACCACCTCTCAGTGGTTCTCTCTGGGTCCTCTGGCTTCCTCCACCAATAAAACTTTGGCTGTTGAAAGTGATACTCAACAAACACATTCACATCTAAGCACTTTTTTTTACTTTTAACGCAATATCTAATTCAAATAATGGATGAATCTTGCAAAACGTTTTCTTGAAAAACTGAAATATTGCATTTTAAATTTTGTGAATAGAGTTGACTGGATATGCTTAACATTAGATAATGGGTTGTAAAGGGTGCTTCTTGTTTTGACAAAGTTTTGGAATTTAGAACAGATGTCTCCAAAATGCAAACATAAGGATGTCCTACTGATGACAGTCAAATTAACAAGACTGTGGTCTTTAGACAAGTGTTGGTTGCCTATACAGGCAGTCACGACTTGACTAAAAGTCACTGCCTAACCACTAGAGCTATAAATTGTGATGCAATCAAGTTTCTCAACTGGTTGAGGGTCAGATTATATTTGATGAACTGAATTTGTTATTCAAAAATTGTTTTATTACAAATTATTGGAGAGTGCCCACAGGCACTCTCCAATGATTTGTAATAAAACAAATTTCAGGGTATTTTTTGTTTTTAAAAATTTGATTAGCAGTTTCCATCTTGGTGTCAAAAAGTGATGATAAATATAGTGAATATAAGGCCAACATGAAAGAAGAATGGTTAGTATTTGGACATTTTTGTATAGCATTTTGTGATGCGAATCTAGTCATCAAATACCCTGAATTTATATAAACAAAATATTATTTGCATTTGACTGAATATGAAACATGAACAAGGCAAATGTTGGCTTTGCTTTGGTACCCTCATTTTTTTAAAGCCCTGATGCTGGCTTCTAGCACTGAATCAGTTAAAAAGCATTGCGACCAAATGGGTTAACTAATTAAGAGCTAGTGTACTTAGAGTGCTGGAGGCAATCAGATTGCCCTTTAATCTCTTTATTCATTCACTGGATAGTCATTGGACTATATAAAAATCTTCACAATAATTAGCTTCTTTCAGTCCACTGGGCTGCTTCTTGTTTTGACAAAGTTTTGGGATTTAGAACAGATGTCTCCAAAATGCAAACATAAGGATGTCCTACTGATGATAGTCAAATTAACAAGACTGCGGTCTTTAGACAAGTCTTTGTTGCCTATACAAGTAGTCACGACTTGACTAAAAGTCACTGCCAAACCACTAGAGCTATAAATTGTGATGTAATCAAAGTTCTTAACTGGTTGAGGGTCAGATTATTTTTGATGAAAAGAATTTGTTATTCAAAATTTGTTTTATTACAAATTATTGGAGAGTGCCCACAGGCACTCTCCAATGATTTGTAATAGAACAAATTTCAGGGTATTTTTTGTTTTTAAAAATTTGATTAGCAGTTTCCATTTTGGTGTCAAAAAGTGATGATAAATATAGTGAATATAACGCCAACATGAAAGAAAAATGGTTAGTATTTGGACATTTTTGTACAGCATTTTGTGATGCGAATCCAGTCATCAAATACCCTGAATTTATATAAACAAAATATTATTTAGTTTGACTGAATATGAAACATGAATAAGTCAAAGGATGGCTTTGCTCTGGTACCTTCATTTTTCTGAAGGTCCTGATAGTGGCTTCTAGCACTTAATCAGTTAAAAAGCACTGCGACCAAATGGGTTAACTAATTAAGAGCTACTGTACTTAGAGTGCTGGAGGCAATCAGATTGCCCTTTAATCTCTTTATTCATTCACTGGAAAGTCATTGGACTAAATATAAATCTTCACAATAATTAGCTTCTTTCAGTCCACTGGGCAATGACAAAGGTCATAATATTTCATAACAATGCTTTTTGTGAACAAAACATGATTCGAAAACCAGGATAATAATTTTTATGAACGTGTATTATCCTGAGAGAAATGCAATGGTTGTAACTGATCATTTTAACCCTTTACCCAACGCAGACGATATCAAAATTTATTATTTTAAATATCATTTTTTAATTTTTTCAAAAAATTTCGACAAAACCATATCATGTGACCCCTCTTTGGAACAAGCTCGACGAGCTCATTCCAAAGAGGGGTCACATGATATGGTTTGGTTGAAATTTTTCGAAAAGTAATATTTTTTCAGCTGCTGAATTTGCATATTATGCGGGTGGGTGCAGCCGATTCATTGGGTGAAGGGTTAACCTTTGGGAGCTTAATCTTGACTCTGATCCCTTCTTACAGCTAGAAAACAAATGCCCCAACATTCAATTCCTGGGTAAACTTTATATGTGTAAACTGGTAAAGTTACATTCTAAAAACCTTGGCAGTTGCTTCCAGGAGTTTCTTGGCTACCTATATTATTTATTTATTTATTTATTTATTGATGTTTAACCCCCTGCACACTGATGTCGAAATATTTAAAATTCAAAGTTTAGAAATTTAACCAATTCAATCTTGTTTGACAGAGCTCATTGAGCTCTGTCAAACAAGATTGAATTGGTTAAATTCCCAGTTGCATTATGGGAAAAATGGCTACTTGAAATTTGTTTATTTTGACAACAGAGTGAAGGGAGTTAAGGTCACATATTTCTGCACAATGGCTAACCATGACCGTGACAGTTTTACGGGTGGAGGAAGCTGGAGTATCTGGAGAAAACCACCGAGCAATGGCAAGCAACTGTCAGTTCCTCAACATACCAACTCTACACAATCAGGGTTAGCATTGGTTGAAGACAGGTGCACCATCGACGCGCAGTACGCCTTAGTACACAACGTCACCGTGCCCCCACGTAGGCAATTGAGGTGAAGTGTCTTGCCCAAGGACACAACGCGGTTGTCTATAAGGCAGCCAATTCTTGCTTTTAAACAACTGCAAAGCCACATGATGAAGACTGTCAATGTGTAGCAAAATGTATAAACATCTCCAGGTCTTTTATGGGTAAAGGAAGATGAAAGTGTCAATGACACTGTAGCTTAACTGGTAAAGTGCTGGAAGCCCATATTATTTATTTATTTATTTATTGGTGTTTAAGGTCACATACTTATGCACAGTGGCTAATCGTGACCGTGACAGTTTTACGGGTGGAGGAAGCCGGAGTACTCGGAGAGAACCACTGAGCATCGATGAGCAACTGTCAGCTCCTCAACATACTAACTCTGTTCAAGCTCCGTTCAAGCAGGGTTACAGCGGTTGAAGACATGTGCACCAT
Source organism: Pictodentalium vernedei (assembly GCA_031216915.1). Classification (NCBI taxonomy): domain Eukaryota; kingdom Metazoa; phylum Mollusca; class Scaphopoda; order Dentaliida; family Dentaliidae; genus Pictodentalium; species Pictodentalium vernedei. Next base: position 446,402,240 of record CM062293.1, on the reverse strand, counting down.
CGACGTGCAGTACGCCTTAGTACACGACATCATCGTGCCCCCATGTAGGCAACCGGGATAAAGTGCCTTGACAAAGGACACAACGTGGGTCGTCCCGGATGGGGATCGAACTCGGGACCTCTAGCATAGAAGTCCAACAGTCTACCACTGAGCCACCGCGCTCCCGGAAGCCCATATTTGGGCTTTATTCTGAAGTGCAGGTACTGCAACTTAAAGGCTTCAAATTCAGTGGCTGTGCTTCATATTATCTTTGAAGTGATATTATTTAGTCTGTTAAGATTTGCCTTGTTACAGTTTATAGGAGATTGCCTGTGGGCACTCTCCTATAAATTGGAACAAGGCAAAGATATGTGAAAAAATATTGGTGGCCAAATAAAATTCTGCACTCTGCCAGTTAACTTGACCATGTGTTGTGTTTGATGAAAAAGATAATGTTCAATGTTTATCAAAGGATTATGAAATACAACAAGAATTGTGATAATTGAGAATATGTTAATTTCTGTTTCCTGTATGCTATGTTTTCAATAAAAATAATTTGAGGTGTGGACTGTACTGAAGAATTGAGGGGTGGGTTAATGTGGCCCTCACACTTAATGTATGTCAACCAAAGTTACCAAGTTACAGTGAAATTATTCCAAAACGAGTCATCCTATCAAGTTACAATGAAATCCCTTCATAAATACAGCCTGTATACTGTGCTAAAGGTTTTCAGGCTTCAGGCCTGTGTAGCCATCACGGTTGATCGATCGCAACCAAAAGGGGGCGTCCTCATCTAGACATTATACTGAAGTCATCCTACCAAGATACAATGAAATCCCTTCATAAATAGAACCTGTAGTGTATGCTAAAGGTTTTGGGCTCGGGTAGCCGTCACTTTTGAATGATCACTACCAAAAGGGGACGTTGTCATCTAGACATTATCTGGAATCATCCTACCAAGTTACAATGAAATTCCTCCATAAATACAACCTGTAGACTGTGCTAAAGGTTTTCGGGTTTTGGGCTCGGGCAGCCATCACGGTTGACGGATCATGGCCAAATGGGGAAGTTCTCATCTAGACATCATTCGGAGTCACCCTACCAAGTTACAATGAAATCCCTCCATATTAAATATGACCTGTAGCCTGTGCTAAAAGTTTTTTCGTTTCAGCCTTGGGCAGCCATCATGGCTGACAGATCATGACCAAAACGGGAAGTTCTCATCTAGACATTATACAGAGTCATCCTACCATGTTACAATGAAATCCCTTCATAAACACAACCTGTAGACTGTGCTAAAGGTTTTCAGGCTTTGGGCTTCGGCAGCCATCACGGTTGACCGACCACAACCAAAAGGAGCCGTTCTCATCTAGACATGACATCAAACTTGCATATGACATTTCATGATGATCGGACAAGAACTACGGGGTGTAGCCTGTGCTAAAGGAAAATGTGAACAGACTCACAGACTTCCGCACGCATGATGGCAATAGCTTATCTTGACTTTGTCAAGTTAAGCTAATAAAAGTTGACAATAATTAACTCTGTACAGTTAGTCTATTTAGTCTTTGATATCAAGGTCAATCCTGGCATTTCTCCTACTTAACACATAATTTGTTAATAGGCACACTACTGGAAACATCATTCTTTATCAATAACTCCAATACAGTGCAGCCCACTTAATTGGATATTTCTTAGCTGAATAACCCTGTTAATTGAATATAATTTCCCAACACGAAACCATTTACGATACCTCCAGTACAAATTTGGCCTGTTAATTGCATACAGGTTACAGAGTAAACTCCTGTTAACTGAATAAAAAATCTTGTAACCTGTTGAGAATTTGCCCCGATTCTCCCCAGTTTTCCTTTGTTTATAGACATATGAGCTCATTCCAATGAGGGGTCACATGATGTGGTTTTGATGAAATATTTTGAAAAATTTAATTTGTTCAACTGCTCAATCTCCATATTACGCAGGAGGATGTGTGTGATTCTTTAGGTAAAGGGTTAAACAAACTTGAACCTGACCCCCATAGGGATACTGCATACTAAATATCAAAAGATTCTTACTTGTGGTTTTGAAGAAGATCTTTAAAGACTATCTCTCATATTGCACCAAGTTAAAATTTAACTTCCAATATGAACCCTCCTCTTCGCCCCAAGGATACAAAAATAACAAAAATTTCTGACTGATAAATCAAAAGAACATTGTAAAGAATATTCTTCATGCTGCACTTTGGGCAGTCTAAAGAAGGATGTGATCTGAACAAAATTGATTCTGGCCACCCCCTCCCCACCCCACCAATTCCAAGATTGTTTAATACCAAATATCAAAACAAAAATATTCTTTCTTGTGAATCTGAAGATAATTTTTAAAGAATATTTCTAAAAAGCACTAAGTTCAAATTTGGGCCTCCATTAGGATATGAACTATCAACAGATTCTGACTGGTGGATCTGAATAAGAAATTTCTTTCTTCAGAATTTTCCTAATACAGCATTAACTTAAAATTAGGCTCCCATAGATATCCTCAATATAAATCTCAGGACTTGATTTTAACACACACAAAGCTGACCTCCCAAGGATGCTAAAGACCATATATTAAGTGATTCTGATGGGTGGAACTGAGGAAAAAGAGTTTTAAACAAGAGGCCCCATGGAACATGATATAAACAGAGTTCAAAAATGAGTCTACATAAAGCAATCCATCTCCATAGGATCCATTGTCAATCCTTGAGCCCCTCAGGAGTGACAAAAATAGTCGGAGCATCATGCCTTTTCTTCAGTTGATCATAACGTAAAACGTGGAGCTCCCCTATGAAGCCCCTTGATACAACCTATATGGATTAATCTTAGTTACACACCTCTAGAGGATACTAAACACAAAATTTTTAATTCTCCAGCTACATGGCCAATTCCGGCTCCCATAGGGAGCCCAAATATTAACCCAGACTTTCGATTTGAACAAAGTTGAATCTGACCTCCCTAGATATGTTGTATACCAAATATGAAAGCATTCTGACTGTAGGATCTGAAGAAGAAAAATTTTAAAGAAATTTCTTCATATTGCACTAAGTTGAAATTTGGGCCACCGTACAAGGCGAGCCCAAATATTAACCTGCAAACCCGATTTGCACAAATTTGAATTGGATGCCCCTAGAGATGTTGTATACTAAATATGAAAGTATTCAGTCTAATGGATCTGAAGAAGATTTTTAAAGAAATTTCCTCATATTGTACTAAGTAAATATTCGGGCTACCACAGGGAACACAAATATTAACCCAGCGAACCAATTTGAACAAACTTGAATCTGACTCCCCTAGAGATGTTGTAAACCAAATATGAAAGGATTCTCACAGATGAATCTGAGGAAGATTTTTGAAGAAATTCCCCCATATTGTACTAAGTTAAATTTCAGGTTCCCATATGGAGCCCAAATATTAACCCAGGCACTCGAATCGAAACAGACTTGAATCTGACCCCTTAGAGATGTTGTATACCAAATATGAAAGCATTCTGACTGGTGTATCTGAAGAAGAAGGTTTTTAAAAATTATCCCCCATACTGAACTAAGTTAAAATTTGGGCTTCCATAGGAAGCTCAAATATTAACCTAGGGACTTGGTTTGAACAATCTTGAATCTGACCCTCACAACAATGATGTATACCAAACATTTAAAAGATTCTGACTGGTAGTTCTGAAGAAGAAAAATTTTAAAGAATATTCCCCATATTGCCCTAAGTTAAAAATTTGGGTTCCTGTATTGAGCCCAAATATGAACCAATGGGCTTTATTTTAACAAGCTTGTATCTGACCCCTCTATGAATGCTGTATACCAAATATCAAAAGATTCTGACCAGTATACCTTAACATAACGCATGGCAATTGTTTTTTACCATTCATTTCTACTGGTCCTAAGGATGCTTCATACCAAATAACAGCTCTCTATTCCGCGTGGTTTTGGAAATATGGGCATTTGAAAATATTTCTATTTTTAGCTCCTGGGGTTCCCATGGGGGATGCAGGAATTCTTTTTTTTGCACGAGTCATGTACGTATGACCCAATAATACCACACACCAAATTGGTTCAAATTGGGCCAACAGTTCAGAAAATAGAAATTTTGGGCGGAGCCAAAAATCTTACCCCTCCCATTGCAAAGCCAAATGTTGCTTCATGAACTTTGTTTGAAAAAACTTGATTACACCCCTCAAAAGGAAGCTCCATAACAAGTATCAAGACATTGTACCCACTGGTTCATGAGAAGATTATTTTTAAAATATTTTGGAGCATTTTCCCCCACCCCCTCCCTATGGAGCTGGGCATGTTGAGTTGAACAAAAATGCAATGCCCCTTCAGGACCATCGCTCACACAAACTTTAACTTGAATTGGCTCAGTGATTTTCCAGAAGACCAAAACATAGTGTTGACAAATGATGGACGGATGAAGAGCGATGAGATTAGCTCAGCTTGACTTTGTCGAGGTGATCTAAAAATAGCTCTCATATTGCACTACTTCTAAATTTGGGCTCCCATAGGGATTTGATCTCAACAAATGTGAATCTGACCCTGTAAGGCTGCTGTTTACCACATATAAGACAATTCTGGCAGGTGGGTCTGAAGAAGAAGATTTTCAAAGAATATTTCTCATATTACAGTAAGTTAAATTATGGGCTTTCATAAGAAGCCCATATATAACCCAGGAACTTGATTTGAACAAATCTGAATCTGCCCCACATAAGGATGATGTGTACTGAATACTCAAAGATTCACACTTGCAGATCTGAGATGAAGATTTATATATAAAAATCCTCATATTGCACTGTGTTAAAATTTGGTTTCCCATAGGAAACTCAAATATCAAACCAGAGACTTCATTGATTTGATGAAATGGGAATCTGACACACTAAATGTGCTGAATACCAAATCCTTGTGCAGTTTGTGTATGAATTTTTGCGTCTTTACCAAGGTCTAATAATGTGGACAAATAAAAAATTGGACATGTCAGCAATATTGAGGTGAACAATATGCAAGCGAAACAAATCGATTGCCAATTTGCACAAACCTACATGCAGTGCAAATTTTCTTTCTGGATCCTGTAGATTCTCTCGAGCCAGTAAATAAATGTCTGATTGAGGGGGGGGGGGGGGAGTGGGGGTGGGTGGGGGGGGGGGGGGTGACACCATATCAATGTGCATTGGTTAAGGTGCCTGCCCAGAGGCTGGCAGAGTACAAAATCATCATGTGAGCACTATGCCTCCTTCAGGCCAATTTTTAGTTACAGACCAGAAAAACATTCAGCCATTCACATTTGGGTTTGCAATGACAGTATTCTGCAAGCTCCAGCTAAAAAATAGTAAAAAATAAAAAGCATGTTCCATTTTTCAAGAGAATAAATACTCACGTCTTCGTCGGTTCACTTCGGCTGTTCCAACCTCTTCCACTCTTAATACTCTTGTACTTGCCATGTTTTCAGCTCCTCCTACCACACTTCCTCATAACTTCTCAGCATTCTATAATTACAAATAAACCAGTAAGCACATTTTCAGTATAAAAAAAGTTCATTACACTTTCCCAAACAAATATATTAAATTGACCAACTTTACCAATCTTGGTGTAAAAAATACCCATGCAAAATTGGTTGAAATTATCTATTTCCTTCAACATATCTAATCACATGTTAACCCTTTATCTTGAATGACAACCAGAGGCATCAGACATGACCCTCCTCCCCCTTATAAAAAAAGTAGTGCACCTGACTTCAGAAATGAAAAGTGCCTTCACCGACAGACAGAAGTATTATGAGCATTCACACATGAGCATCGAAGCCTATACATAAGCTAGCACTTGCAATTCCAGTGATCCAAATTTAATCTGAAATTGGGGTCTAGTTGGTTGCAATATTACTGGTTGAACTAACATCCTTTGTCAAACGATGAAGCATAAAATCACATTCACTGCACAAATGTTCTATTAACCCCCTTCTAAAACGCATGTGTGTGCGCATGAGAAATTTTGGTATAGTGCTCTATTTTATTTTTGCTGCCTACTTTCAAAAACATTCCACCTCCACTGATGACAACCATATGACACCAGCGTTATTCACCTCCAAACATATGCATTATGACCCTTCATTGGAATAAGAACATCAAGGTGTCATCAACTATAATTTTGCGGCAAATGAAAGTGTCAATGACACTGTAGCTCAACTTGTTTAAAACATATACATGTATAGTATGCGACACAGCAATGTCAAACATCTAGGTAATGACCTGATAACAAAGGTACATGCAAAGTATTGTAACGGTCTGTACATAAATGCTGACCGTAACCTGCTGTAACAAATGTATAGGTAAAGTTTTGTAAGGTTGGGATAGGTAAAGTATTGTAAGGTTGCTAACCTAGAAAAGAAATCTTTGAGACCTAGAGTGGGTCTGACTGAACCCAAAAATATTTGGTCTCATAGCACAGTGATAACAAAGGCACCCAAATACACTCGTTCCTGTCAAAATGGTGATAATAAAGGTACTCCAAGAAGTTTTGTGAAGATCAGTTCATAAATGCAGACTCTAGCCCAAGCCGTATTGACATGTGCACTTACTGTATATAAGTAGCACTGAACAAATCAAAGTTAATCTAATTTGCATAATTTGCATGAGAAAAAAACCTGTATTATATGTGATGTACTCTATGTTACTAAATATTCCTACAAAAATTTATTCAAAGCAGAACTTTCAGACATAAGTTCTTTACAAAAAACTGATTGCACTAATTTTGGTACAAAATGGCTGCTGGTGGCCATCTTGAATTTTGGACCGCACTCCAAAACACTCGTTCTCATCCCACGGTGATAAAAAGGCACCCAAGAAGTTTCGTAAAGATCGGTTCATAAATACGACCTCTAGCCTGAGCTATATAGAAGTTGTGTACAAAAAACTGATTGGACCTAATTTCGGTACAAAATGGCCACTGGCTGCCATCTTGAATTTTGGACCGCACCCAGAAACTCTTATTCTCATCCCAAGGTGTTAACAAAGGTACCCAAGAAGTTTTGTGAAGATCAGTTCATAAATACAGCCTCTAGCCCGAGCTGTATTGACATGTGCACTTACTGTGTATAAGTAGCACTGAATAAATCAAAGTTCATCTAATTTGCATAATTTTTGCACAAGAGAAAAACCTGTGTTATATGTGATGTATTCCATGTTACTAAACATTCATACAAAAATTTATTCAAATCAGAACTTTCATACAGAAGTTCTATCAAAAAACTGATTGCACGAACTAAAGTACAAAATGGCTGCTGGTGGCCAGCTTGAATTTTGGATCACACCCAAAACCACTCGTTCTCGTCTCACGGTGATAACAATGGTACCCAAGAAGTTTCGTAAAGACCGGTTCATAAATACAGCCTCTAGCCCGAGCCGTATTGGCATTTGCAGTTACAGTGCTGAAAGTAACATTAAATAGATCAAAGTTAGTCTAATTGGCATAATTTATGCACAAGAAAAAAACCCATATTAGATGTGATGTATCCCATGGAACTAAACATTCACACGAAAAATTATTCAAATCATCGCTTTCATATGGAAGTTCTGCGCAAAAATCTGATTGCACCTAATTTTGTACAAAATGGCTGCCAGTGGCCATCTTGAATTTCAGCCAGACCCAAAACACTCATTCTCGCCCCATAGTGATAACAAAGGTACCCAAGAAGTTTCGTAAAGATCCGTTCCTAAATACGGCCTCTATCCTGAGCCGTGTTGACAGCGCGACAGTCGGACGATGGGCCATGATAATACCTGAAATTTGGCTTCGCCAAAGTTGAGCTAAAAATAAAATGTTCTTAGTTATTTAAGAATTATTTTGCAAGTGTTGTCTGCTTGTTGATGTTTTTATATCAGGAAAAGAGTTAAGCCATTTCTTCACATTGCAGCCAAAAAACGGTAGAAAATAATTAACCAGATTAAGCCTACCACACCCTAAAATATCTCGGAAGTTTCCCAATAAAACCATAAAAATATGGATATTATTAGAATCAGCTCGTCAAGCTGGTTCAAATGATATCCAAATTTGTATGATTTTATTGAAAAATTGAGAAATTTGTTTTTCAAAATGTGAAATTTAATTTATTTTAAAAATGAAAGTGTCAATGACACTGTAGCTCAACTTGTCAAGACAAAGACATGTACATGTATAGTATGTGACACAGCAATGACAAACATCTAGGTAATGACCTGATAACAAAGGTACATATAAAGTATTGTAACGGTCTGTATATAAATACTGACCGTTGCCTGTAACAAATGTATAGGTAAAGTATTGTAACTGTGGGTGACAGTCAGATGCTAAACTAGAAAAAAATCTTTGAGTCCCAGAGTGGGTCTGACTGAACCCCAAAATATTTGTTCTCATAGCACAGTGATAACAAAGGCACCCCAAAACACACTCATTCCTGTCCCAAGGTGAAAACAAAGGTACCCAAGAAGTTCCGTGAAGGTCAGTTCACAAATATGAGCTGTGTAGAAGTTGTGACAAAAAATTGATTGGACCTAATTTCGGTACAAAATGGCCACTGGCAGCCATCTTGAATTCTGGACTGCACCCAGAAACACTCGTTCTCATCCCAAGGAGATAACAAAGGTACCCAAGAAGTTTTGTGAAGATCGGTTCATAAATACAGCCTCTAGCCCGAGCCGTATTGACATGTGCACTTACAGTGTATAAGTAGCACTGAATAAATCAAAGTTCATCTAATTTGCATAATTTCTGCATGAGAAAAAAACCCGTACTATATGGGATGTATTCCATGTTACTAAACATTCATACAGAAGTTCTGTACAAAAGACTGATTGCACTAATTTTGGTACAAAATGGCTGCTGGTGGCCATCTTGAATTTCGGACCACACCCAAAAACACTCGTTCTCATCCCACGGTGATAACAAAGGTACCCAAGAAGTTTCGTAAAGATCGGTTCATAAATACGGCCTCTAGCCTGAGCCGTATATAGAAGTTGTGTACAAAAAACTGATTAGACCTAATTTCGGTACAAAATGGCCACTGGCAGCCATCTTGAATTTTGGACCGCACCCAGAAACACTTGTTCTCGTCCCAAGGAGATAACAAAGGTACGCAAGACGTTTCGTGAAGATCGGTTCATAAATACAGACTCTAGCCCGAGCCGTATTGACATGTGTACTTACTGTGTGTAAGTAGCACTGAAAAAATAAAAGTTCATCTAATTTGTATAATTTCTGCACGAGAAAAAAACCCGTATTATATGTGATGTATCCCATGGTACTAAACATTCACACAAAAAATTATTCAAATCAGCGCTTTCATATGGAAGTTCTGTGCAAAAATCTGATTGCACCAAATTTTGTACAAAATGGCTGCCATCGGCCATCTTGAATTTCGGACCAGACCCAAAAACACTCGTTCTCGTCCCACGGTGATAACAAAGGTACCCACGGAGTTTCGTAAAGATCGGTTCATAAATACGGCCTCTAGCCCGAGCCGTATTGGCATTTGCACTTACAGTGCTGAAAGTAACACCAAAAAACATCAAAGTTAGTCTAATTTGCATAATTTACGCATGAGATAAAAACCCGTATTATATGTGATGTATCCCATGGTACTAAACATTCATACAAAAAATTATTCAAATCATAGCTTTCATATGGAAGTTCTGTACAAAAAACAGATTTCTGCATCGTCGGTACAAAATGGCGGCTGGCAGCCATCTTGAATCTCGGACCAAACCCCAAAACACTCGTTCTCGTCCCACGATCATAACAAAGGTACCCAAGAAGTTTCGTAAAGATCGGTTCATAAATACGGCCTCTAGCCCGAGCCATAGCAGCTTGGCACTTACAGCTCTGAAAGTAACACTAAATAAATCAAAGTCAGTCTAATTTGCATAATTTGCGCACGAGAAAAAAACCCGTATTATATGTGATGTATCCCATGGTACTAAACATTTATACAAAACTTTATTCAAATCAGAACTTTCATACAGAAGTTCTGTACAAAAAACTGATTTTTGCATCATCGGTACAAAAAGGCCGCTGGCAGCCATCTTGAATTTTGGACCACACCTAAAAACACTCGTTCCCGTCCCAGGGTCATAACAAAGGTACACAAGAAGTTTCGTAAAGATCGGTTCATAAATACGACCTCTAGCCCGAGCCATAGCCAATTGTTGACGTACGGACAGACGGACAGACGGACGGATGGACGGACAGACGGACGACGGGCCATGACAATAGCTCAAATTTGACTTCGTCAAAGTTGAGCTAAAAATGAAAGAGTCAATGACTCTGTAGCTCAACTTGGATATGACAGGAATTAGTACTTGCTGTGACCAAGACAACTGAATAATGAATATGACAGGAATTAGTATTTGTTTTGGCCCAGTCAACAATAATAAAAGAATTACAAGGTGACTGTAATGGACTACAGATTAAGACCAATCATTGTAGATTATTATTTTTGTGTGGAAATTTTCAGTCCCAAACAAAATATTTTCAGACTAAAATTTGTTTTTCTTCTTCTTAAAATTGACCAAAATGCATCAAAACACAAAAAACTAATTTCCGGATTTTGGTCCAAAATTTTCTAAGTCCCACCCGGACCCCTAATTTGCATAATTTATTCACGAGAAAAACTCTGTATTATATGTAATGTATCCCATGGTACTAAACATTCATACAAAAATTTATTCAAATCAGATCTTTCATTTGGAAGTTCTGCGCAAAAATCTGATTGCACTTAATTTTGAACAAAATGGCTGCTAGCGGCCATCTTGAATTTCAGACTGGACCCAAAAACACTCCTTCTCGTCCCACAGTGATAACAAAGGTACCCAAGAAGTTTCGTGAAGAACGGTTCATAAATACGGCCTCTAGCCCGAGCCGTATTGGGATTTGCACTCACAGTGCTGAAAGTAACACTAAATAAATCAAAGTTAGCCTAATTTGCATAATTTACGCACAAGAAAAAAACCTGTAATATATGTAATGTATCCCATGGTACTAAACATTCATACAAAAAATTATTCAAATCAGAGCTTTCATATGGAAGTTCTGTACAAAAAACAGATTTTGGCATCGTCGGTACAAAATGGCTGCTGGCAGCCACCTGGAATTTGGGACTGCACCCCAAAACACTCGTTCTCGTCCCATGGTCATAACAAAGGTACCCAAGAAGTTTCGTAAAGATTGGTTCATAAATACGGCCTCTAGCCCGAGCCATAGCAGCTTGGCACTTACAGCTCTGAAAGTAACACTAAATAAATCAAAGTTAGTCTAATTTGCATAATTTACGCACGAGAAAAAAACCCGTATTATATGTGATGTATCCCATTGTACTATACATTTATACAAAACTTTATTCAAATCAGAACTTTCATACAGAAGTTCTGTACAAAAAACTGATTTTTGCATCATCGGTACAAAATGGCCACTGGCAGCCATCTTGAATTTTGGACCACACCCAAAAACAATCGTTCCCGTCCCAGGGTCATAACAAAGGTACCCAAGAAGTTTCGTAAAGATTGGTTCATAAATACGGCCTCTAGCCCGAGCCATAGCAGCTTGGCACTCACAGCTCTGAAAGTAACACTAAATAAATCAAATTCAGTCTAATTTGCATAATTTACGCACGAGAAAAAAACCTGTATTATATGTGATGTATCCCATGGTACTAAACATTTATACAAAACTTTATTCAAATCAGAACTTTCATACAGAAGTTCTGTACAAAACACTGATTTTTGCATCATCGGTACAAAATGCCCGCTGGCAGCCATCTTGAATTTCGGACCACACCTAAAAACACTCGTTCCCGTCCCAGGGTCATAACAAAGGTACACAAGAAGTTTCGTAAAGATCGGTTCATAAATACGACCTCTAGCCCGAGCCATAGCCAATTGTTGACGTACGGACAGACGGACGGATGGACGGACAGACGGACGACAAGCCATGACAATAGCTCAAATTTGACTTCGTCAAAGTTGAGCTAAAAAACGGTATTAGGTAAATGGTTATTGAAAGAATAAATAGTTTTGGGCAGTACAGTAGAATCCTCTTAATTGAATACCCATTTTGCCAGTGAAAATTATTCAATTAACAGGAGTATACAATTAACAGGGATTTGGTCAGTTTCCTGTGTTCTGGAGGTAAACTGAGCATTTATTCTATCTTGTTTGACAGAGCTCATGCCTGTATTGGATGCAGTGAGGCCAAAAAGGTTGATAAATAAGGGGAATTAGGCGAGTGTCACAGTAATTTTTTCGACATATTACAAAAATTTATATACAATTAACAGGAGTTTACTCTACAACCCATATGCAATTAACAGATCAAATTTGTACTGAAGGTATGGTAAATGGGTTTGTGTTTGAAAATTATATTCAATTAACAGGGATATACAATTAAGAGATATCCAATTAAGTGGACTCCACTATATCATCTAAAATCCTAAAAATCCAAATACATGTAAGTATAAAATTGCAGTTGATGGTGTTTTATCATGGTTTGAAGTCATCAATCCAGAAGTTAGGGTGTGAAAAAGACTGGAGAATCAGTAGTGAAACCAACCTTAGAGTCTATTAAAATTTACTTGGTCTATGCCATGGAGCCATACATATACTGTGGACCCAACATGATGATTTCACAATCTTGCAGTTTATTTAGGAACTCATACTTTGGACTCAAGAACTGTAAGCAATTGGTTTCATTTTCAATGGTTCAGGTTTCATAAAACAATGTCAACTGAAGCCGGGACAGAAGAAAAACAAAAACCAGCATCTGGTATTCAATGTTATTGCATTTCCTTTCTGAAGGGAAAGATTCTACAGTGCCACTGGGTGGGAAGTGGACAAAGTCTTCGTCTTTTTTCAATGCTGACTGCAGTCGTATCAACTTTTGAGCAGGCTTTGCCAATGAAAATTATTCAATTAACAGGAGTATTCAATTAACAGGGATTGTGTCACTTTCCTGTATTCCAGAGATAAACTTAGCATTCAATCTATTACATCTTGTTTGACAGAGCTCCATGAGATCTGTCAAACAAGATATAATAGACTAAATGCCTGTATTGGATTACTGAGGCCAAATATGTCTATGAAGAAAGGAAAACTGGGGAGAGTCAGGGTAATTTCTTGACAGGTTACAAGATATTTTATTCAATTAACATGAATTTACTTTACAACCTATATTCAATTAATAGGTCAAATTTGTATTGGAGGTATGGTAAATGGTTTTGTGTTGAGAAATTATAATCAATTAACAGGGTTATTCAGTTAAGAGATATCTAATTAAGTTGGCTCCACTGTAATATGTAAATTAATTTATCAGTATTATGATGAAAAAGCAGGACAACCCATCCAGAATGGGTAGCTCCACCCATGCGACTAAAAATTTCAAATTGCATTACATATAAATTTTTAGCTGGACGCAGACTGAATCACTTAGTTTGTGGACAATTTGTTAGGTAAAGGGCTTATGAATTCACCGAGCCACCTAACATTGTGTCAACCTTGCATTTAAATTATCTAGTGGATTTGACCTCTCAAAAATAACTCCACCCACAAAATTTTGCCTCTTTTACTTCAGACATCCCATGGTCTTATTCCCAGGTCAGCACAGTAGATGTACCCTTGATAGGTTTCAACACCAACACACATTTCAGTGAACAATTACAAATGATTATTTATGATGCAGGACAGGGCAAAAGAAGTATGCAAAGCTGGTTTGAATGAAATGGGCTACACTTTATTACTTTAAGATCATAACATTTTTCTGATAAAAGTGTAGCCAAAGCAGAGAAATTAACAAAGTATATACAAATATTACAAAAATATATACATAAGTACCCAAAGTGACTTCCCCATAAACGACATTTTTGTCACCTGCTAATGGGTGGCTAGAGCATGCCAAAGGTGTGGTGAGCAGATAGGTGTTATAGAGTTTAGTGTGACTTAAGTTGAGAACAAGTGATTGAACACCACATCATGCCCATACTGCAGCCACCCCCCCCCCCCCCCCCCACACACACACCCCCAAGGAGTGTTCTAATATGCGAGGGTCATGGGCAGGACAACTCACAAAGACGTGGGATAGCTTATAACTAAACTGAGCCTACAACAGTTGCATGAAATTCAACAGCAGCAGAACATAATAATATGTATCCCCACAGGTGATTGTACATGTGGTTGAGAGTGTACAGGGTCACAATATTTACTTATTTAACTGGTAGAGTGCTAAATTATTTTGCAAAGGCAATTTATAAAGTTAATTTTTTTCATAGATTTTATTGCTACCAGCAAGAAGAGCCTAGTTTAGCAGGATTTTCTGAGTAAATAAGTTGTTTGCTATAATTTATTACTTTCCAAAGTGTGATTTACTGGAATTTTTGGGTTTGATTATAAACGATAACTTCACAAGTGAACTCTTGTTTGTACAACATCCCTCACCTCTCATGAATTATTTCATGTAACCAGTCCAGTTAAGTGATAACTCTCTATTTATTTGTCAGAGGCAATTACCACTCTCCAATAAATTGTAACAAACCAATTTCATATAAACATTCCTTGTTTTCCTGCAGAGAAAACAACAAGCTAATGCATGCAGTGTAATGCCACTAAAGGGACAGATATATTCATTTGCCCCAAGCTAATTATCCAGTCTCTGGAAGGAATAAAAAATAAAATTAACACGCCTGCCCCAGTTCGAAAAAAAATTTGGATGAAAATCTAGGAATTTTTTTAATGTGGCTTAAAATATGTTTTTAAGACAAAAAATGTTCAGTTTGTCTGTGAGAGCCAGAGAGAACTTGTCAGTGATACTGACTTGATTTTATGACAAATTCCTGAAAATACTTAGCAGGTTAACCCTGGTCCAAGATCGTGATACGATCTGAATTTATAACATTGATAGTTGCTCAGTGAATTTATGTGGTAGACCAATCAAGATTTTGAAAAATATTGATTGGCCTCCTCCCAAGATATTCATTTATTTATGGTGTTTAAGGTCACATGCTTATGCACAATGACTAATTGTAACCACTTTTCTGGTCCACGATCGTGATACGACCTGAATTCATAAAGTAGATAGTTGCTCAATGAATTTATGTGGTAGAACAATTAAGCCACAAGGCTGCACATTGAAAATATTGATTGGCCTCCTCCCAAGATATTTATTGGTGTTTAAGGTCACATATTTATGCACAAAGACTAATCATGACTGTGACAGTTTTACAGGTGGAGGAAGCTGGAGTACCCGGAGAGAACCATCGAGCATTGATGAGCAACTGTCAGCTCCTCAACATTCTAACTCTGTTCAAGCTCCACTCAAGCAGGGTTACAGACATGTGCACCATCAACATGCAGTACGCCTTAAGTACACAGTGTCACCGTGACCCCATGTAGGCAACGCGGTTAAAATGCCTTGCCCAAGGACACAATGCGGGTCGTCCTGGATGAGGATCGATCTCGGGACCTCTAGCATAGTAGACCAACAGTCTACCACTGAGCCACCGCACTACTGTTCCTTCTTCCAACAAGTAATGAATATAGACGCTACCAGTTGATGGCTCTGAACTGTCATGGAATATACCATCAGGGGACAAAGGGTTACAAATTAAAAACATAACAGGTGATCAGAATTATTTCTTCAGATTCTGGAGAGTGGTCGAAAATTCCCAAGAAAGGTCCTCAAATTTTTTCTCAGGCATATATGAGGAGGAGAATTTAGTCCTTGCACAAGGGTGATTAAAAAGTATATGTGTTTTTGTGTTTCAGAAATCAAATATTTTGAAGTATTGAACAGAATGAAGCAGAAGTCAATTGTTTTGCTGTGTCACTATAAATGTATCTATAGGATAATACATGTGTATGTATATTATTGAACAAGATAACAGAAGTAATTGAACTGTTTCTGTCCTCAGGGGATATATATTATTAATCATATCTCACCTTGCTTTAATCACTATCAATGCGAAGTGGTTTTCAACTGATGGCCAAGGTACTCTATAACAGCCCTAGGAACTGGTGGGTTGGGGACATGGGGTGGGGTGGGGGATATGGGTCTAAAACCTGTAACAAGAGATTACTCAGCTAAATGAGAATAAAATTTGAGAAATAAGACTCCATGAATGGCTCCAAAAGGTACTTGGGTCATATATACAGTACCAGCAGAAATAAGTTGTTGGATAACCACACAACACTTTTGATCACATTTCACTAAGTTGATATTCCCAACGCTTGACATCACTTTTTTGGAAGCTCTCCCTGAGAGTTTCCCAAGAAATTATGTCAAGTGTTGGAATTAACAACAAAGGGAAAATTATTTTTTAAGAGTAATTTTCAAGTGGTTATCCTAAAAGGAGACAATATGACCAAAATTTTTAAAATGCTGATAAAAAAAAAAATTGGAACAGGTTGAAAAAATAGGGGTGGGTGGGGATGAAAATCTAGTTATTTTTTTGTTTGCAGCCTTATCATCCCTCATCAAAAACAATAAAATCGGAATGACATTTGTTGAGAAAAGTGCTGGCCAGTTTTGGCTGTCATATTGGATAAAGAGTCAACTGAGCTGATAGTAGTGATCAGTATATGTACAGTGGAACCTTTTAACTGAATAGCCACATTGTGAACAAAAATTATTCAATTTACAGGAGTTTTCAATTAACATATTTTGGTCACTTTCCTGTATTCTTCAGATAAACTGAGCATTTATTCTATTATATCTTGCTTCACAGAGCTCACAGAGCTCTGTCAAACAAGATATAATAGAATAAATGCCTATACAATGCACACCATTGACGTGCAGTACGCCTCATTACAAGGCATCATCGTGCCCCCATGTGGACAATCAGAGCCTTTGATGAGTGGTACAAAAACAGAAAAAGGAAGACGGTTGCAAATAAAATTCTTAAATAAATAATATTTTGCATCAAAACACAGCTTATGACCCATCATTAGAATGAGCTCAACAAGCTCATTCCAATGAGGGTCATAAGCTATGAAAAAATGAAAAAAAATACTGAAAATTGAATGGTGATTTTTATGAATAGCACTGGTAGTTGTTTTTGGCTGTTATGTTGGGTGGTAGTGTGGTGGCTCAGTTGCTACGGCACTGAACTTCATTGAAAGAGCCAGTTTGATCCCTGCCAGAGGTAACTGCATAATGTCCGTAGGCAAGACACTTCATCCAGATTGCAATGTGTACTAAGAAGGCATACTGCATGCTGATGGTGCACTTGTCTTCAACGAATGCTAACCCTGCTTGTGTGGAGTTAGTGTGCTAGGAAGTCTGGCAGTTGCTCGGCAGTTCTCTCCACGTACTCTGGCATCCACCACAAGTAAAACTGTCCGATATAAGATGACCCTGGCTTTGAAAGTGTCGTTAAATCCCAATAAATAAATAAATAGTTACATTGGGTAAAGGGTTATTGCATTACAACTAAACCTTCTATAGAAGTTGGCATTGGGAATAGTAAAAAGAAAGTAAAGAAAAAACAATGAGCAACCAACATGCACCTACCTACTACTGGTTAGTATTCAGGATAAAATCTCAACTCATTCAATATTTTCCTTGAGCAAAAGAAAACACTTTACAATCACATTGGGTAGTAACTTTTCTTTCTATACAGAAAGACACCAATACTGAGATATATTATAAATATATGATAAATTACAACAACACCCAAGCTAACATAACATGTACATGCAGAACCACTGCATAATATTACATTAAAATGGGCTACCATGTCATTTGTTGCATAGATAATTCCTCCCACAAAGGAGCTGTAAATTTCTCTTTCATTGAAAAGTGTTGACTAATCCCTTTATTAATCTTGAATTATCCCACTAAATAAATAATGATATTTAGAAGAGGCCACATATATGTATCACATAACTAGTTTATCTCATCTTAGGTTATCTACTACAAATGAATGCAAAGCCCTTTACCATTTACCTGACAACACTAAGGATTATTTAGGAAGGTGCTTACAATATAATATTTTCCTACATAACTTTTTTTATTATTTTGATATCTATCTGACACTATGTGATTCCAGCTATCAAAACTGTAATTAAACTCCAATAATGAAAAAAAATTTTTTGGGGAAGTACTGCTCTTCGTAACAGGATTCTGTTATGGTGTAAAAATAATAATTGTAACAGAAAAAAATCTGAGAATCAACAACAATAACTCCAATTTAACTACTCTAAAATTTAATAAAAATAATTTGAAATGAAAATGCTACAAAATCTTTTGCACTATTTGGTTTACAGAAAAATAAAAACAGAAATACTTATCAGTTAGTCCAACATAAATATGGGTTATATACACATGGTGTTTGTAAAAAATCTTTTATCGCGACGAGAGCGTTTTCGGGGGCATATATAGCTACGAGTCGCACAGCGACGAGTAGCTATGTAGCGCTCGAGTCGCGATAAAAGATTTTTTACAAACACCATGTGTATATAACCCTTTTATCTACACCCCCACCTCCCCCACTCCCGTAATAAAACAAGTTTTGATTAACAAATGCAGACCACTAAAAGTAATCTAGCCTTCAACCAGATAATCACTAATGTGAAAAATATCCTGTTATTTGTACTTTCCGACGTTTGACGTCACATTTTGAAAAATGTTGAAGAAACTGAATTCCCAGTGACGTTTGAACGTCAGGATAATTAAAGTCTCGAAGGGTGAAATAATCTCATTTGAAAAAGTGTAAGTTACTAATTTTTACTCTTTTCCGTCAAATTTTATTTTTACAATTCAGTAAGTTTAATTAATGGCCTTCTTTTTTATTCAATACATTTCGATAAATACGCCCCGTTTTATTTGTTTCGATTCGCGGCAGCGATAATTAGTTATTCAAAGTGTTGAATGAAATAGTACGTCATGCAAATGAGATGGGCGTGAACGTTGTATTCTTGCGATATCACGTGACTTTTATTCTTACTGCAGTAACGATAAAAGATTTTTTATTGACGGCGAGTTTTCGATAACGATAAAGATAAAACGTTACTGTTTTTACGTATAAAGTAGATAAAATTCAATAGAAACTAGTAATCCAGTGATAAAGAATCTTTTCTAGCTGGTATTATAATATCCAAGAATGTGTCTGCAGAAACAGTATCCACTAAATTGTAATGGAATGTTCACTCAAAAATTCAGCAGTCTCCAATAAATTCCAATAAAGCACTCAGTAAAATTCAAATGGAATTCATATCCAACATGTATTACTCCTCAGGTAGTTTATCCATTATCCAGCTGAATCCTGGTTTTTCACAAGCATAAATTATGGTTTACATAATAAGAAAAAATTCTCTTCAAATTTTAGGAACACTTTTCTAATACGAAAAGATGCACAGATCACAAAATAATATTCCGTATAATATATATTAAACTCAGCTGCTACTACAATAAAGCACTGTCCTGAAATAATAATCTTCAATGTTCAATGAATGCTTAACTGGTAGAGAGATAAATTATTTTTGACCATCAAATTTTATTCACATGTCGTTGACTTGTAACAATTGAGCACTCTAGGGGGTGCGGTGGCTCAGTTGGTAGAGGTGCAGGCTGCAAGTCGAGAGGTCCTCGGTTCGAATCCCACCTGCGGCAACCGCGTTGTGTCCTTGGGCAAGACACTTCACCCTGATTGCCTACATGGGGGCAGAATGACGCTGTGTACTGAGGCGTACTGCACGTCGATGGTGCGCATGTCTTCAACCAATCTAACCCTACCTGTGCTGCGGTGCAGAGTTCAGAGTTACGATGTTGGGGAGCTGACAGCTGCTCGTCGTTGCTCGGTGGTTCTCTCCGGGTACTCCGGCTTCCTCCACCCGTAAAACTGTCACGATTAGCCATTGTGCATAAGTATGTGACCTTAAACACCAATAAATAAATAAATATATTGAGCACTCTCCCATAAACTGTAACAAGGCAAATCTTTACTAAATAATTAATATCATTTTCCAAGATAATATGATGCACAGCCATTGAATATGAAGACTTCAAGTTGCAGTTCCCACACTTCAGAATAGAGCCTAAATATGGGCTTCCAGCCCTCTATCAGTTAATGTATAAACAAATTTCACTTCTCAATGCTGTCTATATGAAAAGAATGAGTGTTCAAAGTCTGTTGATAGAGGTTATTTTATTGACTTCAAACAGAAAGTTCCAGAATGAGAAATTTCTCCAATGTTCTTTTATTCTACCAATTGCTGATTGGTTGAAATAAATCACCTCACTTAGTTTTCAGATGACTCTGTCCCACCTCAAGTAAACAAGTGTGACCCAAACAAACAATCAGTGAGCCAAAAGCCGATTCTGTGTAACAGCATCTGCAAACATGCTGAAAGGCACCTTCAAATTCAGCACAAATAAGCCATCAGCCCAAGCAAAGATCAGCCTTCTTTAAATCAAAAATAATTTTAGAAATCAATTGCTTCCCATTACCAACCAAAGGCACATCAGTCTCAACACCATAGTAGGGGCCTATAACAATTCCCAGAAGGGATATTCAGTTCTCAAAAGGTCCATTCTCTAAAGAATGGGGTTAATAAATGGACTTAACTGATTGAGTGCCAGAAGCCACTATCATGGCTCTGTAGAAAACTGCTGAAAGCCTTTTGGTGGCTTTCCACTATATGAATTAGTTTGTCATTTGCTGAGCGGGCAGAAATGAAATGTTTAAATGAATTTGATTTGTTACAATTTAGGCACTCTCTTATAAATTGTAACAAATCATTTATCAAGTCTTTACTCAGTGAATCGGCCGCATCTTCCCAAATAATATACAAGTTCATCAGTTGACAAAAAAATATTTTTCAAACAAGATGTGTCGGTTCAACAGTATGCCCCTGTGAGCTAAAAAAAGGTCTGGAAAACTGATTCTCTGAGTTTTAACATCATAAACTGAGTTCATGGTACAATAACTCTGAGAAAGAGGAAACCAACATTGATAGAAATTAAAGTTCAAGGTCCCTGTGGCACAATGATCCCAAAATGAAGAGGGTTCTTCCTCTCATCATGCCTAACTCACATGCCAAGTTTGGCCTCAGTCGGCCAAGCAGAAGTTTAATTACAGAGCGGAAACCAACACTGATAGAAATAAAAGTTCAAGGTCACAGTGACCTTGACCTTTGGCACAATGATCCCAAAATAAATAGTGTTCTTCCTCTCATCATGCCAAGTTTGAGTTCAGTCGGCCAAGCGAAATTTTAGTAAGAGAGCGGAAACCAACTCTGTCTACAGACGGACAGATGGATGCTCACAAATAAAGAAAAAAATGCTATTGATCAATGAATTCCAACAAGCTAGATTTATCAAGTTAACCTTTTAACAGGTTGAGGGCTAGATTATTTTTGTAGGTCCAAATTTGTTCATAGAAATTTATTTTCTTATGAATTACTGGAGAGCATATGTGGGCACTCTCCAATAATTTGTAATAAAATAAATTTATATAAATTTTTTTTTTTTGCTAAATATGAAACAGGAGCACAGTAAATTAGTGCTCAAACGACTAGTGAATTCCAAAGTCGACTAGTCAATACCCAAAAGTCAAGTCTCGACTTCGACTAGACATTGGTGATAACTTTTCTCCTTATAATAGTGTTGGTGTTCTTGTATAGTGCTGAAGGTCCAAATTTGGCTTTACTTGGGCATTCATATAGAGCAACTTACTGAAACATTATCCTGTTAATGTGCTTCTAATTATGCTAAGAGTGAAATTATATAGTCTTATTTAATTTGCCTTGTTGCGATTTATGGGAGAGTGCCTATAGGCACTCTCCCATAAATTGCAACAAGGCAAATTAATAACATATCCTGATAGCCCAAAATAATTCAGCACTCTACTAGTACCAGTTAAAACAAACTACTGTCACTAATATTAGATGGCAATAGAAGTATACATTGATTGCCCAATATTGCTTTTCAGACTGTCTGACAGTGGCACAGAAGGGATACTATTTACCTAAAAGCTTGAACTCCTCCGACTAGTCGACTGCACAATTGAGAGTTGACTACTGGTTTGCTCAGAGTCGACATCGACTAGTCGACTAATCGTTTGAGTACTACAGTAAATGTTGGCTTTTGCTCTCGTACATTCATTTTTTTGAAAGCCCTGACAGTGTTATCTACTATTTGTGTTAAGTAAAGGGTTAATGTGGTGTTTTGCTGGGTGTGGGGTGGATGGAGTATAGTTGCCATGAACTGGTCATAATCCACGCATGGGCAGTGATGACAACACATGCATTTTCCTGTCAATAAAAATCATCATTAACAAAATTTTAATTAATGAAGCACCAGGTTATACCCGGTGCTTCATAAATTAAATTTTTGATGTTATTCCTATAATTAGTTTTTGGAATCTAATATTACTGTGTCCATGCAAATGTTGTCCATGACAGGAAAGTGACCAATCCATGGTGGCCATACTGTACTGTAAGGTTGATCAAAACAAGCAATAAGGATCTTGTCATGGGAACGAATCATAAAGCCCAACTGGACAGATGTCGTCAGCAGGGGGAGGGGTGTGGCATGCATTAAGTCTCCAGCTGGGCAATTACTTTATTTCAACAAATTTATATCTCAGCATATAAGAAAAACTCCTCAAAACCTTCACCTACACTTGCACAAGTGTTTGTAGATGTGTTAATTAATCTTAATTAAAGATGTTAATACAGGTGCAACAATGTTCATCAATCCTCATCTACTGTATAGTAAATATGCAGGGACTAACCTCAGCATTTGAAAATAAGAGCCTGACTTGGGCAGGCCTGGCACTTTCAGGAGAGCCATTTATTCGCTCCCCTACAGCTCGCCTTAAAAAAGTTGAGGAGGGCGAAAAATAGCCCTCCTAGCCTTAGAAAAATAATGATTACCATAACAGCCTATTCCTAAAACCCACAGGTTTTCAGATCTCTGCTATGTTAGTGGTCTCTGCAATATGGACACATTGCCCCTCCCACACCTCCGGGCCTTACCAAGGCCCAGAGGTGTGGGACTGGCAGTGTAGCCGTCTCACAGAGACTACCTGGTTAGCAACAAGATTTTTTATTCAATTAACAGGAGTTTACTCTGTAACCTATATTCAATTAACAGGTCAAATTTGTACTGGAGGTATGGTAAATGGTTTTGTGTTGGGAAATTATATTCAATTAACATGGATATACAATTAAGAGGTATCCAATTAAGAGGTAGCCAATTAAGTGGGATCCACTGTACATTCTTTTTTGGCACAATTAAGGTAGTTTCTGAAATGACTGACAATAGTATTTTTACACCACAATAACCACACATTTTCAGAATAGTTCCCTGTCAAGTCTTGGTGGTCGAAGTGACCAATGGACGAAATGGGGTCTTACAGTTATAAGCCAACTCAGAAGGCTAGATTTAAGATTCAGGATCCAACTTCACAAATTCATAAATACTAAATCGGTCTATGTAAATATGTTTTAATAAACATTGGAGACTGAAAATGGAACTGAAAACAGCTGCTTAGTAGAAAATCTAAGATTGCTTCATACTGAAAAATCCAAGCCATATTTCACTAAAAAGAATAGAGCCGTAATCTAAGGTTTTTCGTTTTTTATTAAATACTCTCTTGCTGCAGAAATTCACAGAATGTAGCCATCCCAGAGTAGTAAGAGTACCCAGACACTGCCAATGGCAGTGTCTGGGTACTCTCACTACTCTGGGAAGGCTACATTCTGTGAATTTCTGACATTTCAGTTGAGTTGTGTTTGCAGCTTTCCTCAAGTTGCGTGTTGGTGTCAGACCTCGAAAAATGGCCAAGCACAATAAAAGTTCTGTATATTTAGGTAATTATTATATTGACCTTCCTGATTATTCATGTATTATAGCTTATTTCGGGCATTCATTGAGTTTCACCCAATTTCACTGCCATTCAGTTATGACTCCGGACATAAGAATGAGTTTTATTGAATTTTATTTGGCCTCATGAACAAACCGAAAACCGAACCGAGGTTTTATTCCACCTGAAAAATCAAAACCGAAACCGAACAAGAAATTTAAAAACCTACAGCTCTAAAAAAGAACAGAATCAACAGCTGACAGTTCAATTTGTTGCAAACTGTCTGACCAATACTAACATTATATTAGGTATTGAAAAAAATATGTGACAAAAGTATGAATTAAAAGATCTTGTGATGGCCAGGAATCAATATCGTGAAGAATTAATTGTAGACCCTGTCGCTTCAATTTTATTATTGATCTCGTGAGAATGATTAAGCTATCTTTATTACAGGTTGCCGAACAACAGAGAATTAAGAGTGATTGTTAACTATGTCAGTCAGCAATGGAAATCATCACACATGATATATTGCTGATTCTGGCTGAAAATTATGGCAGGAAAAATTTATTATTTATTTATTTAATGCAACTTAAAGTCCCTTTCTGCTGCTATGGCTATATCATGCCCCGCAACGCAGTTCTAAAGTTGAGTTTAATCAATAGTTTATCCCTATACCATCCACTATAGAGTGCTTCATTCAACCCAAGGCATTGGTTACAGGAACCAATGCTATCCCTGTTTGTGTGAAGTTAGTATGTTGGGGAGTCTGCAGTTGCTCACCGTTGCTTGGTACCTTCTGGGTACTCCGGCTTCCTCCACCCATAAAACTGTCAGACACGAGGTGATCCTGGCTGTCGTAAGTGTTGTTAACCCTTTACCCAACGAATCGGTAATATCCGTCCACGTAATATACAAATTCAGCAGTTGAAAAAATATTATTTTTCAAAAAAATTCAACAAAACTATATCATGTGACTCCTCATTGGAATGAGCTCGTTCCAATGAGGGGTCACATGATATGGTTTGGTTGTAATTTTTTTTTAAATTTAAAAAAAATGATGTTTAAAATAATACATTTTGATATCGTCAGCGTTGGGTAAAGGGTTTTTCCCTAATAAATATATAAATATATTAGTTACCAGGTCCTGTTTTATAACAGACCTGGAAATAACCCACAAACGAATGTTTAGGTTACATGTGGGTTACACAAATTGTAAAATATGCAAATGAACTACGGGTTATGGTAAAGTAATACCAACATAACTTTATTAAATTACTAATGTCACATGTTTTACCAAAAAGACTTGATAATTTAAATTAATTTTTTGGAATTACCTTGACTCCAAGACTGGGTATTGCACATGCACATGAATAGAGTAGCATGCTGTTTCCATTTTAAAAGAATTTCTGCCAAAATAAATAGCAACAACTAACATGCAATCTCGCCTCGGTGAGATCGCATGTTAATTGTTGATAATTATTCAGGTGCAAATCTTGTTAAGACATAAAACAGCATGACGGGTGGAGTAAAAACAGAGAAGGCAGAAAAGAATCACAACACCACTTTTCCTACGGGTTACAACTATGCAATATAACATAACCTGCCAACAGGTTATGATTTAAGCCATTCATTTCCAGGCCTGTTGTAAGCAATAGAATAACTTGTTTACCACAGCAAACAAGCACTTCTCCATTTCCTGAGGTATAAGGGTGATGAGGCATGAAATGCAGTTTTAAATTAAGATGACTATAGTTTATACACATGTAATAATTTTACTTAAATAAATTTAATAAATATATATATATATTTGACTGATCATTTGTGAACGAACATATAAATCTCTCACAAATAAAGATGTCGAGTCTTTTGTGTCCATTTTGCTTGGTGGAGATTTTTTGCCTGCTTCTCATCACTGGGGATTTTTTTGTCCAGGGATTTACCTCAGGGAAATTTTTGCCCCCCCCCCCCCCCCCCCCCCCCCCCCCCCCCCACCATAGACCAGCATTAGTATGCACATGTGTTTTGTGTTTCTCTTAGAATTTGTAAAGAGCTCTTGGGTGGAAAAACGACCCCTGCTGTGTTTTTGTGTTAATTCACTCTCCCTGTAATGTAAATCATTTGGCAAAGCTCTTGGCTTGAAAACAGCTAAAACATATTCTTCAAGACAAGAAATGAAAACAAAAATAGCTTGGTGGCATTTCACCAACTTTTACATGCTGGGTCAGCACTGACTTGATTGTTTCTGTACCATGTTCTTATTTAATGTTTAGTAATAAGTCCATCCTGCAATACAAGAATATACCAGTTTCTTCCAATTGGCATTGATAATATGCTGTCTTGTGATACAATGGTGGAGAGTCCTTTCTTTATTGTATTGCACAGGGATTTGTTTGGGTGTCAACAGGGGATGAATATTGTACCCTCTCCCAATGCCATTTGGGCATGATTTTTCCCTTTTCCCCAACCCCAAATTTCCCTATCTCGATTAGCATTGGAAGAAAAAGTCAATGCACAATTTGTGTCCTGTACTGGGTGATCATAAGGCCTCAGAAAACTTTCATTTTTCTGAGGCCTTATGACAACCCAGTACATGACAAAAATTGTGTATTAAATTTAAATTGCTTACCAACATGTAACAAAGGTTAGAAAGTTTCTGAACTCAAAGGCAAAGACACTTCTTCTTTAACACTTTACCTAACATGAAAAGCAGACGACACTTGCAAACAAAGTTCTTGAATAACTAATTTTTTGTCTCATTGGGCCAGTTCCAATGATATCCATATTTGTCTGGTTTTATTTATTAAGAAACTTACAAAGTACAAATTTTCTGACAGCTTTTGCCCACAATGTAGGTTAAATTATAAAGTACACCAAAATTCTTGGAAATAAATCTGTTATCACTGTGTTTTCCAGGGTGTATGGGAATAATAGTATGTGCACATGATGGTGATAACAAGCCAGAAATAAAGTGATTACATCATAACCCATTAGAAGGTTATGCTATATACATGTAACATGGTGGTAACCTATCAGGGATGTCGCTAGAGGTTTCTGATTGGGGGGGGGGGGGGGGGGGGGGGGTGGAGGATAGTGAATTTCCAGCTGGGGGAGGGACTGGGATGGGGGTTTCCCCTCTCCCAGTCCCTCCCCCTAGTTGGAAATTCACTACAGAGAAAACTTTTGAAAATGAAGACCTGAAAGTGGGCATAAAATTGATTCTAGTAACTGAAATGCCAACACATTTATGATAGAATTATCAGGTTATTATTATTTGGTATTATTCTGGGAATTGAATATGTGCTAAACAAATGCTCAAGCTGAGAACTTTGAGCAATTCACACTGACCTAACATTAAATCAGATCTTATGCAGGAATATCAATTTTCGATGTTTCATCATTTTGTAACTGTGAATGATGGAATTAACTCAGGATAACGATTTTACATGATGTGATTTTCTTTAAGTGCATTTTGAGGATTTTTTTTATTATGTTAAGTAACATACTATAGAAATCTCATTCTGATTGACATCATGCATACTCATGAAGCTGGATACTGTGTACACTGTAGTTGTAAATAATAACAGTTGGAACTTTTGCTGATCTCAAACCGAGTTGGGATTTTGAGAAGTGAAGGAGACATCTGCATCACCAGAAGAAGCTCTAAAATCCAGATAGATGGAATTTCCAACTACTCATGACTTGCCCTCCGAATTTCCAACTATGGGAAATTTTTGCCAGGATTGGGGTAAGGGGGGGGGGGGGGGGCAAACACCCCCACGGCCCACACCCCTCCTGTCGTCACGGCTCTGTAACCTATAGGAACATAACTGTTGTAATACTTTTCTGCCCTCTGTTTTTACTCCATCAGCCATACAGTAAAACCTGTTTTGAGAGACCACTGTCTTGAGAGACCACCTGTCTTGAGAGACCACATCTGCCAGGCACCGATTGGTTTTACTCTATAATGGACCTATGAGAGACCACCTGTCTTGAGAGACCACCTGTCTTGAGAGACCACTGTAACCTGGTACCAGCTTGTATTTTTATGCCATAATGGACCTGTCTTGAGAGACCGCCCCTTTGAAGACTGAAACCATGACAAAAACTTTTTACCTGTTCTGGAATTGGAAAATCCATTGTGGTTATACTAACACAATTAAAAGTATTAAAACCTCTTAATTGGATTTCAATTGCTAACTCATTAAAGATTGAGATGTTTTTATAAGACACCTGTGAAAAGATTAGGATTATTGCTGAATAAACAATTTCATACATACCTGAAATGTGACAGATAGGAATAAAAATAAATTTGTGTTGAAAATCTTTTTGTAACAAATTGAAATGGACTGTTATAAAAATTATAAAAATAAATTAGTGTTGAAAATCTTCAATGAAGATTTTCAACACTAATTTATTTTTATAATTTTTATAACAGTCCATTTCAATTTGTTACAAAAACTTCACAAAATAGAACAACTACAAAGTAATTACAAAAATCCATTCTTCTCTACTTCTGAATTTTGTGGTTGGTTATTCACTGACTTGAGAAAACCTGAAACCTGTTATGAGAGACCACCTGTCTTGAGAGACCACTTTTGTGTGGCCCAAAGGGCGGTCTCTCAAGACAGGTTCTACTGTACTAGTTACATATTAGCAGACTTTCCACCAAAATAAACAACAACAACAACTAGCGAGCAATCTCACTTTAGCAAGATCGCACGTCCATTGTTGCTATTTGTTTTGGCAGAAATGCTTTTAACTGGTTGAGTGCTAGAAGCCACTATCATGGCTCCATTGAAAAGTGCTGAAAGCCACTTTAGGGGATTTACACTGTTTGCATTTGTTCGCTGTTTTCTCAGCAGTAAGAAAACTAGAGGTAGCTGCCAAGGGTGGCAACCCCCCCCCCCCCCCCCCCCAAAAAAAAAAAAAAATCACCCTGAAACAGTAACCTTGGTAATATATTACCTTAAATTAACACAGCCAGTATTTGGTATTATTTAAACAAATAATACAGATAAGATTACCTGTATTTAATGACATGTCAAGTTTGGTTTCAATCGGGAAGTTAAAATTCAAGATCACTATAACCTTTTCCTTTGACACAATATCCCCAAAATGAATAGGGTTCTTCCTATCATCAGACTCAACTGATAGACCAAGTTTAGTTTCGATCGGGCAAGCAAAATTTCAATTAGAAATGCAAACTCTGGTAAATGTTTAACATCAAGATCACTGTGACCTTGACCTTTGGCACAATGACCTCAAAATAAATAAGGCTCTTCCTCCCATCATGCCTAACCCACATGACAAGTTGGGTTTCAGTTGGCCAAGTGGAACTTTAATTACAGAGCAGAAACCAACACTGATAAAAATAGAAGTTCAAGGTCACTGTGACCTTGACCTTAGGCACAATGATCCCAAAATGAATAGGGTTCTTCCTCTAATCATGCCTATCCCACATGCCAAGTTTGGCTTCAGTTGGCTACGTGGAATTTTAGTTAGAGAATGGAAACCAACTCCATCTACAGATGGACAGCACCAAGGCTATATCCCCCCAAAATTAAAATTTCAGGGGGATAAAAATGTTTCTAAAATATTGTTTTGTTACAATTGTAACAAATATTTATGTACAAAATCTTACTCAACTAAGGCTTCTTTTGCGGGTAGCCTAATATTTTTGAAAAAAAATACTCATGTCACAGATCAATCACCTTTGAAAAATAATTTAACTCAACCAGTTAAGATGTAAACGACATGACACTCTATTCATATCAGGGCTTGAATTGTACACCTGTCTACCTGTCTCAGACAGGTAGAATTTCTCAGTGACAGGCTAGAATTCTTTTCACCTGTCGCGCTTGTGACATGTACAATTTGTACCAGCCCATAGTTGTGCCAAAAAAATGGCATTACTGAACCTCCAATATGACTACCAATAGGCACCAGAATTAATTTTAAAGCATGGAATTATCATAATTGTTCTCTCCGAGGACTCCATTCTCTCGGAGTACTCTGGCTT
This sequence comes from Pictodentalium vernedei, assembly GCA_031216915.1. Taxonomy (NCBI): domain Eukaryota; kingdom Metazoa; phylum Mollusca; class Scaphopoda; order Dentaliida; family Dentaliidae; genus Pictodentalium; species Pictodentalium vernedei. The sequence goes on along the minus strand of CM062293.1, from coordinate 446,372,396 downwards.
CCTCCACCCATAAGACTGCCCAACACCAGGTGACCCTGGCTGTTGAAAGTGGCATTAAACCCCAATAAATAAATGAATAATCATAACTTTCTTCAGGAGTGCCCCAAACCTCGATGGATGGAAATGGAGACAGACCCTCCATACTCAACCCCAACTAATGTCTTCGGCCTTTGGGCTGTGCTAATGCACTTCAACATGTTCAGGTGGAAATAGGTTGAAATAAAAACTACCTTCTCCTAGGACAGGAAGAAAGTTGTGAAAATTTTGAGCCCCGATTCATATGGGTATGCAAAGGGAAACCTTTGTGTGCGAGTTAATTCCTAAAGATTGTCCAGTCCAACTGGCAAAAATATGCAGAATTAGGAATTTGATTTATCTTGTATAGTTGTGTTGTTAACTGTCACTCGTTTGCCTATTTTCTGATTGAGGTAACCCCCACATACATGTAACCTAAAGACCGTTCACAGGTTATTTTCAGGCCTGTGATTACACAACCATATGTACAAACATCTGCAGCTCTCCCTCTCTTTTAGAAAGTATAATAACTGGGATCTAAACAGTGAAGGGGCTAAGTGCCAGTCTTGAGAATTGCATCACCAACTGCAAAGATGCATTCAATTTCTATTCATGTGAAATATGTCTTGGCACTAAAGCAATTACGATCAATAAATGTTTATTAACTGCACTCCCGACTCAATGCTCTCATTTAATTTGTTCCACCTCAACCCACCCTTCTTTTTACAGAATGTGGAGAGTGTATTATCACTAAATCACCCACAGAGTGGAGATTCCATCCAAGCAATAATTGAAAATTTTTTGCAAAGCATAACAAGCACGGTTAAACCTGGAGGTCCACTGGCTGAAACATTGCTTGTGTTTTTTGTCCATATGTACAGAATTTGAAAGTGATACTTTGGGTGATAACTCCACACCACAGGTGATTTAGTTACAATCCACTCTCCATGCACTGTGACATTGTGCCTGAGAAAGACAGGGCATCAATTTGTACTATTTCAAATTCATGCACATCCAGTTTTTGTCACTGTGGCACCTACATGTGCTAAAGTATACAGCACGTCGATGGTACAGTATGGCTGCCATGGACTGGTCACTTTCCACAGGTGGGTAATATTTCCACGGACGCAACAATATTAGATTACAGACACCAATGATAGGAATGATCATCAAAAATTTAATTAATGAAGCACCGGGTACAACCCGTGCTTCATTAATTAAAATTTTGCTGATGATGATTTTTATTACCTGGTAAATGAATGTGTGAACATCACTGCCCACGTGTGGATTACGACCAGTCCAAGGCATCTGTACTGTACACTTGCCGTCAACCAGTACTAAACCCATCTTGTGCCAAGTACCAAGTTGGTGAGGCTGACAGTCCCTCGCAATGAAGCTATTGTCCTCTCCAGGTACACTGGACTCCTCTACCCATAAAACTGTCCATCACAATATGACCCTAACTTGAAAGTGTTGTAAAACCTCAATAAAGGAAGCTTACTGAAAAAGTTTTGGCAAGTATCATCTGCTGGCCATGTTTGGTAAATGCTTCATAGATTGAAATATGCGTAAAACAGGGGAGCCCACTTAATTGGATATCTCTTTATTGTATATCGCTGTTAATTGAATATAATTTCCCAACACAAAACCATTTACCATACCTCCAGTGCAAATTTGACCTGTTAATTGAATGTAGGTTATAGAGTAAACTCCTGTTAATTGAATAAAAAATCTTCTTACCTGTCTAGAAATTACCCTGACTCTCCCCAATTTTCCTTTGTTTATAGACCTATTTGACTGCAGTACATCCAATACAGGCATTTAATCTATTTTATCTTGTTTGACAGAGCTCATGGAGCTCTGTCAAACAAGATATAATAGAATAAATGCTAGGTTTACCTCTGGAATATACGAAAGTGATACAATCCCTGTTAACTGAATACTCCTGTTAATTGAATAATTTTCAGTGGCAAAGTGTCTATTCAATTAACATGGTTCCACTGTATTTCATGCTGCCACCTGACAAGGTTCAGTATGACACATGCACAGAGCTGGTAGGGTTCTGCAAATATAGCATTTACACTTGAATCGAAAATTGAATCGAATGTGCATCCCAAAAGTTCAAATACAACAAACAATGAATGTTAAATTTGGACGGTTGTACATTTTTCTGCTTGTAACCCAGACAGCTTATTGAGGTAAGGGTCATCATGAAGATGGAATGGGAGTGTGAACCTGATCTGTTCCCACTGTGATGTCGAAAGTCCCAACTGATGAAATATTCCAACTACATAATCCAGGCATGCCTTCATCGGCCTTCATGGGGGGGCGCGGTGTCTCAGTAGGTAGAGGTGCAGGCTGCAAGCCGAGGGGTCCTCGGTTTGAATCCCACCTGCGGCAACCGCGTTGTGTCCTTGGGCAAGACACTTCACCCCCATTGCTCACGTGGGGGCACGGTGGTGTTGTGTACTAAGGCATACTGCACGTCAATGGTGCACCTGTCTTCAACCAATGCTAACCCTGCTTGTGTGGGGTTGGTATGTTGGGGAGCTGACAGTTGCTCGCCGTTGCTCGGTGGTTCTCTCTGGGTACTCCGGCTTCCTCCACCCGTAAAACAGTCGTGGTCATGTTTAGCCAGTGTGCAGAAATATGTGACATATAAATAAATAAATCGGCCTTCATCGAAGGCATATCTTGATGATGTAGTGGTGACATTCGTCAATCAGGATTACAATTAACCCTTTACCCAACGAAGATGTTAGGCCTAAAAAAATTAAAAATCTGTTTCTCAGGCCCTCCCGCATGGTCCGTTTGGCTGCCGCATGCTCTCTTTTTATAACCTATCCAAACTTAAAAAAACAAAAAACGAATGGATTATGTCTGATATTTTACCCAAGTTAATAAAATTGGCCCTAGAGTGCAAGAAGGCTTTGCAATGCTTTAGCATTGCAAAGACTTCTTGCATTCAAGGGATGTAATACACCACCACCCATGCTATTCTGTAGATTACGGGTCCTAAAACATAAAACAAACCAAGTACATGAACTTTTTAATGGCAAAGAAATAATTACAAAAATAAAAAATAAAATAAAAAAACGCCCGCACGCATGCAATTTTACAAAAAATGGCCCGAGAAACAGAGGATCTACTTTGTTAGGCCTTATCAAAATTTATTATTTTAAATATCTTTTTTAAAAATTTTACCAAAAATTTCAACAAAACCATATCATGTGACCCCTCATTGGAACGAGCTCGGTGAGCTCGTTCCAATGAGGGGTCACATGATATGGTTTTGTTGAAACTTTTTGAAAAATAAGATCTTTTCAGCTGCTAAATTTGCATATTATGCGGGCAGATGTGGCCGATTCGTTGGGTAAAGGGTTAAAAAAAAAATCTCAAGACTTCCTGTATTGCTTTCATTAACAGTACTCAAAAATACCGTATACGGTTCTTTGATTTCAAACCAAATTTCAACTAGAATTTGCATTTTGAATATTTTTCGATTATCTACTTATTTATTTTTTTTATTTATTGGTGCTTTAGTTTTGATATTTCTGCACAATGACTAATCATGACAGCAACATGAGGATAATAAAGTTAAGTTTAGTTAATCATTTATACTCACAGTAAACAAGCACTGCTTCACTTTCCGGGGATCCCACAGTGGTTCAAACATCAAATATTCACAGGAACCTAGTTGCAGGGCACAAGTGGTGTGTGTTAAAATGTCCCACAACCTGAAGCATTGCCAATTCCCATTCAACACTCATTCTTGAAGTTTCTTTCATGAAGATAAAATACTGTTATGTTACACCCTATTGGAAAGTGTTTATTTGCTGTCCAAAGTCTCTTTCAGCATATATGGATATATCATGATTATGGACTGGTTGTAATCCTAGTATGGGCAGTGATGTCCACGCATGCATTTACCAGGTAATAAAAATCATCATCAGCAAAATTTCAATTGATGAAGCATCAGGTTTTATCTATTGACTAAAGTGAATTTTTTGATTTGATTGGTTGATAGATACGTGGTATGAGACCATATTCATTGAAACCCACGATACGTCCGCCCTGCCACTGACAAATTTCCCATACCCAGTGGAAGCCTCGTTCCGAAATCTACAAATTGTCCATACCCATAGAAGACGCATCATTCCAGTTTTACAGTGTACATGTATTATATTTTAATTTTTTATCTCCAAAATATAGCTCATGACCCCTTATTGGAATGAGCTTGTTGAGTACCCTCCAATGTGGGGTTCATAAGCTATGTTTTTGAGACAAAAAAGAAAAAAAGAAATTCAATAATTTTTTTATACTTGTCATATCGGCATATTTTCACAAAAACTCTTTTGCACAAAAATTCCACAGAAACCTGTATGGCTCAACAATGGAAGATAAAAGATCTCATGCTGTGTGTGTTCACACATGAAATAGATTGTACTTCTAAAACGGAAAGTCAATAGATAAATTCGTTACCCTGTGTCTGATCATGTGGTGCAGGTTTTTACCTACCCGAAGCCAGCCGTATCCTAATCGGCCTTCGGCTTCATGGGATACAGCTGGTTTCGGGTAGATAAAAAACCGTATCACATGATAAGACACGGGATAACTAATAGTACCCGGTGCTTCATTATTAAATTTTTTATGATTATCTCCTTGCATGCTGCTGGTGGATTTTCCTGCCCAGGACATGATTTCTCTTGCCACTGAATTAAGTATAATTTGGGCACATATAATTCAATTTTCTCCCTGAAAACTGAATGGAGTCTTTCAACAGTAATTTCTTGCGTTACTAGTTACTAGTCAGGGCTGCTACACAGCAGCCCTGACTAGATTTGAAAAATATCTTGAAAATACTCAGAGGGTTAAGAGTTATTCCTATAATTAGTGTTTGGAATCTAATATTATTGCACCTGTGGAAATACTGACCACCCGTGGAAAGTGACCAGTACACAACGGCTGTACTGTAAGTGTTAGTCAAAAGAAATAAGCTTAGCTTAGCGTAAACCTCGAAACCCACCCAACCTTTATGAAGGGCAGATTTATTAGAGAAATGTCTTGGTTAATCGTGTAACTGTTTACAGTTTTTAAAGTATGGATATTTACGACATTTTTTACCCTTTTAATTTTGAGATAGAGCTCTTGGTTCATTGGATTTTTTTTTCTCATACAGATCAGTTGTCGTGGATCGGTCACAATTCACGTGTGGGCAGTGATGTCCATGCATGCGTTTAACTGGTATTAAAAATCATCAGCAGCAAAATTTTAATTAATGAAGCACCAGGTTGTACCTGGTGCTTCATTAATTAATTTTTTCATGACTTTTTCTATAATTAGTCTTTGGAATCTAATATTATTCGGCGAACGTGGAAATATTGTCCACCCGTGTAAAGTGACTTGTCCGTCCACAGTAGCCGCGCGCCAGAATGTGTTTGGTGTTTGAGACTTCTAGTTTTAACTGTAGTGTTTGGAATCTAATATTATTGCTCCCGTGGAATATTGCCCACCCGTGGAAAGTGACCAGTCCACGATGGCTGTACTGTACTTGAGGGGTTCCCACTGGGATGGAAAATGCTCAAAAAGATCAAGGTTCCAAAAATGTTTCATGTTATCAACTTTTATAAGCTTAAAGGGGGCACGGTGGGTTCCAAAAATGTTTAATGTTATCAAGTTTTATAAGCTTAAAGGGGGCACGGTGGCGTTGCGGTAACCGGTTCTCGTCAGATCACCAAAGTTAAGAAACGTCGAGCCTGGTTAATCATTGGATGGGTGACCATCTGAGCGATCAATTCAGACTTCCACACTGTGTCCTTGGGCAAGGTACTTAACCCTGATTGTCCACATAGGGGCACGATGATGCCGTGTACTAAGGCGTACTGCACGTCAACGGTACGCATGTCTTCAACCAATCTAACCCTGCCTGTCATTGCTGGGTGGTTCTCTCCGGGTACTCCGGCTTCCTCCACCCGTAAAACTGTCACGGTCATGATTAGCCATTGTGCATAAGTTTATGACCTTAAACACCAATAAATAATAATAATAAGCTTAAATAAAGATACAAAATGATTTCATCCTTAGTCTAAAAACAGATCATTGTACCAAATGGGTTAATTCAGAATTGTCCTTGACAACAACTTTGATAGAGGATATTTTCATATATGGGAGAATTCTCCACATCTTTAGAGAACTAACTGTAGAAGTTTGATAAACAAAACAGAAGGATAAAAACAATATGTATACAGTAAACAATGAGCAATCAACCACATGTTATTTTGACATATACTTACATTCACAGGTGTCTAGGTTTGATATAACTTCTGAAGGCACAACTTACAACCAATCCCAAAAGAATATCATACAAGTTTCCCCAGCAAAAACATCCATGAGAATGAAAACATGCACATGAAATGAAAACAGCTGTGCCAAGGATCTATCACTGTTGACAAGAGGGTCACACAAGCACATATATTCAATACAGTGTTGATCTTCCCACACTTCCTGTTAAGCACTTTCTATACAGGAAAGAAATCAAACCTATATATCACATAGATCTATACACCCTCAAGGAATTATAGGAACATGAATCAAACTCTTATTCAAGACACCACCTCTTGAAAATGTCAGTCATCATGTGTGCTACACATTAGGGTAGTTGATTATTCCATTATACAGTCAGACTGTCCCAAGCGTTATGAACATTACACAGACGGGAATACCAAACAATGAGCTTTTTCCTAGCCAAGAGAAGTTCCTTTGTTCAAGAAACCTAAACAAATCAATACAGATTTGATCAAATCGACTTGAAGATTGTTTTGCTGAGTCTCAATGTTCAGTGTGTTGTGTTCTAACAAGATTATCTCCACAACAGTGTCAATTTATTGATCCGATTGTCAAGACCGTTTTTTGACATTTTTTTCTAAATTGAAGAAATCCTGCCTCCTCCTGTCAGTATGAAAAATGAGAAGAAAAATTAATATTTTAAATTTTTTATTCTGTTTGTTCAGTAGGGAGTTGGGAGTTTTCAGATGTTTCATTAGTTTAATAGGTGTGAATGAAATGCAGGAAAACATTTTATGGGGATCACTTATTCCTGTCCCCCGTGCTCTACCTGATTTGTGTTCTGTATTAAAACCACAATTAAACTTGACTAATTTGAAAAAATTATTGGCTCTCAGATTTTGCTTGTATGTGAAAAAGCACGTAAAAGAAGAGGCCCCAAGAGGCCTTAATCGCTCACCTGACAAAGTGGTTCAAAGAAGTATTTGGGGTCACATTCAGTTAGGCCTAAAAAAATAAAAAATCTGTTTCTCAGGCCCTCCTGCATGGTCCTTTTCGCTGCCGCATGCTCTCTTTTTATAACCAATTTAAACTTTAAAAAAATAAAAATTAAATGGTTTATGTCTGATATTTTACCCAAGTTAAAAAAATTGATGAATTTGTCCCTTGAGTGCAAGAAGACTTCGCAATGCTTTAGCATTGCAAAGTCTTCTTGCACTCAAGGGATGAAATACACCACCACCCTATTCTGTAGATTATGAGGCCTAAAACTTGAACCAAGAACATGAACTTTTGATGGCAAAAACGTAATTACTGAAATAAAAAATAAAATAAAAAAACGCTCGCCCACATGCAATTTCACAAATAATGGCCTGAGAAACAGCAGATCTACTTTGTGTGGCCTTAGTTATGGTTCATCAACAACACTACAGAGGAATAAAGTCATGAAAGGCACATTTTATGGAAAAACACTAAAGAATAGATTTGAACAAACTTGAACCTAACCTGCTCCCCTCCCCCTGCCCCACCCCTATAGAGAGCCCAAATATTAAGCCAGGACTAACAAACTTGAATCTGGGAATCTGATCCCTCTCAAGATGTTATATACCAAATATGAAAGAATTCTGACTGGTGGATCTGAAGAAGAAGGTTTCTGAAGAAGTGTCCTCACTTTCCACTAATTTAAAATTTGGGCTCCAATAGAGAGCCAAAATATTAAACCAGGGACCCGATTGGAACACACTTGAATCTGACCCTCCTAGAGATATTGTATACCAAATATGAAAGCATTCTGACTGGTGGATCTGAAGAAGCAGATTTTTAAAGAAATGTCCTTATATTGCTTTAAGTTAAGGCTACCATTAGGAACCCAAATATTAACCTAGGGACACGATTTGAACAAACTTGAATCTGAATATTGTAAGCATCCTGACTGGTGGATCTGAAGAAGAAGATTTTTAAAGAAATTTCCTCATATTGCACTAAGTTAAACTTTGGATTACCATTAGGAACCCAAATATTAACCTAGGGATATGATTTGAACAGACTTGAATCTGATTCCCCCCCCCCCCACCCCGCCCCTGCCGGAGATGTTGTATCCCAAAATTCTGCAATGTTCCGGGAAGTTATCTGATCAGACAGACCTTGGAACTTGAACAGTTAAATATAATTTGATTAAAACTGTACTGAAATGAAGCAAGGACACTCTATTTAAAGAAAATAAAGTCAAAAGTCAACTACTAGTAAACAAAACTAATAAGAGCTTCCAGCTATATCAATGGACTTCTTTGTAATACAAGGTAACAGGTTAGAAAGATAATACAAGACAGCTGGAAGTTCAGTAGTGTAATCTTTGATATTATCAAGCAATGTAGTTTATTGTCTGACTGAAGCTTGGTGGCAAGGAGATATCTGAACCAATAACATGATAACTACTGAACAGGTACACTGTAACAAAAAAACCCAACTTCCAGAAAGTTGTGTTTTTCAGTACCATCCTTTTACCTAACATTGTGGAACTCTGTTAATTGAATTGGTACCTTGCCACATGAAATATTCAATTAACAGGAGTTTACAGTTAACTAGAAAGTGGGACTTTATTTGTATGCCAGTTCGGTGGCCTTGCACTGAGCTGGCATAGTGGCGGTTACACCCACCTAAAACCCAGAAGTTAGCATGAGGCTGCGTAAATATTTAAAGTTGTTCCTTCTCCATTATATATTATATACACATATTTTTATACTCTCTTTAATTAGTTGTTATAATTATTCATTTTATTAATAAACTGGCAACCCCATTTTGGCACTGCAGGGGTTGTCCAAAACACAACTAGTCTTTCAATTATCTTTTTAGGTCTTGCATGCTGGCGGTAGGGCATAAATTTATTTATTGAAGTTTAACGACACTTTCGACAGCCAGGGTCACCTCGTGCCATAAGAAAGTGGAATGAAAGTGGCAATGACACTGTAGCTCAACTTGTCAAGACATGTACATGTATAGTATGTGACACAGCAATGACAAACATCGAGGTAATGACCTGATAACAAAGGTACATATAAAGTATTGTAACAGTCTGTACATAAATACTGCGTGTAGCCTGTAACAAATATATAGGTAAAGTATTGTAAAAGTGGCTGACAGTCAGATGCTAAACTAGAAAAGAAATCTTTGAGTCCCAGAGTGGGTCTGACTGAACCCCAAAATATTTGTTCTCATAGCACAGTGATAACAAAGGCACCCCAAAACACACTCGTTCCTGTCCCAAGGTGAAAGCAAAGGGACCCAAGAAGTTTCGTGAAGATCAGTTCATAAATACGAGCTGTATAGAAGTTGTGACAAAAAACTGATTGGACCTAATTTCGGTACAAAATGGCCACTGGCAGCCATCTTGAATTTTGGACCGCACTCAGAAACACTTGTTCTCTTCCCAAGGTGATAACAAAGGTACCCAAGAAGTTTCGTGAAGATCGGTTGATAAATACAGCCTCTATCCCGAGCCGTATTGACATGTGTACTAACAGTGTATAAGTAGCAGTAAATAAATCAAAATTCATCTAATGTGCATAATTTCTGCACGAGAAAAAAACCTGTACTGTATGTGACGTATTCCATTTTACTAAACATTCATACAAAAATTTATTCAAATCAGAACTTTCATACAGAAGTTCTGTACAAAAGACTGATTGCACTAATTTTGGTACAAAATGACTGCCAGCAGCCATCTTGAATTTCGGACTGCACCCAAAAACACTCGTTCTCGTCCCAAGGTGATAACAAAGGTGCCCAAGAAGTTTCGTAAAGATCGGTTCATAAATACGGCCTCTAGCCCAAGCCGTATTGGCATTTGCAATTACAGTGCTTAAAGTAACATTAAATAGATCAAAGTTAGTCTAATTGGCATAATTTATGCACAAGAAAAAAAAACGTATTATATGTGATGTATCCCATGGCACTAAACATTCACACAGAAAATTATTCAAATCAGTGCTTTCATATGGAAGTTCTGCGCAAAAATCTGATTGCACCTAATTTTGTACAAAATGGCTGCCAGTGGCCATCTTGAATTTCAGACCGGACCCCAAAACACTCGTTATCGTCCCACGGTGATAGAAGTTTCGTAAAGATCGGTTCATAAATACGGCCTCTAGCCCAAGCCGTGTGTACAGAACGGCGGTCGGACAGATGGACAGACAGGCAGATGGACGACGGGCCATGGCAATACCTCAAATTTGGCTTCACCAAAGTTGAGCTAAAAATGGGCTTCCAGCACTCTACCAGTTAAGACAGCCAAGACTTCACTAGAAACCACTGCCCAGGTAAATTATCCATTGTAAGCAAGATTTCCTCATGATGGCATGTTGAGGGAACCCATTCTGAGGTCGTAAAGCTAGTAAATAGGGCTTTCAGGGTTAATATTGGTTGAAGGTAAGTGTACCATTGTCATGCCTTAGTACACAGTTCTAGTCTGAAAGACAAAATGATATTTCTGAGTTCTTTAGAAACAAGAGGCTGAAATGAGCCTAAACAGCTCACCAAGTGGATCAAGTTGTTTACATGGAATGGATGACGGATGGGAGGGTGAGGGTGAGGGAGTGAGAGCTATGGTTGATTTGTTCAGAGAAGGTAACAATCTTCTTGAAAATTGATATCCTGTTGCTAGGCAGTTTGATTCTAGTACTCTGTGGCAAATAAAAAATGTTTGTTCATTGAGGATTAAAGATACTTTCAACAACCAGGATCATACCACGTTGAACAATTTTATGGGTGGAGGAAGCCAGAGTATCATAAAGAACCACTGAAAACAGCAAATAACTGTCATACTCTCTATGTTTCTAAATTGATGAACAGGTTTTTTCATCAATGAATGCCTTGAATTAAATTTTTATGAATTTTACATCAAATCTTGTCATGGCTGCTTTAAAGCAGCCAGACTAAATTTTATGAAAAATATCTTGAAAATACTCAGCGGGTGAAGAGTTAATCTCAACTTCAATGCTTTAACCAATGCCCTCAGCAAATAAGAAATATCTGACCAATGCAACTTAGAAAAAATGGGTATTTGAAATTATTTTCTATTTTAGGTGTGTGAACATTTATTTTTTGAATCAACTAGATGTCACCCAATGATACTGTACACCAAATTTATATCAAATCAGCCAGTTGGTTCCAAAAGGAGAGGATATGAATTTTCCCTCTCCTGGAACAAGTCCACACACTGCCCGAAAAACTTTCTTTGAACAAACTAGAATCATCACCATTAAAGGAAACTGCAAACGTATATCAAAGGGAGCCATCAGTTCAGGAGAAAATGTCTGCCCCCCCCCCCCCCCCCCCCCCCACAATAAAAAGGTTAAAATTGGGTCTTGATAGGATATCCCATGAGACAACTGACAGTGGTTTTCTTGTCCACTTGATTCAACAGTAGAACCATATTAATTGAATAGCTATTTTGCATGTCAGAATTATTCAATTAACAGGAGTATTCAATTAGAAGGGATTGGTCACTTCCTGTATTCTGGAGATAAACTGAGCATTCATTCTATGTTGCTTGATAGAGCTTCAAGGAGTGCTGTGTCAAAGAAGATGTAATAGAAAATATAAATGCCTGTATTAGATATAATGAGGCCAAATATGTCCATAAACAAGAGGGATTTGGTGATTGGCAGGATAATTTCTTGACATACTACAATATTTTTTATTCAATTAACAGGAATTTATTCTATAGCTGAGATAGTATGGTAAATGGTTTTATGTTTGTAAGTTATATCATTTAACAGGGTTCTCTGATTAAGTGATATTCAATTAAGTGGGCTCCACAGTACAGTGGAACCCTGTTAATTGAATAGCCACTTTGCCAATGGAAATTATTCAATTAACAGGAGTATTCAATTAACAGGGAGTGTGTCACTTTCCTGTATTCTAGAGATAAACTTAGCATTTATTCTATTATATCTTGTTTGGCAGAGCTCCATGAGCTCTGTCAAACAAGATATAATAGATTAAATGCCTATATTGGATGTACTGAGGCCAAATAGGTCTATAAACAAAGGAAAGCTGAGAAGAGTCAGGGTAATTTCTCGACATGTTACAAGATATTTTATTCAATTAAGAGGAGTTTACTCTATAATCTATATTCAATTAACAGGTCAAATCTGTACTGGAGGGATGGTAAATGTTTTTTTGTTGGGAAATTATATTCAATTAACAGGGATATACAATTAAGAGATATCCAATTAAGTGGACTTCACTGTACTACTCACATGGAAGCTTTATGTCATATAACAAATGTCTGTCTTGTGCAGTTCAGAAAATATTAGGTTTGAAACTGTTTTCTATATTATCAGCTCCTGAGAGTATATGTCACTTTAATCATCTGCACACTGATGTCAAAATACAGAAATATCAAGCCGTCAGTTTTTCCCATAATGCAACAGAGAACTTAACCAATTCAATCTTGCTTGACAGAGCTCCTGGAGCTCTGTCAAACAAGATTGAATTGTTTAAATTTTTACTTGCATTGTGGTAAAAATTTGCTGCTTGTTATTACTGTATTTTGACATGAGAGTGCAGAGGGTTAATTTCCACCCAAACTGGTGGCGGTAAATACTGTGCCCAAATAGTGCTCATTGTTTCCAAATTCTATGGTGTGTTCAAAAACATTTTTGCCCAGTTTTGCCACTTTGGTAATATTTCCCAAAGCACACGATGTGGTTTAGGGCTTAATTATCCGTCAGAATAATAGGAAACAACTGATAAGTAAGTTCAAAACATAACAGAGTCCACCAGTGGAAAACAATCTGCATCAACAGTTTTGTATACGAAACTGTCGACACAGGTTGCTTTCCATTAGCGATCTCTGTATCTGCCTTTGCTGAGGACTGACTTTGAATCTGTTAATATCTGTAGCATTTCCAATTAAATTTTGTGTGTAACAGGAGCTCTAGATGTAAAGCCAAGAACAATGAGGAAGACCCATAACAAAGATGGTGTAGTCCATGTTTCCAAGTAAAAGAGAATAAAAGGTAGTTGGAGCAGATACTGAGAGAGGACGAAAGGACAGTGTTTTCCTCTCCCATGATGTGTCCATGTTCACTGGCTTGCTGAAATTAAGCCAATCTAAAGGTCTACCATATTTAAAGAAATCATTTTAACAAGACTAACAGTGGCCGCATGGACATGGATGCCCTCGAACTGATCTGTGATCTGGACCTCCATCGAACAAAAAAATAGTCTCCCATAAGCAACATGTACATGTATGCCAAGTTTCAACATAATCCAATTAAGCATTTCAGAGTTATGGAGCGGGCATGAAGCTCTTCCTAATGGACGGACAGACAGATGGATGGACGGAAATGACAAACACTATATACCCCCAAACAATTTTTATCGAGGGACATAAAAACTATTACTCCTATTTGTTGTGGTATATTCTATGAAGAAGAGCCAGAAGCATGACTCAATTTGGTAATAGAGTATTTTTTGTTCTGGGCAGGAAAATCTACCGGTAGCAAAGAAGAACTTGTGGGTACTTTTAGTAAAAATTAAGTGGTTGAGTGCTAGAAGCTGAACAAAATCTTGCAGGCAGATTGGTATCTTTGTAAAATAATTTAGAACTTAATCAGTTAAATGAACATTTTGTTTTTCAGCTCATAGATTTCACTGTAAAACTTGGGAATGAAATGTTAATGTATATCTGTAATGTAGGAAAAATATGTATATTTCATGTTGTAAATGGCAGACATTCAGTCTCTGCCAGAACAAAAAAAGGATGTATCTTCAACTCAAGGCAATCTATCAATATGTCAGCCTCTCCGGAGGAGATTTAAATTTTTCTTTTAGCTTTGTTAAATTTTACACTGTGTGGACTTTGGAAAAACAAAACTGCACACTCATAACATCTTCAGGCTATATTCAATTAACGCTAACATATTTGGAACAAAAAATTCTGAATTTCGACTAATCTTCGAAAAACAAAGGCATATTATATATAAAAATGAATGTCATGCTGCATGGAATCTGACTGAATGCATGTCTCCAATTAAACGAGTAAAAGCAGATTTCAGTGATTCGTGAAATTCTGCTACTGTATTTTGGAGTCAACTGAAAATCGATGCAAATTCAAAACTATCTGTGGCCGAAGTTAGTTACCCCAAACATCCAAAAGTAAAGTTAGTACAGTATAGCCCACTTAATTGTTTATCTCCAAACTAAACTGACATACTTGTTAAATGAATATGACTTTCAAACACCAAACCATTTACCACACCTTCAATACAAATTTGCCCTGTTAACCCTTTACCCGACACAGACGATATCAAAATTTATTATTTTAAATATCATTTTTTTAAATTTTTCAAAAAAATTCAACAAAACCATATCATGTGACCCCTCATTGGAACGAGCTCAATGAGCTCGTTCCAATGAGGGGTCACATGATATGGTTTTGTTGAAATATTTTGAAAAATTTAATTTTTTCAACTGCTCAATTTGTATATTACCCGGGCGGATGCGGGCGATTCGTTGGGTAAAAGGTTAATTACATTTTCATTACAGAGTAAACTTCTGTTAATTAAATAAACAAGAGGCCCCACGGGTCTGAAGCGCTCATCTTGTACAGAACACAATTTAAACAGAGTCGAAGAATGAGTCTACATTAAGCAAGACATCTCCATAGGCTACACTGTCAATCCTTGAGTCCCTCAGGAGTGACAAAAATAATCTGGGCATCATGCCTTTTCTTCAGTTGATCATAAGTAAAATGCAGAGCTCCCCTATGAAGCCCCTTGATACAACCTATGTGGATTAATCTTAGTACCTCTAGAGGGTACTGAATACAAAATTTTTAATTCTTCAGCAAAATGGCCAATTCCGGCTCCCATAGAGAGCCCAAATATTAACCCAGGCTCTCGATTTGAACACAGTTAAATCTGACTTCCCTAGAGATGTTGTGTACCGAATATGAAAGCATTCTGACTGTTGGATCTGAAGAAGAGAAATTGTAAAGAAATTTCTTCGAATTGCACTAAGTTCAAATTTGGGCTACCATAGCAAGCCCCAATATTGACCTATGGATCCGATTTGAACAAACTTGAATCTGACCCCCCCTAGAGATGTTGTATACCAAATGTGAAAGCATTCTGACAAGTGAATCTGAAGAAGAAGATTTTTGAAGAAATTCCCTCATATTGTACTAAGTTAAATTTCATGTTCCCATATGGAGCCCAAATATTAACCTAGGCACTCGAATTGAACAACCTGGAATCTGACCCCCCTAGAGATGTTGTATACAAAATATAAAAGCATTCCGACTGGTGGATCTGAAGAAGAAGATTTTTAAAGAAGTTTCTCATATTGCACTAAGTAAAGATTTGGGCTACCATAGTGAGCCCAAATATATACCTAGGGATTTGATTTGAACAAACTTGAATCTGACCCCCACAGAGATGTTGCATACCAAATGTCAAAGCATTCTGACTGATGGATCTGAAGAAGAAGATTTTTTTAAATTACCCTCCATATTGAACAAAGATAAAATTTGAGCTTCCGTAGGAACCCCAAATATTAACCTAGGGACTTGGTTTGAACAATCTAGAATCTGACCCTCATAACAATGATGTACACCAAATATTAAAAGATTCTGACTGGTGGTTCTGAAGAAGAAGATTTTTAAAGAATATTCCCCATATTACCCTATGTTAAAACTTTGGGCTCAAGAAGAGAGCCCAAATATGAACCAATGAGCTTTATTTGAACATACTTTTATCTGACCCCCCTATGAATGCTGTATACCAAATATCAAAAGATTCTGATGATTGGTTCTGGAGAAAAGATTTTTTTTAATTTTTGCA
Source organism: Pictodentalium vernedei (assembly GCA_031216915.1). Lineage (NCBI taxonomy): Eukaryota > Metazoa > Mollusca > Scaphopoda > Dentaliida > Dentaliidae > Pictodentalium > Pictodentalium vernedei. Next base: position 446,356,251 of record CM062293.1, on the reverse strand, counting down.
AATATGCTGACTCAGCATTTTTTCGATGCCCATTACAGAACACCCTAACACAACCGATGGCAATTTTTTTTTACCATTCAATTCTACTGGTCATAAGGATACTTCATACCAAATAAAAGCTCTCTGTTCCGTGGGGTTTGGGAAATATGGGCGTTTGAAAATATTTCTATTTTTAGCTCCCAGGGTTCCCATGGGGATGCGGGAATTTTTTTTTTTGCATGGGTCAAGTACTTATGACCCAATACTACCACAAACCAAATTTGGTTCATACCGGACCATCGGTTCAGAAAATAGAAATTTTGGGCGGGGCCAAAAATCTTACCCCTCCTATTACAAAGCCAAATATTACTTTACGAACTTCGTTTGAACAAACTTGATTCTATACCTCATATGGAAGCTCCATAGAAATATCAAGTCATTGCACACACTGGTTCTTGAAAAGAAGATTTTAAAAATATTTTGGAGCATTTTCCCCCACTCCCTCCCTATGGGGCCGGGCATACTGAGTTGAACAAAAATGAAATGCCCCTTTGGGACCATCACTCACACAAACTTTCACTTGAATTGGCCCAGTGGCTTTGGAGGAGAAGACCAAAACATGGTGTTGACGGACGACGGACGGGAAGCGATTAGATGAGCTCAGCTTGACTTTGTCAAGATGAGCTAAAAACTCTTATCTGTAAAAGAATTACTCTGACAGCCACTGAATTCTCCACAATTATGGACACTTTCGGTCTCAATACATCCAATATAGACATTTAATTTATTATATCTTCTGTTATTTTTAAAGAAGTTTATGGTTAGAATGTCAAGGTTAAAATGCTTCTATTATGTGACCATCCCATGATGCATGTTTAACCCTTTACCCAATGCAGACGATATCAAAATTTATTATTTTAAATGTCATTTTTTCAAATTTTTCAAAAAATTTCAACAAAACCATATCATGTGACCCCTCACTGGAACGAGCTCGTTCCAACAAGGGGTAACATGATATGGTTTTGTTGAAATTTTTTGAAAAATAATATTTTTTCAGCTGCTGAATTTGCATATTACGCGGGTGGATGCGGGCAATTCGTTAGGTAAAGGGTTAAAATGCCCAAATCACATTTCGAAACATGTGAATGATAGCTACTGCGGCACTGCCTTTTCTTGTTACTTTTAAAGAAGTTTATGGACAGAATGTCAAGGTTAAAATGCTTCTATCATGTGACCATCCCACGATGCATGTTTAAAATGCCCAAATCAAGTTTCGAAACAGGTGAATGATAGCTACTGCAGCACTGCCTTTTCTTGTTATTTTTAAAGAAGTTTATGTTTAGAATGTCAAGGTTCAAATGCTTCTATCATGTGACCATCCAATGATGCATGTTTAAAATGCCAAAATCATGTTTCGAAACAGGCGAATGATAGCTACTGCCAACATGCCAAATACATTTGATTACAGATGTTTGAAGTCATCTCGATAATGTAAGTCATGGCAATAGTGTCCTAACTTACCAATTGTTGAGTTAAATAAAAGGCCACGCAGCCCCATATCCCCGAAAAAAGTGTGCAATTCGAGATATTTGGAAAAAAATGAATTTTTCAAAGTTGAAAAAGGGACACAACTCTGGCAAAAAATGTCAGACCACACTTCAATTTGAACTTGACCTGTATTTTATGTTAATACACTTAACATACCAAATTTTATTTGATTCAGTCAAGGACAACTAAAGTTATCACTGGGAAACCAAAACCAGAGGCTCAAGTGAGCCTATAACACTCACCTAGCTCAAGTTGTCAAAAGAGATGAGTGTATCAGTAAGTGACCACCATATGGAGCCCAAATATTAACCCAGGGACTCGATTTGAACAAACTTGAATCTGACACCCCTAGAGATGTCACACACCCAGTATGAAAAGATCCTATCTGGTGGATCCAAAGAAGAAGATTTTTCAAGTTAAACTATGGGCCCCAGTAAAGAGCCCAAATATTATCCATGGGTACGATTTGAACCAACTTGAATCTGCACCCCCCTCCCAGAGATGTTGTATACCAAATATGAAAATATTCTGACTGGTGGATGTGAAAAAGAAGACTTCAAAAGAAATTCCCTCATATGGTACTATGTTACAATTAGGGCTCCCTTAGGGAGCATAAATATTAACCCAGGGACTTGATTTGAACAAACTTGAATCTAACCCCCATAGAGATGTTGTGTACTGGCTGGTGGATCTGAAGAAGATTTTTAAAAACTATTCCATATATTGTACTAAGTTAAATTTTGGACCCCCATGGGGAGCCCAAATATTAACCCAGGGATTCGATTTGAATAGACCTGAATCTGCCCCCCTCCCCTCCACTCTAGAGATGTTGTATGTACAAATATAAAAAGTTTCTGACTGGTAGATCTGAAGAAGAAGATTTTAAAACATATTTAGAAGAAATTTTCTCATATTGCACCAAGTTCAACTTTGGGCTCCAATAAAGAGCCCAAATATCAACCCAGGGATCCAATTTGAACAAACATGAATCTGACCTCCCTAGAGATTTTGTATACCCAATATCAAAAGAATCGGACAGGTGGATCTGAAGAAGAAGATTTTCAAAGATTGTTTCCCATATTGCACTATGTTAAAATTTGGACTCCCAAGCAGAGCCCAAATATTGACCCAGGGACTCAAGTTGAACAAACTTGAATCTGACCTCCTAGAGATGTTGTATACCAAGTATGAAAGAATTCTGACTGGTGGATCTGAAGAAAAAGATTTTTTTTTAAATTTTCAAATACTGCACGAAGTAAAACTTTGGGCTCCTGTAAAGGGCCCAAAAATCAACCCTGGGATCCGATTTGAACAAACTTGAATCTAACCTCCCTAGCTATGTTGTATATCAAATGTCAAAAGAATCTGACTGGTGGATCTGAAGAAGAAGCTTTTTGAAGATTTCCCACATTGCACTAAGTTAATATGTAGGTTCCCATAGGGAACAAACTTGAATCTGCCAACCCTCCTAGAGATGTTGTATACCAAATATCAAAAGAATCGGACTGTTGGATCTGAAGATGATTTTTAAAGCTTATTCCCCATATTGCCCTAAGTTAATTATTCGGGCTCCTGTATTGAGCCCAAATGTTAACCAAGGGGTTTAATTTGAATACACTTGTGTGTGACCCCCTTATGGATGCTGTATGCCAATTATCAAAATATTCTTATTAGTGGTTCTGAAGAAAACATTTTTTTCTATTTTTGCAAATATGCTGACTCTGCATTTTTTCAATGCCCCTCCCCCATCCCCCCCTCCCCCCCCCCACCCATACAGAGCAGCCTGACACAACTGATGGCAATTTTTTATTCATGATTCCATTCTACTGGTCCTAAGGATGCTTTATACAAAATAACAGTTCTCTGTTCCATGTGGTTTGGGAAATATGGGTGTTTTAATTTAAAACTAAAAACTCTTTTTTAAATCTAATTTCTGAGTGGTAGAAAACCCTAACCCTTTCAGCTCACTGATCCTAACCCTTACCCTAACATAAAAACCCCAAAAATACATTACCCACTTTTTGTCACTTTTAAGTCACAAAAACCATTTTAGCCACATAAAAAAATATTTTAGCCACATAACTCACTTTTTTTAGACACATACATGCCATTTGCTAGTTCATCTTTATGTGGCTAGTGACATAAATCAGATTAGATACAAAACAGTGCTGTGTACCAACAACTAGGTACATAAACCTGATTTGTTTGCTCGGATGCATGCACGCACGGACGGACACCAGTTATTTTAATAGTCCCCTGAAATTTTTTTTTTAACCCTTTACCCAACATACATACAGTTGAAAGTAGAAGTCCTGTCACAATTAGCGCAGAAAATGCTCGTTGGTTAACCCTTTACCCAACGTAACGGCCAAAACCAGCCAGCGCTATTCTCAAAAGTGGGAAGTAAATTTTCTTTATTTTTTTCATTTTTTGTCTCAAAAACATAGGTTATGACCCCTCGTTGGAACGAGCTCGTTCCAAAGAGTGGTCATAACCTATGTTTTTGAGACAAAAAATGAAACAAATTAGTTATTCAAGAATTTTTTTTGCAAGTGTCGTCTGCTTTTCATGTTAGGTAAAGGGTTAATGAGCTCCTTACTGCAGAAGATATGAAATAGTCTAAAATACACAAGAGCATTTGCATGGTGCACAGCAAAATATGATATGCTATTAGCAAGGTCGTAATGAAATCATAAACAGAACCGATCAAACAGAAAGAACATATTGAGACGACAGTATGTAGAGGGAGGATTACTAGTAAATCACTGTAGGAAAGAATTTTTCACTTAGTATATTTACAATTTCTGAGGACAAAACACAAAAAGCACTTGCAGACTTTCATCACATAGACCACCGGGTGGCACCCGGTGGTTTATGTGATGAAAGTTTGCAAGTGCTTCTTGTGTTGTTATGAAAAATGATAAATACTTTTCGGGTGTAAAATATTTGGCGCTGCAATTAAGTAGTAATCCACTCGCTTCATTTTATATATGTAGTCGAATTTTAATATCTATTTAATTCGCGCTCCCGCGTTGTGTCCTTGCGCAAGGTACTTCACCTCAATGACGCTGTGTACTAAGGCGTACTGCACATCGATGGTGCGCATGTCTTCAACCTATCTAACTAACCCTGCCTGTGCCACGGTGCAGAGTTACAATGTTGGAGAGCTGACAGCTGCTCGTCGTTGCTCGGTGGTTCCAGCTTCCTCCACCCATAAAACTGTCACCGACATGACCTGACCCTGGCTGTTAATGTGTCATTAAATCCTAATAAAAAAAAAAAAAATTTAAAAAAAATATCTATATACATCATGGCATATACATGTATCACAGTAGAGCTTAGGAATGATGTTAGTGATCTGTATTTACTAGTATAGAATTGTTGGGCACGCTGTTTCTCTACTGGAATTGAGTTACATTAATAGGGCAGTTCGTGCTTGAAGGGGACAAAAAGTGCACTTACTCAGCGTGCTATTAACTCCTAGCACTCAGGTAGTATTTAAAAATTTCCATCATTGACTCCATATTGTCCATGTAGAATGAAAAATTTAACAAAATATATCTTGTTTGACAGAGCTCAATGAGCTCTGTCAAACAAGATATAATTTATTTAATTCTGAGTTGCATTGTGGGAAAAAATTGCTGCTAAAGACTTTGGCATTTTGACATCAGAGTGCAGAGGGTTAATTGCTTCAAAACTGTGCTCAATACAGTGACAGGACTTCTAGTTTCAACTCTATCAGTTTTGAAAAAATGTCAACAAAACCATATCTTGTGACCCTTTGTGTTACATATGTTAACCTTTTACCTAACATGAAAAGCAGACGACACTTGCAAAAAAAATTCTTGAATAACTAATTTTTTTCATTTTTTGTCTCAAAAACATAGGTTATGACCCCTTGTTGGAACGAGCTCGACGAGCTCGTTCCAACGAGGGGTCATAACCTATGTTTTTGAGACAAAAAATGAAAATATTTTGAAAATTAATTGGCGATATTTGAGAATAGCGCTGGCCGGTTTTGGCCGTTACGTTGGGTAAAGGGTTAAAATATTATTAAAAATAATTTTTTTCAACTGCTGAATTTGCATCCAATTTATTAGTTAAAGGGTTAAAAGTTTTGGCCTCTCACTGATGCTGCAAGAACATTTATCTCAAACATGATATCAAGACAGTACTAAATGTGCTTTAGTTTGTTTTTCATCATCATTTAACTTGAAGGGTATTTTTGCATTTTGTTACTTCATATAGCCTTAAGACACTGATAACCAGTGATAATTTCTGAAGCAAATTTGTTACTCAAGGTCAAATGACCCAATCCATGATCCATTCCATGTCAAAATAATTAATTTCAGGTTACTCTGTGCAAAGTATGCAAGAGTTTATCCCTATATGCCTCAAATTGCCTTCAACGAATGAAAAATTATTAATTTTCAAATCAATAAATTGTGTAATATTTCAAAATAATGAGTTTGTGCCTAAGCTACAACGAATTGTAAAAATGAAACAAATTCCAAGTCCTACAAGGGCAATAACTCTACCAGTTAACAGAGTGCTAAACTATTTTGGGTACACAAAATTTGTTCACATTTCTTTGTTTTGTTATTTTTTTATGAGAGAGTGCTTTGGGGGTTTAATAACACTTTTAATAGCCACATTGTGTCTGACAGATTGATGAGTGGAAGAAGCCAGAGTACCCGGAGAGAACTACCAAGCAACAACGAGCAACTGTCACTCTTTAACTGGTTATTTGGGCTTTATTCTGAAATCCAGGTGCAGCAACTTGAAGGCTTCATATTCTATGGATGTGCTTCATATGATCTTTGAAGTGAAATAATTTAGTCTGTATTCATTTGCTTTGTTACAATTTATGAGAGAGTACCCACAGACACTCTCCCATAATTAGTAAGATGGCATGACATGCAAACAATGTTTGATTATCAAAAAAAAAAACCTTAGCACTCTACCAGTTAATTCTTTACCCAATAAAGACGATTTCAAAATTTATTATTGTAAATATATAATTTTTTCAAATTTTTCAAAATATTTTAACAAAACCATATCATGTGACCCCTCGTTGGAACGAGCTCGATGAGCTCGTTCCAATGAGGGGTCACATCATATGGTTTTGTTGAAATTTTTTGAAAAATAATATTTTTTCAGCTGCTGAATTTGCATATTACGTGGGCGGATTTATTATTTATTGTTGTTTAAGGTCACATACTTCTGCACAATGGCTAATCATGACCACAACATGGAGATAAAGTCAACGTCAGTCAATCGTTTATACCCCATGTTGCCTATTTTAGAGGACTTGCACCCCAAGCATTAGTGACTGGGTCCTATTTTACCAGTGAAACAGAGCTTGTTTACCACAGTAAACAAGCACTGCTTCACTTCCTGGGGTTCCCATGGGGAACGTGGGCGGATACAGGCGATTCGTTGGGTAAAGCGTTAACATAGCACTAAGCCTGCACAGACAGTGATTAGCAGCAGTTGAAGGCAAGTGCACCAGAACGCCTTTGCACACAGTGTCACCATGCCCCTACATAGACAATCAATTAAATGTCTTGCCCAAGGACACAATGCAGTTACCAACGGTCATGACCAAACAGTGGACCTTTCAGTTTGAAGTTCAATGCTCTAAGCACTGATCCACCATGCTCCTATATAAACTGTGAACAAGGTAATCCATACTGACTAACTCTTTACCCAACGAATCGCCCGCATCCACCCACGTAATATGCAAATACAGCAGCTGAAAAAATATAATTTTTCGAAAGATTTCAACAAAACCATATCATGTGACCCCTCTTTGGAACGAGCTCGTTGAGCTCGTTCCAAAGAGGGGTCACATGATATGGTTTTGTTGAAATTTTTTTAAAAATATTAAAAAATGATATTTAAAATAATAAATTTTGATATCGTCTGCCTTGGGTAAAGGGTTAAATAATTTCATTCCAAAGATAGTATGAAGCTCACTTACAGAAAAGGAAGACTTCAAGTTGTGGTACCTGCACTTCAGAATAAAATCCAATATAGGCTTTCAGCACTCAACCAGTTACAGTACAGTCGCCGTGGACTGGTCACTTTCCACGGGTGAGCAATATTTCCACGGATGCAATAATATTAGACTCTGAACACCAATTATAGGAATAATCATCACAACCCGGTGCTTCATTAATTAAAATTTTGCTGATGATTTTTTATTATCTGGTAAAAGCATGCATGGACATCACTGCCCATGTGTGGATTATAACCAATCTACATCGACTGTATTTATTTATTTATTTATTGGGGTTTAAGGTCACATACTTATGCACAATGGCTAATTGTGACCATGACAGTTTTACGGGTGGAGGAAGCCAGAATACCCGGAGAGAACCACCGAGCAACGACGAGCAACTGTCAGCTCCTCAACATTCTAACTCTGTTCAATCTCTGCTCAAGCAGGGTTACAGCGGTTGAAGACATGTGCATCATCGACGTGCAGTACGCCTTAGTGCACGGCGTCATCGTGCCCCCACACCGACTGTACTGTATGCTATATAAGAGGAAGCATGAAAACCACTGACAAGGTTTAAATGATAGTCATACTACCCTCACCAAAGCACAAGCTGGTCTAGCCCTCAGCCTGCTATAAATAACAGCATGTGTAACATCAGCATGCATAACTCATGTAGTCTAAGCATCAAGCACACCCAACTCATTTATGTTGACATAACAAGAATTTCAACATTAATTTTTATCCACACACCTTTTTATTTCAATGGACTTTCATAGTTGTGGCAAATAAGGAGTGTTTGACTTCAATAAAACCAATCATGCAACACTGGAATTAATATCTATTATTAAACAGTACAACTATATCTCAGTCTTACAGTGTTGTATGTTAAGAAAAAATTTAATTATTCAAGACACACTTCAGCAATACCATTGCATGGTTTGATTTTGTATTCTTATAAACAATAACAACTTTTTTATGTTTAAAAAACTACAGAAAGGAACCTGAGAGAGAAACAAGTTTTGCTTGATTATTATTATTATTATTTATTGGCGTTTAAGGTCACATATTTTTGCACAATGGCTAATCATGACCACAACATGAGTATCAACTCAAGACCAGGGGTGAGCGTTAATAAGCCATGTTGCCCATTTAGAGATGGTTTGCACCTCCCAAGCATTGGTGACTGGGTCCTATTTTACCAGTAAAACAGAGCCTGTTTACCGCAGTGAATAGGCACTGCTTCACTTCCCAGGGTTCCCGCGGGGTAAGTTTTGCTTGATGTCATGGTGTGTAATTAATATTAATTCTAGTAACAGAAAGAAATCCTGAGATGCAACAACAATAATTGCAATTTGACTACTTCAAAATTTCAAAATTTAATAAAAAACAAGAGGCCCCACGGGGCCTGAAGTGCTCACCTTGAATAGAACACGATATAAACAGAGTCCAAGAATGAGTCTACATTAAGCAATCCATCTCCATAGGATACATTGTTAATCCTTGAGCCTGTCGGGCATGACAAAAATAGTCCGAGTATCAAGCCTTTTCTTCAGTTGATCATAACGTAAAATATGGAGCTCCCCTATGAAGCCCCTTGATACAACCTATGTGGATTCATTTTTTTTTTTTTTTTTTTTTAGATCTTAGGTTTTTAATTACATTCAAAGACATATTTCGTGAAATAATTTTACAAAGTGCTTTTATACATGACTTTTATACATAAACTTCCAATCATCTGAGTGCAGATTTATATCCAAAACCTCATTCCAATTTATTCTGCACATGAATGGAGGGTGTTGTGTGCAGTTCTAGAAATTTAATATAAAAGGTTTGGGAGACTTTATTAGTAAATTTTAACGTCTCAACGTTTCTGTGCTGAATATTATTCAGAGGTTTATTGGATTTGGTCGCCGTTTTCCAAGCTTTGGGTAATGCATTTATAATACCCTGAAAAACCGTAAATGGGGTATTGATGTTATACATGGATTCATTTTAGTTACACACCTCTAAAGGGTACTGAATACAAAATTTCTAATTCTTCAGCTATATGGTCAATTCTGGCTCCTACAGGGAGCCCAAATATTAACCCAGACTCTCAATTTGAACAAAGTTGAATCTGACTTCCCTAGAGATGTTGTATACTAAATATGAAAGCATTCTGACTGTTGGATCTGAAGAAGAAAATTTTTAAAGAAATTTCTTCATATTGCATTAAGTAAAAATTTGGGCTACCACAGCAAGCCCAAATATTAACCTACAGACCTGATTTGAACAAACTTGAATCTGAAACCCCTAGAGATGTTGTATACCAAATATGAAAGCATTCTGACAAGTGGATCTGACCCCAAAACCTTTAGCATAGTCTATAGGTCATATTTATGGAAGGATTTCATTGTAACCTGTTAGTTTGACTCCATATAATGCCTAGATGATGACATCCCCATTTGGTCGTGATTGGTCAACTGTGATGGCTTCAGGGGCCTGAAGCCCGAAAACCTTGAGCACAGTCTACAGGTCATATTTATGAAGGGATTTCATTGTAACTTGGTAGATTGACTTCATATAATGTCTAGATGAGAACGTCCCCTTTGGACGCAATTGGGAAACTGACGGCTACAGGGGCCCGAAGCCCAAAAACCTTTAGCACAGGCTACAGGCCATATTTATGAAGGGATTTCAATGCAACTTGATAGGATGACTCGTTTATACATGACACAGAAAGAAAATTAACAAAGTTTGTTATTCATTCATAGTGATATGAAGTATCATTTGTAGCTGCACTGTGTTGCAGGAAGCTGCCGTCTGAGTTTTGGTAGGGGATCGAGGTGGTACATGCGTATCAATTCATGTACATGTACAAAGATGTGACTACGTCGGTACTTGATTGTCATTTTATTTAAAATCCGGTGTCACAGCCTCTCCACTCTCGCAAATATTGTAAGAGTGGCTGAGTTGCTGTCATTTACTGATCTGTGTGATGACCCCTGCAGGTTGATAGTCTGTTCCATGGGGTCTCGGGCGAGACACCTTTTAACACGAACCAAAACATGCACAGACTGAACCATTCTATACAACAACTAGGGGATTTCACGAATTTATTGTTTACCTTACTGTTTAACTGAAAGGCGTGAAATTACCAGAAGTACGTTTGAACTTTACCCAACATAATGGTTGAAACCGGCCAGCACCATATGCAAAAGACAATCTGCAGTTTCATTATTTTTTCAAATATTTCTCCTCCAAAACACAGCCCAAAACCCATCACTGGGGCGAGCTCATCGCGTTCGCTCCACCGATGGGACAGAGGCTGTTGGCCAGAAGGAAAAATCTGAAAAATTTATCGTTTTCTGCAGGCAACAACTTATTATTAAAACGTGTTAGGTAAATGGTCAATGCAACTCAACCTAAGCAATGCACATTGCTCATCCAGACTGTGTAACGTCGCTACAAGTAACATATAAACATTTCATGGTGTTGTAAACGCCGATCGCAATATGCGTTGTCACTACATTATTGTGACAAAACAGTATATACAAAATGCAAAAGTGGTTAACCAGTTAGTAGTGAACTGATTGTATCTCACCTTAAATTTATTTCCTTTGAACGTTTATTCGAGTATGTATGTTTGGGCATGAGGTCTAGATTTCTGTAGTGTCTTAGTTGTTCAATAAATCTTGTAAGGTTGGTAGGTTATTTTTCACTTTGCAGGAATAAATGAACTTTCTGTAGATCAACATATAGAAGTATGTTGTGTTATTGGGAGGGGCGTGGGTATTTCTGTAGCCTAAAATAATATATTCCGGGGTGAAAGGAAACTCAACATCACACTTGCCCTTCAAATGTTCCCAAAAATTCAGAAGAACTGTTTTCGCCACAGAACATTCAAAGAACAAGTGAAGTATTGACTCCTTTGTATTGCAACAGAAAGTACATAGTTCTGTTTCAGAGAGTTTGCATTTATAAAGTTTTGAATTCGTATACAAAATTTGGTGGACAATTTTGAAATGCAAACTTTGTAAATATGTATCATCCGTGATTGTAAATGGGATTTTATATAGCAAGCCCAAATATTAACCTACAGACCTGATTTGAACAAACTTGAATCTGAAACCCCTAGAGATGTTGTATACCAAATATGAAAGCATTCTGACAAGTGGATCTGACCCCAAAATCTTTAGCAGAGTCTATAGGTCATATTTATGGAAGGATTTCATTGTAACCTGTTAGTTTGACTCCATATAATGCCTAGATGATGACATCCCCTTTTGGTCGTGATTGGTCAACTGTGACGGCTTCAGGGGCCTGAAGCCCGAAAACCTTGAGCACAGTCTACAGGTCATATTTATGAAGGGATTTCATTGTAACTTGGTAGATTGACTTCATATAATGTCTAGATGAGAACGTCCCCTTTGGACGCAATTGGGAAACTGATGGCTACAGGGGCCCAAAGCCCAAAAACCTTTAGCACAGGCTACAGGCCATATTTATGAAGGGATTTTAATGCAACTTGATAGGATGACTCGTTTTGGAATAATTTCACTTTAACTTGGTAACTTTCGTTGATATACGTTAACTGTGAGGGCCACATACATTAACTGTGAGGTCATATTAACCCAACCCTCAGCTCTTTAGTACAGTGTACACCTCATATTATTTTTATCAAAAACGTAGCATACAGGGAACAGAAATGAACATATTTCCAATTATCACAATTCTTGTCTTATTTCATAATCCTTTCATAAATATTGAACATTATCCTTTTCATCAAACATAACACACAAGTTAAGCTACAGTGTCATTGACACTTTCATTATTCTTTAAAATTTTTCTTCTTCAGAACCACCAGTCAGAATCTTTTAATGTTTGGTATACATCATTGTTATGAGGGGCAGATTCAAGATTGATCAAACCAAGTCCCAAGTTAATATTTGGGTTTCCTATGGAAGCCCAAATTTTAACTTAGTTCAATATGGGGGATAATTTTTAAAAATCTTCTTCAGAACCACCAGTCAGAATGCTTTCATATTTGGAAAACAACATCTCTAGGAGGGTCAGATTCAAGTTTGTTCAATTTTTTTTTCAATTCGAATGCCTGGATTAATATTTGGGCTCCACAATATGAGGGAATTTCTTCAAAAATCTTCTTCTTCAGATTCACCAGTCAGTTACCGGTTGATCGATCGCGACCAAAGGGGGACGTTCTCATCTAGACATGACCCCAAACCTGCATATGAAATTTCGTGACGATCAGACAAGAACTGTGGGGTGTAGCCCATGCTAAAGGAAAATGACTCACAGACTTCCGCACGTGTGATGGCAATAGCTTATCTTGACTTTGTCAAGTTAAGCTAAACATTATCTCCCATACTGAACTAAGTTAAAAATTTGGGCTCCTCTACTGTGCCCAAATATGAACCAATGGGCTTTATTTTAACAAACTTGTATCTGATCCCCCTATGGATGCTGTATACTGGAGAAAAGATTTTTTAAAATTTTTGCAAATATGCTCACTCAGCATTTTTCGATGCCCTCTACAGAACACCCAAACATAAACGATGGCAATTTTTATTTACCATTCAATTCTACTGGTCCTAAGGATGCTTCATACCAAATAACAGTTCTCTGTTCCATGTGGTTTGGGAAATATGGGCATTTGAAAATATTTCTATTTTTAGCTCCTGGGGTTCCCGTGGGGAGGCAGGAAATTTTTTTTGCACGAGTCAAGCACTTATGACCCAATAATACAACATACCAAATTTCGTTCAAATTGGACCGTCAGTTCAGAAAATAGAAATTATAAAGCCAAATATTGTTTCACGAACTTCGTTTGAACAAATATGAATCTACACCTCAAAAGGAAGCTCCATAACAAATATCAAGTCATTGTACTTACTGGTTCATGAGAAGATTTTTTAAAATATTTTGGAGCATTTTCCCCCACCCTCTCCCTATGGGGCTGGGCATGTTGAGTTGAACAAAAATGCAATGCCCCTTTGGGACCATCAGTCACATAAACTTTCACTTGAATTGGCCCAGTGGTTTTGGAGAAAACCAAAACATGGTGTTGACGGACGACGGACGACCGACAACAGACAGAGAGCGATGGGATTAGCTCAGCTTGACTTTGTCAAGGTGAGCTAAAAAAAAAAAAATTTTAAAGGAAAATGGAACAAAATCTTAAGCAGCTGGACAAGTACAGGTTGTAGTCTAATCAAAATTCAGGATAATTGCCCAGTCCCCTGAGTGTTAACAAAACTGAAAATAAAATCAGCCACTTCTTTCATGAAAATGAACCTTTCAACTGCTATCAAGCCTCAAAAAGGCCTCAGTATCCCCATGATATCCATATTGGTTCGTTTGTCGGTAAACTGCCCATCTCTCGTGCAAACACAGATTTTATACAATTTGTAAGTTTGTCAAGGATTTATTTTCTGTGAGAACTTAATGCCCTCCTCACTTTCAAATCATTCAGACCACTGGGGGGGGGGGGGGGGGATTACTTGCCTCAAACCTGCAGACCTCTGTTACCTGGGCTGAAACTTCATTCCACAGATTCTGTGATAAATATCACCTTCCAGTGCAATGTAACTAGAACCCAGTTGATTCACATTTAAGCACAACACAAAGGACACAAACAACTCAGCAAGTCCTCATTTAGATGAGCACCACAGTGACACTGAAAAAGTTTAAAAACCATCCATAAGGCCTAAAAAAAAGTTAAAAATCTGTTTCTCAGGCCATCTGGGATGGTCCTTTTGGCTGCCACATGCTCTCTTTTTATAACCAATGCAAACTTTAAAAACTAAAAATTAAATAGTTTATGTCTGATATTTTACCCTGGAGTGCAACAAAAAAGCATCGCAAAGCCTTCTTGCCCTCAAGGGACGAAATATACCACCACCATGCTATTCTGTACATTATGAGGCGTAGAACATAAAACAAACCAAGAACATGAACTTTTGAAGAACATGAACTTTTGATGGCAAAGAAATCGTTACAAAAATAACAAGTGCACTGCCAAGCTGTGGATCAATATATGGCCGCCTATGAAGAAATTGTGCGTGTGAAGAAATTTTTAGTTGAACAAAAAGTCAATAATTCCTTCAAAAATAATTGTACATTCCTGGCTTACGACCCATTAAAGTTGAATATATTGTTTTCAAGTTATTACGTGGAGAATCAAAAGTCACCAAAACACCCAAATGGTTGCCAAAGGTGGCCATATTGGACATGCCAGAGTGCTGATTATCGAAAGGAACCATCCTCTTGTCATGATTAATCAACCATAAAAAAGCAATATCTGTTGGATCTATAGTTTTCAAGTTATCGCGTGGACAATCAAAAGTCCCCGAAAATCCAAGATGGCTGCCATGGTGGCCATATTGGATATGCCAGAATGCTGGTTATCGAAAGGAACCATCCTCTAGTCATGACTAATCAACCATAAAAAACAGTATCTGTTGGATTATCACATGGACAATGAAAAGTCCCTGAAAATCCAAGATGGCTGCCATGGTGGTTACCAAAAGGAACTATCCTCTAGTCATGCTAAATCAACTATAAAAAAGCAGTATCTGTTGGATCTATAGTTTTCAAGATATCGCGCGGACAATCAAAAGTTCATGAAAATCCAAGATGGCTGCCACGGTGGACATATTGGATATATAGATACTTTATTAAGAGCACACATAATACATCATGCAACACAAAAAACAATGAACAAATTTACAGAACCCTTATTGACGTAAATATGTATACCCCCCAGGGGATGCCATAGCCAGATTGGCCGTCTACAAAAAGAACCAAAAGTGCATTTGGTACACACTCAGACTGTTAGCAACCATTAATTTTGAATACTTCATACAAGTATAAGTGAATTTAACAAGACTTCTTTGCAATCGTAATCGATCAGAATCAGGTGGCTTGTGTCTACAAATTCATCCCACCTCATGCTTTGGTCATCCTGTTTTTAAACATCGGCCCTTGATGTGGTTATTTAGAGGAAACAAAACAGTTTTATTTACCGAAATATAAAATATATTTCAAGCTGGAGGGAGTGGATGGGAAGAGTGAGATGCGAAATGCCGAGAATACCAGACTTGAGTTAATGCAAGAGGCACCAGAGTGCTGGTTATTGAAAGGAACCATCCTCTAGTCATGACTAATCAACCATAAAGAAACTATCTGTTGGATGTATTGTTTTCAAGTTATCGCGAGGAGAAACAAAAGTTAACGGATGGCTGGACAGATGTTCTTAAAAATCGGAGTTATGGGCTTAATTTTTCATGGAAAAATTTATCATTTTAATTAATTCAGACAACGGTTAAAACCTCATATTTGGGATAAAATTGGGAGGAGGAGGGGAGGGGGGGGGGGGGGGTATAGATGTGGTTACATCCCCCAACATAATGCTTGATAGTAACTAATGCTAACCCCAACCCAGAACTGACCCTAACCCTTAATATAAACCCCGAAAAATCGCTACTTGGCTCATAAGTCTCATATTTTAGACATTAACCTCATAATATTTTCAATTAACCTCGTAATATGTCGGTAAGTTCATAATACCTGTCCGGACAACAAAATCAAACTTGTAACTAACAGGCAGCCGGATGGATGGACATTGCCATACCATAATATGGTAGCACATATCAGCGGCCAGATAAATCGCGTGGACAAACAAAAGTTAATGGACGGATGGACGGACAGATAGATGGATGGACGTTCTTAAAAATGGGAGTTGTGGGCTTAATTTTTTTCGGAAAAATTGATCATTTTAATTTGTTCAGACAACGGTTAAAACCTTGTTTTGAAGATATTTTCCATCAAATCTAGTTAAATTTGGATGCATGTTTCATCAAACCTAGTCATGGCTGTTTCAGAGCAGCCATGACTAGATTTGATGAAACATGCATCCAAATTTAACTAAAAAAATCAATGGTGAATAAAATCTATGCAATTTACAAGGGGAAATTGGATTAAATGTGCCCAAATTACACTTCTTTCAGTGACAGGAGAAATCCTGTCCTGGGGCGGGAATATCTGCCAGCAACATGCAAGGAGTTAAGGGCTTGTGGAGACAGTTCAGAATACTTTTATCTTACAATCAACATGTATTTTGTCTGTATTAACTCCGCAACTGTCATGTATCCGACCCCCAGATACAGATGTTTGTATCAGGGAATCGGATACATGCACGTTCCTTTCGCATGAGTTCCCTTTGTTTTCTTTTTGTTCATCAGTACGAATAAATAGTTTGTTATATATTCGTCTGCATTCTTGACTTATCCCCAATATACTGTAAGATAAAATGATTATTACCATTATGTGGATGTACAAAATATGTATCCGAGTCGAGTTCTGGGTTCTAAGGGTAGATCACGACTCGTCTTCGACTCGTCGTGATCTGCCCTTAGAACCCGGAGCTTGACTCGGATACATATTTTGTACATCCACATAATGGTAATAATCTCTATTTATCAGGAGGATAATGATTATTACCATTATGTGAATGTACAAAATATATATCCGAGTCTCGCTCCGGGTTCTAAGGGTGGATCATGACTCGTCTTCGACTCGTCGTGATCTGCCCTTAGAACCCGGAGCTTGACTCGGATACATATTTTGTACATCCACATAATGGTAATAATCTCTATTTATCACGAGGATTATTTGAATTAACCTATAATTTGAGTATGTTATTGTATTTTGGGCACAGCATTTGTCATCAGTAATTTGGGGAATGTAACTGGTTGAGTGCTAGAAGTCACTAGCATAGCTCTACTGAAAAGTGCTAAAAGCCACTTTAGTGGCTTTACACTGAATGAATTAGTTTGTTGTTTGCTCAGCAGTAGAAACTAGAGGTACTGTGAGCAAGGTCACAAAGTGATACCCCCCAAATGTATAAGTTAGATTATCTCCCCTTGGAAATGTCAGAATGGAATTATATTGTTTCATGCACATCTTCATATGGAGTTCTTCCATTGTGTAAAGTTTCATGAAAATTCTTCAAACGGTTTAGGAGGAGTTGCGCTTATAAGGATGGACAGACGGACAGACGGATGCTCCAACATTTCGGGTTTATGGGCTACCAAAAAAACATTTTGTATGTCTAAAACCTTATTTTACCCAGAACCCCACCCCCTCCACCCTAGAACTTATATTTAACCCTAACCCCACCCCTCCACCCCAAAACCACGCCCTAACCCTAACCCTACCCCACCCTGACCCTAAAAGCCCACCCCAGACCCTAACCCCCACCCACCCCAGGACCTACCCCCCCAACCTTAAGCCCTACTCTGGGGCTACCCCTAACCCTAACCCCCACCCACCCCTGACCCAACCCCACCCTAGCCAAACCAATAGGATTAGTAGCTATTTTTCGGTTTAGGGGCTACTAAAACTAAAACCCCACCCCTGACCCCAACCCTACCCCCCCCCCCCCCGGGACCTAACCCTCCCTAACCTTAAGCCCTACTCTGGGGCTACCCCTAACCTCACCCCCACCCCACCCCACTCCTAACTCTAACACTACCTTAATTTGGAGGTAGTCCCTAATAATAATATCCCCTAAACCCCCAATGTATGCCCGGACAGGCGGACAGACAGATGGACGGATGGACAGGGTGATTCCTATATACCCCCCCCCCCCCCCAAACTTTGTTTGCGGGGGGTATAAAAATGCTCAAATAATATTGTTTTGTTACAATTTATTGGAGAGTACCAACAGACACTTTAATAAACTGCAATAAAACAAATATTTATGAACAAATTCTTGCAAGAGTAATGCACCTCTCAGTGGTAGTATGGGAACTTTGAAAAAAATACACGTTACAAATTACCTTTGAAAAATAACTGAGCACTCTCCAAGTTAAAAGACCTGATAGATGAGCTCAAACTTTACTTTTGTCCCATAAATGCTCAAGGTTTTGGTGTTTGACAGATATTAGGAAATGATGTCACTATCAAGCCTGAAAATAGGCACACTGTCATCTGCAAAATGAGGTTTCCAGAGGGTGAATTTGGTGATGATACCCTGCACAGCAGGGTAGCATCACTAAATGCACCCTCTGTGAACCTCACTCTGAATCAAGGTCTCAAGCTTAAACAGAAAGATGTACCTAGATGGTAAATTGGCCCACTGTATGGGATAGCATCAGCAAATTCACCCTCTGGGGACCTCATTCTGCAAATGACAGATTGCTTATATTCAGGCTTGGTCGCTATGCTGCTCACACCACCTGGGCAAATATTCGCAGAATTCATAGTGACAGCACTGTGATGGCACATGTTCTCCTAGTTGATTGGACAAAATACTGTTGCATCACAAAACTGTGCCATTCATTACTGCCATGCTTCAGTGAATCATCGAACACCTAGTGTCTTCTGCATATTGCCTTGTAAAGTGGGTTAAGACTGTATGCTAAAAGTGAAACAGACTTGAGAGATTCTGCACTTGGGGATGCGACGTGCATCCCGTAAGTGGATAGATGTCTGTGTCATTTTGCTCGTATTTCTACCGCTCGTAATGGACAGGAGGCTGCTCTTGCTTTCTATTTCCTTTGTTTCCTCCATTTCTTCTTTGGAGGTTTCCTCCGTTTCTTCTTTGGAGGTGGAGGTGACGAATTCTTTACTGGAGGCGATGAGGCTGTGGTGTTGCTTTCCTGCTTTGGCCTGGTGCAGTTGCGTAGACGACTTTGGAACGTAGTGTCGTCGTTGCCTTCCCGAGTTCTGCTAGCTGTTTTTCCATGGCGTTAGGTCGTTTTTGCTCTCTTTTTGAAATTTGTCTCGGAGAGTGGCTTGTTCATGATCCAGCTCCTTATCGGGAGGGAGGGGAGAGATTGGAGTGGCAGACTTCGGAGATCCAGTTTCCATTTCCGCCTCCACGCTGACATCGCCATCCTCCAGGTTGCCCCTCAGAGGAGAGGCAGCTGGGGTGTGAATGGGAGTCACAGGAGTTGGAGGTGGGGAAATGGCAGTGGCCTCCTCTGTCTTCTCTTCCGCCTTATCTTCCTTCTTCCTTTCCAGGAACTTTTCCAGCCGCCGGGCATCACAGTGCCTGGTTGATGGGCTCTTCTTCTTTTTGGTCTTCTTTTTCTTCTTTTCAGGTCCAGGTCCAAGCTTTTTCGGGTGAGGACCAGTGTGAGAGGGGTTCCTCTCACAAAAGGTGCTACCTCTCCCTGAAGAAGGTGTGGTGGTGCTTTCCTCTCCATCAAACTCCAGAGTCAGATGAATGCTCTTGCCTCTCATCTGGAGAGTCCAGTTGAGAGGGCAAAAGATGCCCAGAGCTGACAAAGCTTTCTGTAGCTTAATTGGGATATCCAAACTTGCCATGGTGATTTGCTCAGATGGTGTTCACAGACATCCAAGATTCAGTTTAAAACCCTACCATAGATTATATCTGACAGACAACATCCAGTGTATTCAAGCAAAGTGTGAGAACAAATTAGCAAACAGTATCTGGAGGCATGAAATGAAAGCCCAAGATATTATATCAATGACAATGACATTTGTTGTGAGTACAGTAAACAGGTAAGATACACACACACCTAAATAAAATATCCTGTAGAAGAAAAACATAGCCTTTCATGTGATGACTTGTACAAGGAGGTCAGATTCAATGCCTTGAGGCATCAAAGTAACATCTGTGTTAACAATCAGATACAGCACACAGACTGTAGATTGGATAGAAATACTCTACAACATCAAAGCTCAGCCCACATTTCTTCATTAATTTCAAACAGAAATAAATTTATACCATAGTAAGTATGAATGAAATCATTGACCATCATCTAAACAATGATCAGAACAACTTGTAATTTGCCTTTGAATTCAGACACTTTCTAAGCTTTGTTAGGTAAGAGATTTAAATTTTAAGATACAGTTGGTGTCTGGAACTGGGTGGCTGTAAGGCCTCAGAAAACCAGTGGTTTTCTGAGGCCTTACAACCACCCAGTTCAGGACAACAATTGTGCAATAATTTTTTCTCTGAGCGGGAACTGAGAATGGGAAATTTGGGGTTGGGAATTGGGATAAATCATGCCCAAATGCCATTGGGAAAGGGGCCCATATTCGGCCTCTGTAAACACCCAAATGAATCCCTGGTCCACGCATGCATTTACCAGGTAATAAATATAATCAACAGCACTGGGTTGTACTCGATGCTTCATTAATTAAATTTTTGATGATTATTCCTATAATTAATGTTTGGAATCTAATAATACTGCATCCGTGGAAATATTGCCCACCCGTGGAAAGTGACCAGTCCTCGGCAGCCATACTGTATCCAAATTTCAAGCAGCAGATTTTTCCCACAGTGCAACTAGGAATTTGACAAATGTAGTCTTCTTTGACAGTTTGAGTTCATTGGCACAAATTGATATGTTGGCAAATTATAACTCGATAACATTTTTTAATTGATTCTTTCAATAATCAATCAAAAGATGCAAGCAAATGTTTTTTGGGCTTCTCAACTTCTGCCAAGCACTTGTAATTTCAAGTCAGGTATTAAAACGGACCTTTTCCATGAGACATTTTGCAATTTTGTACAGCCATGGAACTTCATGTGTGTATTTAATGTGATAAAAATATTATTATTTTTATGAGAATTTATTTATTTATTTATTGGTGTTTAAGGTCACATACTTATGCACAATGGCTAATCAGGGCTGTGACAGTTTTGCGGGAGGAGGAAGCCGGAGTACCCGGAGAGAACCACCAAGCAACGACGAGCAGCTGCCAGCTCCCCAACATCGTAACACTGCAATGCAGCACAGGCAGGGTTAGATTGGTTGAAGACATGCACACATCGACGTGCAGTATGCCTTAGTACATGGCGTCATCGAGCCCCCATGTGACCAACTCGGGGTTAAGTGCCTTGCCCAAGGACACAACGAGGGAGTCCAAATCGATCGCTCAGACGGTCACCCCTCCAAGGACTAACCGGGCTCGACGTTGCTTAACTTCGGTGATCTGATGAGAACCGGTTACCGCAATGCCACCGAGCCCCCATTTTTATGAGAATCACACCACATACGCATACTCTCCAACAACACTGACTCCAGAACAGCTACAGATACACACATGCAGTCACACCAGAATGGAGACAGTTAAACAATAGTGATATTGGGTGGGGACGTAAAATGGCTGTCCCCTGTGCAGAGAGAGACACACCCTGTGCTGGCTAAAGATTCCTTCATAATATTCAAGAAGAGCAAGGCCATGAAGTTGCCGCTACGAAGGTCATCCCACACGTATGCCATTGGGTCAAGGAAAGGCGTTAATATAAGTTGCATAACTTGCTCATCAATACTTGTAAAACAAATAAGCTTAAAACAAGACACCAGCATTGGTTCCTGGGGCTGCTCCTGGGTTGACCCTTCCACAGTCAAGATAAACTTAGCATTTATTCTATTATATCTTTTTTGACAGAGCTCCCTGAGCTCTGTCAAACAAGATATAATAGATTAAATGCCTGTATTGGATGTACTGAGACCAAATAGGTCTATAAACAAAGGAAAACTGGGTAATTTCTCGACAGGTTATAAGATTTTTCATTCAATTAACAGGAGTTTACTCTATAACCTACATTCAATTAACAGGTCGAATTTGTACTGGAGGTATGGTAAATGGTTTTATGTTGGGAAACTATATTCAATTACCAGGGTTATTCCATTAAGAGATATCCAATTAAGTGGGTTCCACTGTAACAGCAATGTTTGTTTTTTTAAGTTTTATGTTTGTACAGCCATAGAGCACCATGTGGGAATTTCAGACTATAAAATTATTATTAATAATTGCTGAAAGGAGTACAATGTTTGAGGAAATAGCAGCATTTTAACCCTTTCTCCAACACAGCTTGTTGAGCTGGTTCTAATGATATTCATATTTGTATAGTTTTATTGAGAAACTTCCGAGATATTTTACGCTGTGGTAGGCTTAATCTGGTTAATTTTCTAGTCATTTTTGACTATATTAGATAAAGGGTTAATGTAAATTGGTTAGTAGGGGGCGCGGTGGCGTTGCAGTAACCAGTTCTCATCAAATCACCGAAGTTAAGCAAACGTCGAGCCCGGTTAGTCCCCGGATGGCTGACAATCTGAGCGATCGTTTCGGACTCCCGCATTGTGTCCTTGGGCAAGGCACTTAACCACCATTGTCCACATGGGGGCCATGTACTAAGGCGTACTGCACGTCAATGGTGTGCATGTCTTCAACCAATCTAACCCTGCCTGTGCTGCAGTTTGGAGTTACGATGTTGGGGAGCTGGCAGCTGCTCGTCATTGCTCAGAGGTTCTCTCCGGGTACTCCGGCTTCCTCCACCCGTAAAACTGTCACAGTAATGATTAGCCATTGTGCATAAGTATGTGACCTTAAACACCAATAAATAAATAAATATAATTGGTTAGTGCATTAGACCGGAGATCAAAAGGTTGAAAGTTCAATCCTGATCTGCATCATCAGCATTGTGTCTTTGGGCAAGATACTTCATCCCTATTACCTACATGGGAGCATGTGTATGAAGGCATAGGCTACAATGACGGAACAATTGCCTTCAATTGATGATTACCCTGCTGGTGATGGGTTAGTAAGTTGGAGTCTCTGATAGTTATTCATCCTTGTTCAGTGGTTCTCTCTGTTCTCGGGCTTCCAACACTCATAAAACTGTCTGATATGAAATGACCTGGCTGATGAAAGTTTCATTAAGCCCCAATAAACAAATGAACAATCAAGGTATTTTTGCTAAAAATCAATGCATTTCATTCAAGATTATAAACCAAAGAATAACTTAAGTTTTTTTTGCACTCTATACATAGAGAGATAGCAACTAAGCTATTACCGTACTAACCTGGGAATACATCCATAATGAAAAATAAGCCTACCTATCAACTTTTCCTCCTTGTTTTTTTTGGTTTGTTTTTTTTTTATATTAGGGCTTAACGACACATTAACAGCTAGGGTCATATCATGTCGGTGACAGTTTTACGGGTGGAGGAATCCGGAGTACCCGGAGAGAACCACCGAGCAATGATGAGCAGCTGTCAGCTCTCCAACATAGTAACTCTGAACTCTGTAGCACAGCACAGGCAAGGTTAGATTGGCTGAAGACATGCACACCATCGACGTGCTGTACGCCTTAGTACACAGCATCATTGTGCCCCCATGTTGGAAATCAGGGTTAAGTGTCCTGCCCAAGGACACATCGCGGGAGTGCAAATCAGTCGATCAAATAGTCACCCATCCAACTAATAACCGCGCTCGGCGGTGCTTAACTTCGGAGATCTAACGAGAACCGGTTACCGCTATGCCACCGCGCCCCCTTTCCTCCTTGTAAATAAGTCCAGACCCTTACTTTAGAATGGCAGCCATGCTGGGAAGTTATTACAATGAAAAAGAACCCCTTACCCAATCCGTATAAAACCGATATCATATGATCCTTCATTGGAAGTGGCTCAACGATCTCGTTCCAATGAAGGGGTCTCATGATGTGGTTTTGTTGAAATTGTTTTTATTTTTTTTAAACTTTTCAATTTGTAAATTACAAGGGAGAATGCAGCTGATTCATCAGGTGAAGAGCTAATGCATCTTTGTTATGGGATTGACCAAGTCACCTAACTTTGTGTCAACTTTGCATCCAAATTCAACTTCAGACTTGACCTCTCTAAAATAAGCTCACTCATATACTTTCGCCCTCTTTTACATCACGCACATTAGAGCTGAAACGGTTAAGGGGTTTTCTTGATTGATTAATCACGTGGATTAACCTTGGTTAACTGATTAATCACTTGTCCAAATAGATATCTGAATAACTGTTGTACCGTTGATGATTTACAACATGAACCCTTTACCCAACGTAACAAACAAAACTGACTAGGCCTATATACAAAAATCTCCATTCAAATTTATTATGTTTTCAATTTTTGTCTCAAAAACATAGCGTATGACCCCTCATTGGAACGAGCTCGTTGAGCTCATTCCAATGAGAGGTCATAAGCTATGTTTTTGAGACAAAAATTTAAAATATTTAGCAATTCATGAATTTATTTTGCAAGTATCATCTGCTACCCACAATGGGTAAAGGGTTAAGAACGACCATTTCCAGCCACTGATACAGTGTGATGATCATGCAAGTAAACAAGCATGTCCGCAAGTAACTTGCATGCTTTACTCTGTCTCATATAATTGATGTGAGTCAGTGTGACATGTCCGCCTGTTTTGGAGCAAGTTTGTTCCTTTGTTAACCCATATAATACAGTAGTTCAAAAGTAACGGTTAATCAATCAATTACTTTTTGGATCGATCAAGATGTTGATCACTGATTAATTGGTTAACTGTTTCAGCCATAACTCACATCCTGGGCTTATTCCTGGATCAGTGCAGTAATAGGGATCTGAAACTTTGCATAGGGTATCAGACAAAATGTAGGGTATCAGACAAAATATAGGGTATCAGACAAAATAAGTTCGGAGAACTACAAGAAGATTTTTCTCTTTTTTGTATGATAATATCTAATATAAAATTGAATATTTTCAAAGAATCAATTTCAGAGGTTGAAAAAAACACACATATGCAATGACACTAACAAATTACCATGTCTTGAAAATTAGTAACAAGTTTTCCTACTTTTTTGAATTTTCAGAAAAAATGTCTTAACAGTATTTTTTTTCATTTTTTGAGGAGAAGTGAGTGTGTCACAGTGGGGAAGTGAAGACAAAGACAGTCCTTCATCTTGAGTAGTTCCCAAGCAATTCACCAAACCTGTTCAGTGTTTAAAGGAAACTGAAATTTAAATACTTTCCTACTCACAATAGATGTGATATGTAATACACTGACAGCATATCATTAATTCGGTACTTGATTCTATTTAAAATTATGCAAGCATAAAACTAAATTTTAACACTTCCAGTTCCAGTCCCATGATATATTTTACAATAGTGATGAAAATATAATGTATCTTTTTATCTGCATATATCTGCATAATCTCTCAGAGCCCTTTCAAACAGTATTTCACATTACAATATGTCATCATCCCCAAGAAAAAAAATCCCTAAATCAGCAAAAGTATTCTGGGCTGTTAAAAAATGGCTTGTCACTTAAAAGCGCTAAGTAAAAATCATGTACCATGCATTATACATTCTGAACATTTAATCTAGTAACATGAATAGGCCATATATATCAATAAGACTGGCCCATTTAATTGACCAATATAATATGCATATCTATCCTTTGATATTTCTTTCAGTTCATGATCTCAGATAATATACATAAAGTACTAACAAGTTCATACAACTAGAAACAAAATATGTGCCTAAAAAAGAACTACATACATTAAAATGTTTCAAATGAAAAGAATGTGCCTCAAGTTTCTGTTAACCTGTGGTCCGCAAGCTTAGATTGCCATTCTGGGCCACCTTAGGTGCCATCCTATTGCTATGCATCGCTAACTGTTGTTTGATGGTTTCTTTCCTGCAGGCCCCTGGATTTCGAAGCTTTCGGATGCATTTTGCTACCCCCAAGAGATCAAGAGTTGCCATTCATGGTGGTTTCCCCTCCTACCCCACCCCACCCTCCCCCTTAACCATCACTAATGTTAATCCCTCAGTATGTGTGTATTTGAACACAAGAGGCCCCAAGGGGCCTGAGGGCGCTCACCTGACATGGTAGCCTAAATATCAACCCAGAGAATTGATTTCAACAAGTTGCATCTGCTCCTCCTAAGAAAAGCTTATACCAAATATCCAAAGATTCTGACCAGTGGATCTAAAAAAAAAAGAAGATTTTTAAAGAATATTCCTCATATTGGACTTAGTTATAATTCGGGCTCCCACAGGGACTTGGCTTTAACAAACTTGAACCTCACCCCCCTAAGGATGCTGCACACCAAATATCAAAACATTCCGACCGCTGGATCTGAAGAAGATTTTTAAAGAAAATTCCTCATTTTGAACTAAGTTATAATTCAAGCTCCTACAGTGAGTCCAAATATGGACCTAGAGACTTGGCTTGAACAAACTTGAATCTCACCCCCATAAGCATGGTGCATACCCAATGTCAAAAGATTCTGCCTGCTGGATCTTGAGAAGAAGATTTTCAAAGAAATTTGCCTGAAATGCACTAAGTTCAAATTCGAGCTTCTATAGTGAGCCCAAATATGAACCTAGGGAGCCGATTTGAACAAACTTGAATCAGATCCACTCCACAATGTTGCACACCAAATATCAAAAGATTCTGCTTGCTGAATCTGGAGAAGAAGATTTTTTAAGAAATTTGCCTGAAATGCACTAAGTCCGAATTCGAGCTTCTATAGTGAGCCCAAATATGAATCCAGGGGGCCATTTTGAACAAACTTGAATCAGATCCACCCCTCAATGTTGCATACCAAATATCAAAAGATTCTGCCTGCTGGATCTGGAGAAGAAGATTTTTGAAGAAATTTGCCTGAAATGCACTATGTTCGAATTCGGGCTTCTATAGTGAGCCAAATATGAATCCAGGGGGCCGATTTGAACAAATTTGAATCAGATCCACCCCACAATGTTGCAAACCAAATATCAAAAGATTTTGCCTGCTGGATCTGGAGAAGAAGATTTTTGAAGAAATTTGCCTGAAATGCACTAAGTTCGAAATCGGGCTCCTATACTAAGCCCAAATATGAACCCAGGGGGCCGATTTGAACAAACTTGAATCAGATCCACCCTACAATGTTGCATACCAAATATCAAAAGATTCTGCCTGCTGGATCTGGAGAAGAAGATTTTTTAATCTTTTTCCCATTGCCTACAGTGTTAAAAAGTGCTGACTCAGCACTTTTTCAAAGTCCTGAAAAAAGTACCTTGTGATCAAACCGATAGGGATTTTTTTTAACCATTCTATTCTACTGGATAAAAGTAAGCTTTATACAAAATAAGAATTCTCTGTGCCGTGTAGTTTTGGAGATATGGCAGTTTTGAGGTTTTTCCTATTTTTAGCTCCCGAGGTTCCAAAGGGGCAATGAGAAAAAATTTTTTTGCATCAATCAACTACTTATGACCCATTATCATCTCATGTCAAATTTGGTTCAAATCGACCTGATGGTTCTGAAAATAGAAATTTTAGGCGTGGCCAAAATTTTTGCCCCTCCTGTAACGAAGGCAAATAATGCCCGACAAACTTCTCTTGAACAAATTTGAGTCTACACCTCAAAAGGAAGCTGCATACCAAATATCAAGACTCTGCTATTGCTGGTTCTTGAGAAGAAGATTTTTTAAGAATTGGAGCATTTTTGCCCCATCCCTCTGCTCAATATGAGCTGAAACCTAATTTGACAAAAAATCAAAATGCCCTTATATAACCCCTACTCACATGAAATTTCATTAATATGCAGCCAGTGGTTTGGGAGAAGAAGGCCCAAACACCACCTTCACGCCGGACGCCGGACGAAAAGTGATCAGAATAGCTCACCCTGACAAGTTTTCAGTCCGCTGAGCTAAAAATTGTGAAGAACCTTGCATTGATATATATTTAAAGGATAAGAAATAGAAGAGTCTCCTGGACATAGTGTGGTGAGAATTACCTAACACAAACTTATCTATTTATTTATTTATTTATTTGGGTTTAATGACATGCTCTACAGCTAACAGCATATTGCATTGGACAGGTTTATGGGTGGAGGATGCTGGAGGCACGGAAAGAAACACCAAACACTGACACAGGAATTCCATTATTTCTCTCTAACTGTATGATATTATCGATCGATAGAACGTGTTCAAAAAAGCTCACTTAAATTATCAGTAATAAAATTGGATTTGAAAGAAAAATAAATTTAATTTTGAATAGGCTGTCTTATATGATAGCAGGAAATGTCTAACAAATATTTTTTGAAATTTACTGTCATGATAGATATAAGAGATTATCTCTCTTATGCAATAAGTTTAGATCAATATAACAATAATATGACTTTGGAGGGCATTGTGGTTTATTAACAGCCGAACAGGTGTGAATAACAGTCCAACAGCTTATAAAAGGCCCAAGATGAAGTTGAGGGCCATTAATAAGCTGAAGGGCTGTTATTCACGCCTGTTGGGCTGTTGATAAACCACAATGCTCAACAAAGTCATGTTATTACTATTATTACCACAGGTATTCTGAGAAAGTTTTGACCCTATACCTTACATGGTATATATATGTAATATAAAGCTACAAGACTTGGCATACAATAGTTTCTATTTCAATTCTGACAGATGATAGTATCTTCTGTTGTCAAACAAACTGGTGTCACATGATTATCACATGATCGGCACCGGTGTGATTTCAACTGCAACAAAGTCAGAAAAGTTAAAAACAGACCTCATATTTACCACTTTTAAGTCAGGAATAAAGGCTTAAAATGTCTGCAGATTTACTTACTATATACAGCTGCTTGTTCTTATGGTGCTAGCTTTGCTGGACATTTTATATATTTAATAATTTAAATAAAAATCACATTGTTTACTAGTTGAAACCATTTCAGGAAACAGTTTCCATTTCCAAGTGTACGACAGCAAGGAACAAAAGTCACGTGATGTGTCAGGCTGTTAGAGAGATTTTTAACCCATAAACAGCCTGACACATTATGTGATTTTTTGCAGCTGAGCGTTACGTTCTTGTAATGCCCTATTAAACTTAGTTAATGTACTAGGGAACACCCTGTGAAGTGGTAATAATATACAACGCGCATTTTTCATATCTGGTTTTTTACCCCTTAAGGGACTAATTCCGACTTTGATAACTTCTTAAAGCAAAGAAACAGGTGCCAAAACTTGTTTTTTTAAGTACCTTGTCAGTTGTTTCTAAGCAAGACTTGGCTGTCTGGCTGCCTCTGTGGGCAGCCAAGACTTGACTAGAAACAACTGCAAAGCCACTGGAGGTAGACTTTCAAGGTACAGCGAAAATGTATAAAAATCGGCAGGCCCTTAAGGGTTAATTACAATGAAAATATAGCAAGGCATATATTAGAAATACTGAATGTTTTTGAGTCGGTATACCAGAATTATTTCATTCTTGACTGCATGGAAATCTAAGTTTTCACTCGCTTGTGAAAACTTGTATTTCCTTGCAGCCACTCAAAAACAATAAACAATAGGTATCCTTTATTTATTTTATTTCATTGTATGTCATTTTATTTATTTATTTATTTATTTATTTATTTATTTATTTATTTATTTATTTATTTATTTATTTATTTATGTATTAGGGACAGAAAGGCAGGGGGTGGGGGGGGGGGGGGCAGATCTGATTAAAAATGATCCCATTATCATCTACAGCTTATGTTACACAAAGAGTTAAACTGACAGAGCAGACAGAGACTTCAGAAGGACTATCAAGGCATACTGTGTATGATGTAGTGATCAAATGGGTACAGATAAAATTGGTTATACAGTGGAACCCTGTTAACTGAATAGCTACTTTACCAATGGAAATTATTCAATTAACAGGAGTATTCTATTAACAGGAATTATGTCGCTTTCCTGTATTCTAGAGATAAACTTAGCATTTATTCTATTATATCTTGTTTGACAGAGCTCCATGAGCTCTGTCAAACAAGATATAATAGATTAAATGCCTGTATTGGATGTACTGAGGCCAAATAGGTCTTTAAACAAAGGAAAACTGGAGAGAGTCAGGATAATTTCTCAACAGGTTACAAGATTTTTTATTCAATTAACAGGAGATTACTTTCTAACCTATATTCAATTAACAGGTCAAATTTGTACTGGAGGTATGGTAAATGATTTTGTGTTGTGAAATTATATCTAATTAACAGGGTTATTCAGTTAAGAGATATCCAATTAAGTGGGCTCCGCTATATCATTTCAAACCAGATTTATTAACACTCCACAATGAATAGGCATTTTACACTACTTGCCACACAACTCTTACATACTGTATCACAACAAGAGATAAAAACTTCAATGAAAGTACAAAAACAAACTTTCCCTGTCACCTTGCAATAGTTCAATGAAACATCTAAGCACAACAAATACATTCATTATCTCACCTGTGTCAACATGTACCACTGACCAATGACTGTCCACTCAATAAAAACATATGGCCGGTGCTGTACATTCAAATCCTCTCTCTTAAATTCCCCAAGTTCTTTCACCCTCTTCTTGTATGACCTTTTAGCAAAACACCGGATATGGATCAGTGCACAGGGATACTATAAACTAGAAAGTTATCAGACAACTGTCATAAGTAAAATGTCTTTGAAGGGATTGTCCCTGCTGAGTTTGAGTGTATCCAGTAGTTTTACTTTAGGCCAAAAAAAAGTTCTTGTTTCTCAGGCAATTTTTCCTCAATTTTATGATGAGAGAAGGCTTATTTCTGTTGATCCACAACAGTTCATTATTATGTAGAAAAAACATGTCTTCAGCAGTAAAAATTTCTCATCATGCAATGGCAAATTTAATCCTTTATCTAACACAAAAGGGAGATAACACTTACAAACAAAATTCTTGAATAACTCATTTTAACTTTTTTTTTGTCTCAAAACCATAGCTTATGACCCCTCATTGGAATGTGCTCGTTCCAATGAGGGGTCATAAGCTATGTTTTTGAGACAAAAAAATGAAAAAA
This sequence comes from Pictodentalium vernedei, assembly GCA_031216915.1. Taxonomy (NCBI): domain Eukaryota; kingdom Metazoa; phylum Mollusca; class Scaphopoda; order Dentaliida; family Dentaliidae; genus Pictodentalium; species Pictodentalium vernedei. The sequence continues at coordinate 446,325,128 of CM062293.1, read as the reverse complement.
AAACTAGTGCAATGCCAAGGGTGGCTATGCCCCCCCCCCCCCCCCCACACCCCCCTGCCCTCCCACTGCCAAGCATGAGTATCTAGTCATTTATCTTTGTTGATATTGAATTAATAAATATCTTATCTTATTTTATCTCCATTAAACAAATAGCACCAAAACAGCAGGCAACCAAACATGTCCAAGGGACACTAATGCCCCCCATTTTATGATAAGTCTTTGTAAATATAATTCTAAGTCGGAAAAGGGCCATAACTCTGCCCAAAAATATCAGACCAAGCCCACTATCAATCCTAACCTGTATTATGTGGTTATAAACCTATGCATACAATTTTGTTTCATTTCATTCAGTCAAACTAGAGTTATCGTCCGGAAACCACATTCAGGGCAGACCTATGTACGGACTTACATACATATGTGTGGACAGACAGAAAAGGGTAACACTTAATGCCCCTTCACCAAATTGGCGGGGCATAATAATGAAATTTTAATTCAATGGGGGGGGGGGGGGGGGGGGGGGGGGGAGGTACTTGAGAGGTAAGAATTTATCAACCCTTGCCTAACATGACATTACAATAGCAAAAGGACAACACAATAGTTTTCCTATATAACTGAATATTTTCAAACTGTTGCTTCCAAAACACAGCAGATGCTCCTTCAATGGAATGGGCTCATCAAGCCCATTACAATGAGGTGTCATAAGTATCTTTTGAAAGCAAAGCAAATTGTTAAAAAATGATCCAATGTCAAGTTGTGACAGCACAAAAGTGGATTTAATCATTATCAACTTATCGTTGGGAGACCAATTGTTTTTATGATTTACTATGTGAAGGGTCACTGTGACCTTCACCTTTGACCTACTGATTCCAAAAATAAACTGGATTCTTCTTCTGACCAAGACCAACCTACCTATGAAGGTTCATGATTGTGGGTTGAACCATTATCAAGTTATTGTGCAGAAACCAATTGTTTACGATTTACTATGTGAAGGGTCACTGTGAGTGACCTTGACCTTCAACCAAGCACATCCAATATAAATAGGGTTCTTCCTCATACCAAGGCCAACCTTACCTATGAAGGTTCATGAATGTGAGTCAAACCATTATCAAGTTATCGTCCGGAAACCAATTGTTTTTATTACTATGTCCAGGGTCACTGTGACCTTGACCTTTCACCTAGCAATTCCAAAATAAATAGGGTTCTTCCTCTCACCAAGGCCAACCTACATATGAAGTTTTATGAATGTGCGTTCAACCGTAGTCAAGTTATCATCTGGAAACCAATTGTTTACGATTTAGTATGTTCAAGGTCACTGTGACCTTGACTGTTGACCTAGCAAGTCCAAAATAAATAGGGTTCTTCCTCTCACTGAGGCCAACCTACCTATGAGGTTTTTTGAACGTGGGTCGAACCATTATCAAGTTATCATCCGAAAATCAATTGTTTACGCCAGCCAGCCCGCCCGCACCGCCCGCCTGCCCTCCATTCATCAAACTGTAAGTCGAGTTTGACTTCATCACAACTCAACTAATAAAACTGAAATGATGATTTTTGCATACCTTGGAAGATTTGCAATTGCATCAGATAAAAGGTTAATATCTTAACCAACCTCAGACCATGTTACCATCAATTCATCACAATAACGTATATGTTCCAATAAGACCCAACCCATAGTCCCAAACTCACATCATGAAATGAACAAGGCAACTTTTAATGATAACAAGTTACGTAAATAAACCTCTTGTGTACCTCATGAAGATGAAAAAGCTTTCATCACAATTTTTGTGATTACCTCTGGCCAATATGGCCATTACTTGAGTGAAGAGTTACATTAAGAAGAGGTCCCAGGGAGGGGGCAAGGCTCTCACCTGACAAAGTTGGTTAAAGAAGGATTTAATTAGCATCTAGGGCTAGTTAACACTACAGAGGAATGAATTCATTTAATTATTTTTAACTCTGTTGTCTATGTCAGATGATTTACGGGGATGCTACCATAGAAATAATGCCCAGACTTTCAGTAATATAAAACTAGGTAACTCAAATATCAATGGAAGGACTTAACTTGAACAAACTTTTATTTGACCCTTACCCCTCCACCTCCACTTCCAGGGTGTTGTATACCAAATACAGAATATTCCTCTTTTGCACAAAGTTAAAATTAGGGCTGCCAAAGGGAGTTGAAATATTTACTCAAGAACTCTATTTGAATAAACTGGAAATTTGTCCCCCTCCCCCCCCCCACCCCCCCCCCCCCCCCCCCCCCCCCACGCCCCCCCCCCCCCACCACCCAAGGATGTTGTATACCAAATATCAAAAGAATCTGACCAGTGGTTCTGGAGAAGATTATGAGCATATTGCCAATATAGCACTAAAATAAAAATTGGGCTCCCATAGGCAACACAAATATCAACCCAGGAACTGTATTTGAACAAATTGAATCTGATCCCTCTGAGGATGCTGTATACCAAATATCAATAGTTTAAGACTGGTGTATCTCAAGAAGCAGATTTTTTAAGATTATGCCTCATATTGGACTGAGATAAAATTTAGGCTCCAATAAGGAGCTTGAATCTGACTCCCTTAAAGATTGTGTATACAGTGTATTAAATGTTTCTGATGGGTGTAGAATATTCCTCATACTGCACGAAGTTAAAAATCAGGCTCCAATAGGGAGCCTAAATATTAATCGAGGGATGAAGGACTTGATTTGAACAAACTTGAATCTGTACATCACCCCATCAACCCGTAAGGATGCTGTGTACCAAAAATCAAAAGATTCCGACTGATGGATCTCAAGAAGATGTTTCAAGATTCCCCATATTGTACTAAATTACAATGCACAGGGCCGCACAAAGTAGATCTTCTTTTTCTCAGGCCATTATTTGTAAAATTGCATGGAGCTGAGCGGTTTTTTATTTTATTTTTTATTTCTGCAATTATTTCTTTGCCATCAAAAGTTCATGTTCTTGGTTCAAGTTTTAGGCCTCATAATCTATGGAATACCATGGGTGGTGGTGGATTTTGTCCCTTGAGAGCAAAAGCATTGCAAAGCCTTCTTGCACACAAGGGACAAATTTATCAATTTTTTTAACCTGGGTAAAATATCAGACATAAACCATTTCATTTTTATTTTTTTAAAGTTTACATTGGTTATAAAAAAAGAGCATGTGGCAGCCAAAATGACCATGTGTGAGGGCCTGAGAAATGGATTTTTAATTTTTTTAGGCCTAAAATATCCAAATTAATAACTAATGAACTTGATTTGAACAAACATGAATCCGACTCCTGTAAGGATTCTGTATACCATATTATTATTACTTTAAAATGTAGGCTCCAATAGGGAGCCCAAATATACTCTTAAAAAAAGAAATGCAATACGGGTATAGTCACGATAACATGGCAAATTTTGGAGAATATAGTGATGATGTGTGGCTGAAGATATGATTAACTACGGATCATGGTGGACTAAACATTATGTAACATTTAGGACAATGGGGCATAATTTCAGCCACTGTGACCCCAAAAATATTGGAAATTAACAAAACAAAGTTTTCACTGAGTGAATACCTGATCATGAAGTTGCATGCTCCGAGCATGCAAGCTGAGCATGTTTGGGTATAAATGGACATGGAAATTGGTCAGAATTCGCACAGCATTAAAGGGATCTTGCTCATGCAAAATGCCGCGTTTGACCAAAGCTCAGAGAAATAACGCCATTGGTCACTTGGAAACAGGCAAATCAGCTTCGAATATAGCGAGAGTGTTCAATGTCTCAACGAGCACCATCACACACCTGTGGAACTGCTACCAAATCCAAGGGAGAATTCAGATCTGGAGACCCCGTGTGACCACCCCAGCTCAGGATCGATACATTCAGTTACATCATTTGCGAGAGAGAACAACCACAGCGACCTCTACAGCGTCAATGCTACCAGGTCGGTGGATGATTTCAGATCAGACTGTTCACAACCATCAACGCGAGGCAGGTCTATGTGCTAGACAGCCAGACCGTGGCATCATTTTTACAGCACAGCATCATTGACAGCGACTTCAATGGTTTCAGATGCACAGGGCATGGCCTCATCGGAGATGGAGAACGGTATGGTTCAGTGACGAGTCATGTTTCCTTCTTCGCAGAGTTGATGGACGATGCTGCGTGTACATACGTAGTGGAGAACATTTTGCACGTAGCTGCATTCGGGAGGAGAACAGATTTGGTAGTGGTAGCGTTATGATGTGGGCAGCCATCTCACATACTGGTAGAATGTATCTCGTTCATGTTGATGGCAACTTGACAGTGCAGAGATACAGAGATGAAATTTTGCAGCCACACATGCTCCCCATTATGAAGAATGTCAACGCCATTTTCCAGCATGAAAATGCCTGACCGCACACAGCAAGGCTCACAACAGCTTATCTACAGGATAACAACATCGAAGTCCTGCCCTCGCCCTCCAAATCCCAAGATTTAAAACCGATCGAACATCTATGGGATCAACTGGATCGACGTGTGCAACAACGTCAACCGCAACCTCAGGAAGTGGGCCACGATACCTCAAGCTTCCATCCGGAAACTGATTGCTTCAATGAACAGAAGATGCCAAGCAGTTTTGGACTCAGATGGCGGTCACTCTAGATATTGAGTTTGGATGACATCGACTTGTGATGTTAACGTCTGAAACATCTCCATTTGTGCTTCATTCATCCATTAAAACTTTGGTTATGGATTGATTTCGTTCTCTATCTCATTATCCCATAACGCAGGAACATCCGTCATCACAGAAAACCTGTTTTGCATTTCTTTTTTAGTATATTAATCCAGACAAAATTTAGATCTGACCTCCCCAAGGATGCTGTGCACCAAATAACAAAAGATTCCGACTGGCGGATCTGAAGATTTTCAAGATTATTCCTCATATTGCATCAAGTTAAAATGTAGACTCCTTTGGGAAGCCAAATATTAACTGAAGGACTGAGAAAATTTGAATCTGATCCCTGTAACAATGTTGGAAATGAAATATCAAAAGATTCTGTCTGTTGGTTCTGGAGAAGAAGATTCACGAAAGAGTACTTCTCATATTGCACAAAGTTAAAATTTGGGCTCATGTTTTGAGGCTTACCTTTAACAAACTTGTATCTCACTTCCCCTATGGATGCTGTATACCAAATATTCTCATTTGTGGTTCTGAAGAAGATTTTTTTATTTTTGCAACATGCTGCCACTCTCAGCATTTTTTACCATTAAATTCCACTGGTCCGAAGGATACTTCATACCAATTAACATTTCTTTGTTTCATATGATTTGCGAAATATGGGCCTTTGAAAATATTTCTATTTTAAGCCCCTGGGGGTTCCACAGGAATGCCAAAAAATTTTTTTTGCATGAATCAAGTACTTATGATTCAATTATATCACATACAAAATTGGGTTCAAATCGACAGTCATTTCAAAACGTAGAAATTTCAGGCAGGGTAAAAAAAATATTGCCCCTTTCATTACAAAGGCAAATATTGCCCTGCAAATTTCATTTGAACAAACTTGATTATACACCTCAAAAGGAAGGTCTCTACCAAATATCAAGTCACTGTACCTCTCAGTTCATGAGAAGATTTTTTTTAATTTGGGAGCATTTTCTCCCATCCCCTCTCTATGGGGTGGAGCAAGATGATACAAACAAAATCAAAATGCGATGACAGAATCACCTCAAATTTAACTGAAGTCAGTCCAGCTTTTTCTGAGAAGTCGTGAACACCATGTTCACAGACGACGGACAGTGAGTGATCAGTATAGCTCATCCTGACTTTCAGTCAGGTGAGTTAAGAACAGACATGTTTCAATTATTATTCAAAATTAATTCAGCACTGACAGGTGATATATTAGAAAACAGAGAGACTGTGACACCATAAATTATTACATATACAATAATAAAACAGTCAGAGACAACAAATCTGAATATTAAGTTCTCTAGAAGTGATGGAGCCCTTTGCACTTATTACACAAAACCTTTAACACTGCTTATTTGTGATATACAGTAAAACCTGTCTTGAGAGACCACTGTCTTGAGAGACCACCTGTCTTGAGAGACCACATCTACCAGGCACCGATTGGTTTTACTCTATAATGGACCTGCTATGGGAGACCACCTGTCTTGAGAGACCACTGTGATCTGATACCAACTTGTATTTTTATGCCATAATGGACCTGTCTTGAGAGACCGCCCCTTTGAAGACTGAAACCATGACAAAAACTTTTTACCTGTTCTGGAATTGGAAACTCCATTGTGGTTATACTAACATAATTAAAAGTATTAAAAGCTCTTAATTGGGTTCCAATTGCTAACTCATTAAAGATTGAGATGTTTTTATAAGACCCCTGTGAAAAAGATTGGGATTATTGCTGAATAAACAATTTCATACATACCTGAAATGTGACAGATAGGAATAAAAATAAATTTATGTTGAAAATCTTTTAGAAACAAATTGAAATGGACGGTTATAAAAATTATAAAAATAAATTATTGTTGAAAATCTTCATTGAAGATTTTCAACACTAATTTATTTTTATAATTTTTATAACAGTCCATTCCAATTTGTTCCAAAAACTTCATAAAACAGAACAACTACAAAGTAATTACAGAAATCCATTCTTCTTCATTTCTGAATTTTGTGGTTGGTTATTCACTGACTTGAGAAAACCTGAAACCTGTTATGAGAGACCACCTGTCTTGAGAGACCACTTTTGTGTGGCCCAAAGGGCAGTCTCTCAAAAAAGGTTCTACTGTACATGCAGTGCAAATTTAATTGTTTCTAGGTCTACCTTAAAGACAATATTTTGAATTCTATATCTTTGCCAGTGTTTTTATGAATGAAAAAGCAGCTTTTCAAAACCCTCAGTTTATAATGAAATGGCTGTATCGGGCAGCAGTAACCATAATAATTGTCATCAAAATTTTCGCTACCTTTTTTCAGTGTATGCCTCCAAAACATCAAGTTCTTAGGCCTAAAAAAGATAAAAATCTGTTTCTCAGGCCCTCCATCATGGTCCTTTTGGCTGCCGCATGCTCTCTTTTTATACCCAATGCAAACTCGAAAAAATAATGAAAGTGTCAATGACACTGTAGCTCAACTTGACAAACTTGAACTTGGTAAGTTATAAATGAAATGGCAAAATTGAAGATCATTGGTACCAATGTCATTTTTTTTTGCCAGTGGCAACATTTTTTGACAGAAACCGAAGAAAATCGATAGCTCCCATCTAGAGGCCTCCCCAAACAAGCATGTCAGGTTTCAAAGCCCTGTAGGGTGTACAAAAGGGAAATATTGTGGTCTGACTAGACTAAATTCTAAGAACGTTGGGCGTGGCAACATTTTTTGACGGAAATGAAAGAAAATTGATAGCTCCCATCTAGAGGTCACCGTAAATAAGCATACCAGGTTTCAAAGCAATCTAATCATAAATGTGCCCTGTAGGGTGAGCCAAAGGGAAATATTGTGGTCTGACTAGACTAAGTTCTAAGAATGTTGGCTGCGGCAACATTTTTTGATGGAAATTGAAGAAAATCGATAGCGCCCATCTAGAGGTCACCCCAAACAAGCATGCCAGGTTTCAAAGCAATCCGATCATAAATGTGCCCTGTAGGGTGTGCCAAAGGGAAATATTGAGTCTTCTGACTAAACTAAGTTCTAAGAACGTTGGCAGCGGCAACATTTTTTGACGGAAATTGAAGAAAATCGATAGTTCCCATCTAGAGGTCTCCCCAAACAAGCATATCAGGTTTCAAAGCAATCAAATCATAAATGTGCCCTGTAGGGTGTGCCAAAGGGAAATATTGTGGTCTGAGTAAACTGAGTTCTAAAAACGTTGGCCGCGGCAACATTTTTTGACGGAAATTGAAGAAAATCGATAGCTCCCATCTAGAGGTCACCCCAAACAAGCATGCCAGGTTTTAAAGCAATCCAATCATATATGTACCCTGTAGGGTGTGCCAAAGGGAAATATTGAGTCTTCTGACTAAACTAAGTTCTAAGAATGTTGGCCGCGGCAACATTTTTTGACAGAAATTGAAAAAAATCGATAGCACCCATCTAGAGGTCTCCCCAAACAAGCATACCAGGTTTCAAAGCAATCTGATCATAAATGGGCCCTGTAGGGTGTGCCAAAGGGAAATATTGAGGTCTGACTAAACTAAGTTCTACGAACGTTGGCTGTGGCAACATTTTTTGCCGGAAATTGGAGAAAATCGATAGCTTCCATCTAAAGGTCACCCTAAATAAGCATACCAGGTTTCAAAGCAATCAAATCATAAATGTGCCCTGTAGGGTGTGCCAAATGGAAATATTGTGGTTTGACTAAGCTAAGTTCTAAGAACGTTGGCCGCGGCAACATTTTTTGACGGAAATTGAAGAAAATCGATAGCTCCCATCTAGAGGTCACCCCAAACAAGCATGCCAGGTTTCAATGCAATCCAATCATAAATGTACCCTGTAGGGTGTGCCAAAGGGAAATATTGAGTCTTCTGACTAAACTAAGTTCAAAGAACGTTGGCAGCGGCAACATTTTTTGACAGAAATTGAAGAAAATCGATAGCTCCCATCTAGAGGTCTCCCCAAACAAGCATACCAGGTTTCAAAGCAATCTGTTCATAAATGGGCCCTGTAGGGTGTGCCAAAGGGAAATACTGAGGTCTGACTAAACCAAGTTCTACGAACGTTGGCCGTGGCAACATTTTTTGCCGGAAATTGAAGAAAATATATAGCTCCCATCTGGAGGTCACCCTAAATAAGCATACCAGGTTTCAAAGCAATCAAATCATAAATGTGCCCTGTAAGGTGTGCCAAAGGGAAATATTGTGGTTTGACTATACTAAGTTCTAAGAACGTTGGCGGCGGCAACATTTTTTGACGGAAATTGAAGAAAATCGATAGCTCCCATCTAGAGGTCACCCCAAACGAGCATACCAAGTTTCAAAGTAATCTGATCATAAATGTGACCTGTGAGGTGTGCCAAAGGAAATTGTGGACTAACGTACTAACGGTACGTACGTACGCCGACAGACGAGAAGTGATGGCAATAGCTCAGCTTGACTTTGTCAAGTTGAGCTAAAAATTAAATGGTTTATATCTGATATTTTACCCAAGTTAATAAAATTGATAAATTTGTCCCTTGAGTGCATCAAGGCTTCGCAATGCTTTAGTATTGCAAAACCTTCTTGCACTCAAGGGATGAAATACACCACCACCCATGCTATTCTGTAGATTATGAGGCCTAAAACATAAAACAAACCAAGAATATGAATTTCTGATGGCAAAGAAATAATTACAAAAATAAAAAAAAAATTAAAAAATGCCCGCCCGCATGTAATTTTACAAAAAATGGCCTGAGAAACCGAAGATCTACTTTGTGGGGCCTTATGACCCCTCACTGGAATGAGTTCATTGAGCTTATTCCAATGAGGTGTTATATTCTGGGGGCGAAAAATGAAAATATTAAGACAGGACACAGCGAGGGGTTGAGTACAGACATGTTCAATCTCATTATTTTAGAGGGAGACTCACTATTTTCCAGCTTGAATTTTTGTAAAATGAGCCAGAAAATTGGAAATTTTAACAGAATCTCAGTATTAAAGTCAAGAAGTTTTCCTCCTTGATCTATATAAAATTCAAAATCTCACTTTTTTGCCAAAAAATCTCACTATTTTCCCCTTAACTGGTAGAGTGCTGAATTATTTTTGATCATCAAAATTTGTTCACATATCTTTGCCTTGTTACAATTTATGGGAGAATGCCAATAGGCACTCTCCCATAAATTGTAACAAGACAAATCCTCACAAACTAGATAATTTCACTTCAAAGGTGATATGGAGAATATCCACTGAATATGAAGCCTTTAAGTTGTGGTACTGACACTTCAGAATAAAGCTCAACTGTGGGCTTCCAGCACTCTACCAGTTAATCAGCTTAACATGTCTGAGTATCAAGGAAGGAATCACTGACCCAAGTTGCAGTTTTTCAGGTGTTTCACAAGCGTCAAAGACATGAGTGAAATAAATGAAAAACACCAACAAAGGGTCATTGATTCCTGCATTCCATACTTTTTTTGAGTTGTGTTCTGTATTTATACCATCATTAACCCTTTGAACTCGAGAGGCCGCTTTGTCGGTCCAGGAATATGACACGTCATAATTTCATTAAGTAGGATGACTAATAAGTGAATGAGTGGGGTGGACCAATCAATATTTTCAACGTGCAGCCCTAAGGCTGTACATTAAAAATATTAATTTGTCTACCCCCAAATAATGAATATGGACTCTTCCAATTCCTGCCTTTAAACTGACATGGAAGATACCACCAGTGTTCAAAGGGTTAAACTTAAAATATCACCTTTGGTAATGTCAATCAAATGCATTTCTTCATGCCGTTGTTACAAGTAGGCCCGATTCCACGTGTGGTTTTCCCAACACATTCAGGCCTGAAAATAACATATGAATGTTTGTTTAGGTTACGTGGGTGTCATGCCAATTGTATAACATGCAAATGCAGTACAGGTTAGGCTAAAACAACACTGCATAAATTAACTTTCTAATCCTGCATGTTTTGTCAGTCAGATCTGAAAATCTTTCGAAACAAACTCAACTCAAAGGTTTCGCATTGCATCCACAATGACTCAAGTGGCATGCCATTTACATCTTAACAGAATTTCCATCAAAATAATTAGCAACAACTAACACGTGATCTCGCCAAAGCGAGATCGCATGTTAGTTTTTCCTATTTATTTTGGCAGACATTCATTCTGTCAAGATGAAAACAACATGACTTGCATAGTAAAAACAAAGAAAGTGGAAAAGCATTACACCACTTTTGTCCTATAGGTTACCACCATGCTGTACAGGGTAACCTTCTAACAGGTCACAATGTAAGCTTTTTATTTCCAGACCTGCGCATTTTTCAATGCCTGTATTTCACTGGATATATTAAAAACACACAACAATCGTGGTAAAAATAATCCTCAAATCCTTGTATTGGTTGAGTCTCGAATCAAATATAAAGTATTAATGATGACATACAACATCATCCACGGAGATATTGTCCCAACCTACTTAAAACACTGTCAATTTACACAAACCGGTACAGAATCTTAGTTCATCTTCAGAGAATCTTCTTGTCATGCCTCAAATAAAATCTACAGCGAAAAGATCATTCACTTTTGCAGCTCCCTCACTATGGAATGCACTCCCTCAGAATTTAAGGAAAATCTCCAATACTGAAAGTTTCAAAAAATGTTCAAAGACCCATCTCTTTCAGATAGCTTTTGATTACTGATTTTTTTTTTTTTTTGGATTGTCAGTTTATATTGTGAGTGATTTTGAGCAGTGTTTTGCTGGTAATCTTAGATTAAGTGAATTATTATTAATAAGTGAATTATTATTATTAGTTCAACCATGGAGGCCTCATGGGATCCTGGGACACTCTTTGCAGATATGGATTCTTTGCAACCATTTTTGCGAGAATCCAAATGGATTCTCCCAAATTTAGATGAAATATAAACTCTGTATTTATCACAGTCTAGTTGACTGCTTTCACATTCATATTTTCCAAAGAGTACAGCTTGGCCAAATTCAACTAAACTTGCTACAAAACAATCCTTGATGATAAACATTCAAATTTATTCAAAGATACTGCTTCCCAATGAGATTTTGCTTGGACTAAAATACCTGATGTTTACAAAATCATCTTCTCATGAACCACTGCAGGGGAATTCAATGTCCCCACCATAATCATAAGTTTTCATAACTGCTGGTCGACTTTAAATTAAATTTGGAATAGACAAGGCTAAAAAAAAAGTGTTTTGATTCTCAGGCAATCAATCCCTTATTGAATCTGAACCCCTTTATTGGACATTTTTATTGCCTTTCAGTGTCTTCCAATATTAGTAAAAACTCAGGGAGACCAGAAACTTTTTGAGTGAATTATTATTATTATTGTTCTAAGAGATCGCGAGAGAAGTGTGGGATCTAAGGCTCGTACCGTCGACCTCTAGCACACAAAGTGAACGATTTCCAAAGAGACTAAGAAATCCGGACGAACCAGACTAGTTGGTAAATTGCCCTTATACTTGGACTGTAACACTACTCTCACATTCTTTAAGATTCCAGAATCCACCTCAGAGCAGTCGAAATATCCACCATGCTTCACCACAGCATCCACAATGCCACCAACTGCTGAAGGCTGGTCACAGCACCAATATAACAGATCGAGAGAGAAGTGCAGGTAACAAGGCTTGAACTGTCAACCTCCAGCACACAAAGCAACTGATTTACCATGAGACTAAGAGATCCGGACCAACCAGGTGAAGAGTAAATCCTCTGGTCACAATACCAAAATTTCAAGCAGTAAATTTATCTCAATTCACCCTCTGGGGTCCTCATTCTGAAGATGACAGTCTGCTTATTTTCAGACTTGTTTCAGACTGATAAAATTCAAAGTTTTCACTTTTTTCTCCACAGAAACTAACTAGGAAGTAAGATTAGTGTCTGCATTATTAGAGAAGACTGATAATGTAGATAAAACTGAAAGACTAAGCTTGATGACAAGAACTGGAACCAAAACAAGAGCCTATTATTATCAGTAAAGAACAGTTGGATTTAAATTTTCTAGTAGTTGTTGATTCATAGCCTGTATCAACAGGTGCTTTATTTATCCTTGTTAACATGTCAGATGCTCTTTATATAACAGGCCTATCTAATACCCAGTAAGTTGACTAAAGGTAACCTGACCCAATTTCAGATTTCTTTCATCTTAACTGGTTGAATGCTAAATTAATTTTCAAAAGTGATTTGAAACATGGGCATTTTTTTTCAAAGATACCATGCTATCAGCAAGAGTAGTCTTTATTTTAGCAAGATTTTGTTTCTAAATACTAGTTTTATTGCAATTTATTGGAGAGTGCCAATAGGCACTCTCCAATAAATTGTAACAAAACTATTATTTATAAAAATTTTCTTCTACTGCAAACATCACGCTAATGCATGTCGTGTAAAGCCACTAAAGTGGCTTTCAGCACTTTTCAATAGTGCCATTATACTGGCTTCTAGCACTCAACCAGTTAAATCTAGAAAAAACTTTTGTGTGACTTGTTAGTTATTTTGGAGGTGCGCGGTGGCTCAGTGGTAGACTGTTGGACTTCTATGCTAGAGGTCCCGAGGTTGATCCCCATCCGGGACAACCTGCACTGTGTCCTTGGGCAAGGAACTTTATCCCAGTTGCCTACTTGGGAGCATGTTGACGCTGTGTACGAAGGCATACTGAACGATGATGATGCACATGTCTTCCACTGCTGTAACCCTGCTTGAGCGGAGCTTGAACAGAGTTAGAATGTTGAGGAGCTGACAGCTTGTTGATGCTCGGTGGTTCTCTCTGGGTACTCCGGCTTCCTTCACCTGTAAAACTGTCACGGTTACGATTAGTCATTGTGCATAAGTATGTGACCTTAAACACCAATAAATAAATAAATAAATTTAATCCACTCGGATGTGTTAAATAAATAAATAGTTATTTTGGAACTTAAAAATTCAATCCCTGAAGTTTCTTCAGGGAGAGCTTCCCAGAAATGATTTCAAGGTTTTGAATTATTAACAGGGAAAATGCAATGAAAAGTTGCTTATTTCAGCTGGTACTGTATGAATATGCAGGAAAATTCTCTATGTAAAGCAGATCTTTTTCTCAGTCCAACATTTTTCAGGGGTGTGTTAAAAGGAGGGTGGGGCAACTTGCTCCCGACCACCAAGTCAACTTTGGGTCTAGTACTGCAGGAGAAAAGTTGACTTTTGGTTTGATGAAAGCTAAACTGTTTGGAAGGAAGAGTAATAGATATGTAGGGCAGGAGAAAACAAGACAAATTGTGACAAAAGTGCCTATTTTCAAAAATAAAAGTTTACATTTGTTGAAACAGTTGCTCAAAAACGAAACATTTCTCTGGAAATGACGTTGATTTGGGCAGATATGTAAATGATATAGAACAGACAAATGGATGGACAGATAATCAGCTGGATGGACTGGGGTGGTGCAAAGCAGCTCACCTTCTCTTCTGTGAAGTTGCTTAGAAATCCACCCATTTGGTATAAAGTTATGACTGAGACAAAATTTTTCTAAGATACAAGATTTCATTAAGACGTATGACTTTGTTCATGGTGATTCTGCACAACACACCTTCCCTTTTCCTTTTACCCTTGTGTGAAATTTTATGGAAGTCCAGCCAACCTCCCAACTATACTAAAGTTATGAATAACACACAATTTTTGGGACAAATACAAAAAAATCTGGACAAACAGACAGGCAAGACAGATGGAAAGACAGATAGATGGACAAGCCAGATTTGAAATGTTCCCTTCAGGAGAATAAAAAAGAAGTTTCGGTGACTGGGATGGGATCACAAGACAAGCACACACAAATGGTTTAGGAAATATTATTTATTTGTTTATTTATTTATTTATTTATGTCACTTTCAGCATCATGACCACAAACACAGGTACAAAGGCAAGCTGATCCAATTGTTTATATGTACAGTTAAAACTAGAAGTCCTGTCACAGTAAGTGCAGAAAATGCTTGTTGGTTAATGTGCTCTTTATTGTAGAAGAATGTAGTCTGAAATACACAAGAGCATTTTTGTTGTGGAATGCAAAACATACTGTGCTATTAGTGAGGTCGGTGTTGAAATCACGAACTGAACCGATCAAACAAAAAGAAAATATTGAGACTGCAGTATGTGGAGGAGAGAGGACTACTAGTAAATCACTGTGGAATAGATTTTTCACTTAGTAATTATTTACAATTTCTGAGGACAAAGCACAAGAAGCACTTGCAAACTTTCATCACATGAACCACCGGGTGTTATGAACAATTATATATACTTTCAGGGTGGAGAATATATGGCGCTGCGATTAAGTAGTACAGTGAAACCATGTTAATTGAATAGCCACTTTACCAATGGAAATTATTCAGTTAACAGGAATATTCAATTAACAGGGATTGTGTCACTATCCTGTGTTCTAGAGATATATTATTTATTTATTGATGTTTAAGGTCACATTTATGCACAATGGCTAATCATGACCATGACAGTTTTACGGGTGGAGGAAGCGGAGTACCCGGAGAGAACCACCGAGCAACGACGAGCAGCTGCCAGCTCCCCAACATTGTAATTCCGCACTGCAGCACAGGCAGGGTTAGATTGGTTGAAGACATGCGTACCATCGACGTGCAGTACGCCTTAGTACATGGCGTCATCGTGCCACCATGTGGACAATCGGGGTTAAGTGCCTTGCCCAAGGACACAACGCGGGAGTTCGAATCGATCGCTCAGACGGTCACCCATCCAAGGACTAACCGGGCTCGACGTTGTTTAACTTCAGTGATCTGACGAGAACCGGTTACCGCAACATCACCGCATCCCCTGCCAGCCATGTAACGGGGAAAGTAAAAACATGAAATAACAAGAGGCCCCAGGGGGCCTGAGGGCGCTCACCTGACATGGTAGCCTAAATATCAACCCAGAGAATTGATTTCCACAAGTTGCATCTGCTCCTCCTAAGAAAAGCTGAAACCAAATATCCAAATATTCTGACCAGTGGATCTAAAAAAAGATTTTTAAAGAATATTCCTCATACTGAACTAAGTCATAATTCGGGCTCCCACAGGGAGCCCATATATGAACCCCGGGACTTGGATTTAACAAACCTGAATCTCACACCCCTAAGGATTCTGCACACCAAATATCAAAACATTCCGACTGCTGGATCTGAAGAAGATTTTTAAAGAAAATTCCTCATTTTGAACCAAGTTACAATTCGAGCTCCCACAATCAGTCCAAATATGGACCTAGGGACATGGCTTGAACAAACTTGAATCTTACCCCCCTAAGGATGCTGCATAAAAAATATCAAAAGCATTCATCTGCTGGATCTGAAGATTTTTAAAGAAAATTCCTCATTTTGAACTAAGTTGTCATTCAGGCTCCCATAGTGAGCCCAAATATGAACCAAGGGACTTGGCTTGAACAAACTTGAATCTCAGCCCCCTAAGGTTGCTCCATGCCAAATATCAAAACATTCCAACTGCTGAATCTGAAGAAGATTTTTAAAGAAAAATTCCTCATATTGACTAAGTTATAATTTGGGCTCCCACAGGGAGCCCAAATATGGACCAATGGACTTGGCTTTAACACACTTGAATCCCCCCCTCACCCCCAAGGATGCTACTCACCACATATCAAACCATTCCGACAGCTGGATCTGAAGAAGAAGATTTTTTAAGAAAATTCCTCATTTTGAACAAAGTTACAATTCAAGCTCCCACAGTGAGCCCAAATATGGACCTAGGGACATGGCTTGAACAAACTTGAATCTCACCCCCCTAAGGATGCTGCATACCAAATATCACAAGATTCTGCCTGCTGGATCTTGAGAAGAAGATTTTCAAAGAAATTTGCCTGAAATGCACTAAGTTCGAATTTGGGCTTCTATAGTGAGCCCAAATATGAATCCAAGTGGCCGATTTGAACAAACTGGAATCAGATCCACCCCACAATGTTGCCTACCAAATATCAAAAGATTCTGCCTGCAGGATCTGGAGAAGAAGATTTTTGAAGAAATTTGCCTGAAATGCACGAAGTTCAAATTCGAGCTTCTATAGTGAGCCCAAACATGAATCTAGGGAGCCGATTTGAACAAAATAGAATCAGATCCAGCCCACAATGTTGCATATCAAATATCAAAAGATTCTGCCTGCTGGATCTGGAGAAGAAGATTTTTTAAGAAATTTGCCTGAAAAGCACTAAGTTCAAATTTGGGCTCCTATACTGAGCCCAAATATAAACCCAGGGAGCCGATTTGAACAAACTTGAATCAGATCCACCCCACAATGTTGCATACCCAATATCAAAAGATTCTGCCTGCTGGATCTTGAGAAGATTTTCAAAGAAATTTGCCTGAAATGCACTAAGTTCAAATTTGGGCTCCTATACTGAGCCCAAATATAAACCCAAGGGGCCGATTTGAACAAACTTGAATCAGATCCACCCCACAATGTTGCATACCAAATATCAAAAGATTCTGCCTGCTGGATCTGGAGAAGAAGATTTTCAAAGAAATTTGCCCGAAATGCAGTAATTTGGGCTCCTATACTGAGCCCAAATATAAACCCAGGGGGCCGATTTGAACAAACTTGAATCAGATCCACCCCACAATGTTGCATACCAAATATCAAAAGATTCTGCCTGCAGGATCTGGAGAAGATTTTTTTTGAAGAAATTTGCCTGAAATGCACTAAGTTCAAATTCGAGCTTCTATAGTGAGCCCAAATATGAATCTAGGGAGCCAATTTGAACAAAATAGAATCAGATCCAGCCCACAATGTTGCATACCAAATATCAAAAGATTCTGCCTGCTGGATCTGGAGAAGATTTTTTAAGAAATTTGCCTGAAAAGCACTAAGTTCAAATTTGGGCTCCTATACTGAGCCCAAATATAAACCCAGGGAGCCGATTTGAACAAACTTGAATCAGAGCCCAAATATGGACCTAGGGACATGGCTTGAACAAACTTGAATCTCACCCCCCTAAGGATGCTGCATACCAAATATCACAAGATTCTGCCTGCTGGATCTTGAGAAGAAGATTTTCGAAGAAATTTGCCTGAAATGCACTAAGTTCGAATTTGGGCTTCTATAGTGAGCCCAAATATAAACCAAGGGAGCCGATTTGAACAAACTTGAATCAGATCCACCCCACAATGTTGCATACCCAATATCAAAAGATTCTGCCTGCTGGATCTTGAGAAGATTTTCAAAGAAATTTGCCTGAAATGCACTAAGTTCAAATTTGGGCTCCTATACTGAGCCCAAATATAAACCCAGGGGGCCGATTTGAACAAACTTGAATCAGATCCACCCCACAATGTTGCATACCAAATATCAAAAGATTCTGCCTGCCGGATCTGGAGAAGATTTTTTAATGTTTTTCCCATTGCCTACAGTGTTAAAAAGTGCTGACTCAGCACTTTTTCAATGTCCCGAAACTGTCCCCTATGATAAAACCGATGGCAATTTTTTTTTACCAATTCTTTCTGTTGGTCCTAAGGAAGCTTCACACCAAATAAAAATTCTCGGTGCCGTGGAGTTTTGGAGATATGGGCGTTTTAATTTTTTTCTATTTTTAGCTCCTGCAGTTCCCATGGGGCTACGGGGAAAAAAAAAATCAGCATAAATTAGGTAATTATGACCCAATAAGCCCTCACATAAAATTTGGTTCAAATCAGCCTCTCGGTTTGGAAAATAGAAATTTTGGGCAGGGCCAAAAATTTTGCCTCTCCCATGACGACGCCAAGTATAGCCCCACAAACTTCTCTTGAACAAATCTGAGTCTACACCTCAAAAGGAAGCTGCACACCAAATATCAAGTCTCTGCTACTGCTGGTTCATGAGAAGAAGATTTTTTAAGATTTCAGCACACTTTTTGGGTGTGGCCCTACACACGGGCAGGGCAACTTGATTTGAACAAAATCAAATTGCGATGTCATAAACTATTATCTCAAATATCAATTAAATTGTTTCAGCGGTTTGGGAGGAGAAGACGCAAACACCATGTTCATGGACGGCGGACGACGGACGGTGAGTGATCACTATAGCTCTCCTGACTGAAAGTCAGGTGAGCTAATAAATACCACAAGTTGCCTGGGGTGCCATGTTTATCAAAATTAGCCTCGACAATCGGCAATATCGTGGTAGAACCCATGCTAGATTGCCGCATGTTTAACAACTACATTGCCTATTGCCGTGCCTAATTCCTGGGGAAGCCATGTTTACCAAAATTAGGTGTGAGGATCCGGGTCTTTTGGGTCTTTTAAAAAGTCATTTGACCACATGTTTTTGAACATAAGAGAAGTCGTCCCAAACAAAGTCGATCCCCGAGAGAAGTCAGCACAAAACAAATTGGCCCACAAGACGCATGTATGAGGTTTCCAGGCTGGTTGAGCATATACTGCAATCGAAACTGGCGAGCAGGAGTTAGCGTGAAAAGATCACTGCAGGGGTTACAATATAAAGAACTTTGAAAAGTACCTAGATGGCACCTTTGGGGGTCACTACTGTTCAAACTGAGATCAAGATCACTGGAGCTTAGGGGGGAAATTGGGAGAGATGGGGAAAAGGGATGCCAAATGTGGCACTCTGGAGTAGTGAAGACCCTGGGACATTTTCTCTTGGAATGCCCATAGTATATACCTCATAGATTAAAATTTACTGGAAGAATAATAAAGAAATGGGGTGGAGAAACAAAGGATAGATGGCTGAGGGGGGGGGGGACACGAGGGACAGGGTAGGAGTGCTGATCTGATTGAAGAAGTTGAAAAAGGGGAAGTGAGGGACACTATTAAACACTTTATATCTGAATGCTGGGAGGAGAGGAGGGGGTGAGGGGCAGAGGGAATGATGGCCTTCTCTTATGAGAACAGCCACAAATCAGTGGATGGCCAAAGAGTTATTATTATTAAGAGAAGTCGGCCCCATACAAAGTCATCCCACGAGAGAAGTCGGCCCAAAACAAAGACAACCCGAAAAAGAAGTTGGCCCAAGGGAGAGGTTGGCCCCAAACAAAGTTGGCCCATGGGAGGAGTCGAAAAATGACATGGGTGGGTCCCGAAAGCATGCAATGTTGCGTAGACTTTTAAAAGTGCAGTTTCTACATGGCTTTTTATTATGCTATAGTCTCACCATTTATGGATTGATCAGTATACAATTTGACATCCAGGCGTAATTTGACAAGGATATTGACATGGCTTGGGTCCCAACTGCATTCAATGTTGTGTTAATCCCTTTACCAGTGCAGTTTCGAAAGTGTCAATGACACTGTAGCTTATCTTGATCTTATGGTATATTTCTAAGAGTAATGTTATAATTACTTAACTTACGTAACATTTAAGTAAACTGCGCCATAATTATTGACTTTTTTTTGGTAATTCCATTAAAATTGGAGTGAAAAATATATGTCTGAAGCAGCAATGCTACATTGGTTGACTCTTAGTTTTCGACCCCATTCAAGGCTAATCTACCAGTGAAACTACCCATCTCAGACCAAGTTGGTCAAAATTGGAAGAAAAATGACACAGCTGCAGCAGCCATGCTACCATTGGCTGATTTGAAGCCAACCATTATGAAAAGTACTGATAAAACTAAACCTGCATATGAAATTTCGTTGAAATTGGGAGAAAAAAAATCATGGCTGAAGCAGCCATGCTACCATTGGCGGATTTGAAGTCAAACTTTAGGAAAAGTAGTCATGGTTGAAACAAAAAAAAAAACAACTTGCATATCAAATTTCATCAAGTGGGCAAAATATATACACATTTAAAATGTACTTGCTGATCTAAACACTCGCAGTCATAACAGTGTCCTACATGCCTGAAATATCATATTACATTCACCACACAAAGACAATTTCTTTCAGCGTATTATTGTCTTTTTCATCCAAATGTGGTATAACAAAAATAAGATAAAACAACTTCACCCCTCAATTCACCCACCCTGGGGGCAGCCACGATCAAAATAGGAAGGTCTCATCTACTCATCAATCTAAGACAACCTGCCAAATTTCAAGAAATTTGCGTAAGATAACAATTTTTAAAATCAACCCACACTGCGGCTGCTGCAGCAGCCACTGTGTGCAGCCAACTGAGACCAAAATAGGACGTTCTCATCTGGACATCAACCCGAATATGCAGATGAAATTTCGTGATGATCAGATGAGAACTACGGCCTGTAGGCTGCGCCATACAAAATTCACGATGGCTGCTGCAGCAGCCAATGTAAGCAGCCAGTCATAACCAAAATATGACGATCTCATCTAGACACCAACGCGAACATGCATCTCAAATTTGGTGATGATAGATAAGAACTATGGCCTATAGCCTGTGCCGAACAAATTGTGGACAGACAGACTCACAGACTTCCGCATGCCCCATGACAATAGCATAGCTTGACTTTGTCAAGAAAAGCTAAAAATTGAACTAATAAAAAACAACACAAAGTCTTTTCAAGATACTGTACTTTTAGATTGTCATTACCGCAAAGTAGTCATGTATAATTTAAACAAGGGATTCTGCCTTGTTATCAGTTTTTCAACATAAAATTGTTTACCCTACTTAGTAACCCAAAGTGTTCATATGTTAGATACCCATATTGGGTACTCAATAATTTATCTATTTATTTATTGGAATTTAAGGTCACTTTCAGCATCTAAGGCTACATCTTACAGAGGCGTAATTATAATATCAAGTTTGGTCAATCGTTTATGCCTATCACTGCCCACTTTACAGGGCTTTCAATGCAGGAATTGGTTACTACTGGGCCCAATTTTATCAATAAAGCAGAACTTGAACAAACTTCAATTTGCCACTTCTAAGAAAATCAAAAATCAAATATCAAAAGATTCTGACAGGAGTAACAGAAAAAAAAGATTTTTTAAGAATATTTCTCATACTGAACTAAGTTATACATGGGCTCCCATAGGGAGCCCAAAAATAAAAGCTTCTGAAGCAGTGTTTTGGGAGAAGAAGATTCTTCAACGTTATTCCCATTAGCTACACTGTTAAAAAATGATGACTCAGCACTTTTAGTCCTAGAAAAGAACCTTATGATAAAATTTTTACCATTTTTTTCTTCCGGTCCTAAGGAAGCTTCACACCATATAAAAATTCTCAGTGCCATGTAGTTCTGGAGATATGGGCATTTAAAAAGAAAAAAATTTTTTAGCTCCTGCAGTTCCCGTGGGGGACAGGAAAACAATTTTCGGCATAAATTAGGTACTTATGACCCAATAAGCCCTCATATCAAATTTGGTTCAAATCGACTTTTTGGTTTGGAAAATAAAAATTTTGGTATAATTTGGGCTCCCACAGTGAGCCCAAATATGAACCCAGGTACTTGGCTTTACCAAACTTCACTCTCAGCCCCTAAGAATGCTGTACATCAAATATCAAAACATTTTGACTGGTGGATCTGAAAAAAAAATTTTTTTTAAAGAATATTCCTCATATTGAACTAAGTTATAATTTGGGCTCCCACAGGGAGACCAAATATGAGCCGAAGGACTTGACTTGAACAAACTTGAATCTCACCTCCCTAAGCATA
Source organism: Pictodentalium vernedei (assembly GCA_031216915.1). Lineage (NCBI taxonomy): Eukaryota > Metazoa > Mollusca > Scaphopoda > Dentaliida > Dentaliidae > Pictodentalium > Pictodentalium vernedei. Next base: position 446,302,952 of record CM062293.1, on the reverse strand, counting down.
CTGTATACCAAATATCAAAAGATTCTGACCGGTGGATGCGAAGAAGAAGATTTTAAAAGAATATACCTCGTATTGCACTAAGTTACAATTTGGGTTCCCAAAGGGAGTCCAAATATGAACTCAGGGACTTGGCTTGAACAAACATCAATCTCACCCCCCTAAGGATGATGCATAGCAAATATCAAAAGATTCTGATTTGTGGATCCGAAGAAGAAGATTTTTAAAATATATCCCTCATATTGCACTAATTTGAACATTTGGGTTCCCATAGGGAACCCAAATATGGACCGAGGAATTTGATTTCTACAAATATGTGAATCAATGTTCCAAAGATGTTATATGTAAAATATGAAAGCTTTTAGAGCAGTGGTTTGGAAGAAAACAATTCTTTATTTTTTTCCCATTGCCTACTGTGTTAAAAAATACTGACTCAGCACTTTTTCAGAGTCCCGAAAAAGTACCCTATGATAAAACCGATAGCAATTTTTTTTTACCAATCCTTTCTGTTGGTCCCAAGAAAGCTTCACACCAAATAAAAATTCTCACTGCCGTGCAGTTTTTGAGATATAGGCGTTTTAATTTTTTTCTATTTTTAGCTCCTGTGGTTCCCACGGGGCTACAGGAAAAAAAATTTCTGCATAAATTAGGTACTTATGACCCAATAAGCCCTCACATAAAATTTGGTTCAAATTGGCCTCTCGGTTTAAAAAATAGAAATTTGGGGTGGGGCCAAAATTTTTGCTCCTCCCATAACATCGCCAAGTATAGACCTACAAACTTCTCTTGAACAAACTTGAGTCTACACCTCAAAAGGAAGCTGCATACCAAATATCAAGTCTCTGCTATTGCTGGTTCATGAGAAGAAGATTTTTTAAGAATTGGAGCATTTTTGCCCCACCCCTCTGCTCAATATGAGCCGAAACCTAATTTGCCCAAAAATCAAAATGCCGCTATATAACCCCTACTCACATGAAATTTCATTAACATGCGGCCAGTGGTTTGGAAGAAAAAGACCCAAACACCACCTTCACGCCGGACGCCGGACGCCGGACGACGGACGACGGACGACGGACAAAAAGTGATCAGAAAAGCTCACCCTGACTTTCAGTTAGGTGAGCTAACAATGGGGGTGAAGTGTTCTAGAGATAAACTTAGCATTTACTCTATTATATCTTGTTTGACAGAGCTCCATGGGCTCTGTCAAACAAGATATAATAGATTAAATGCCTGTACTGGATGTACTGAGGCCAGATAGGTCTGTAAACAAAGAAAAACTTGGGCGAGTCAGGGTAATTTCTTGACAGGGTACAAGATTTTTTATTCAATTAACAGGAGTTTACTCTATAACCTATATTCAATTAACAGGTTAAATTTGTACTGGAGGTATGGTAAATGGTTTTGTGTGGGGAAATTATATTCAATTAACAGGGTTATTCAGTTAAGAGATATCCAATTACGTGGGCTCCACTGTAATCCAATCTCTTCATTCTGTATGTGTAGTTGAATTTTAATATCTATTTACATCATTATATATACATGTATTCCAGTGGAGATTAGGAATGATGTTAATGGTTTCTATTTACTAGTATACAATTATTGGACATGCTGTTTTTCTACAAGAATTGAGCTATGCTAATGAGGCAGTTTCAGTTTGATCAGGACAAAAAGTACACTTACTCAGCAGGCTATTACTTCAAAATAGTGCACAATACAGTCAGGGCTGGGAGCAGTTAATTTTTTCCTTAACGCGTTAACGCGTTAAAGAAATTCATGTTAAAGTGTTAAAAATGGTTAAAATGCTCGAAAAGAACAACAAACCCAATTTCAACCCAATTTAATTTGTATGTTTGAACGAAACTTTATGTGCTGAAAGCATAAAACCATAGACCATAGGTGCAACATAATCTAAAAGGTGAATTCTGAAGAGTTTTCGTGCAGGGAAATAATAGCAGATGCCGTTTCTCTCAGCAGCGACATGCGGCGGTGCTCAAAAACTAAATCAAAAGCAGAAAATAGTCTCTCTGACGAGGCAGAAGTTGCCGGCACTGCTAAATAGCGCTTTGCTAGTTTGCTAATCTGGGGAAGTCTGTCTCTGGAGTCTTCCACCAGACTAGTGGATCATCGGAGACGGACAGTGACCTTGACCTTTCATACTCCGCTATCTCATCATCAATGTCTGCCCTTTCGCAGTTTTCGCTGGACTCACGGCCGTCTCCAACTTCTGACCACTGTCTCTGACTCAGTTAAAAACTTGAGACAATGAGAAAAGAGACTAACGTGTGTATTTTCTAATATGTGACGAATTATAATGGCGCCATGTTATAAAATCATATAGTCATAAATTTACACAGGCGAATTTAAGGGGGTGTCACATGGTGCCCCCCCCCCCCCCTCCTATCGGCCAGACAAAACCCTTAAAATAGCTAAATTAGGTGGTTTAATCAATATTAAATGCACAAATTTGGCTTTGGGACAGGATGGGACATGTTATCCTAAAACCCTGGATCTGCCTCTGAATTTAACGTATTAACTGACATTAAGAGAATTTTAACACTTATTTTAACATGTTTAACGCGTGAACAGTCACCTTCACCCAGCCCTGAATACAGTGACAGGACTTTTAGTTTCAACTGTATGCTGCCCACTTCATGGGACTTCCATCCAGTGTTAGTTTCCAGGTCCTATTTTACCAGTAAAACAGACCTTGTTTAATCTAGTAAACAAGCCTTCACTTATGTAGTTCAAACAAGCAAGGAAACCTGATGACAGATGGAAAGATGGTAGGCCAATTAGTAAACAGATGACACGGCAAAAGTCCTGACGAAAGGATGATTGGGTGGGCAAGTCTGATGTATAAACAGATTGATATACAGAGGGATGGCAGGTGCTTGGACAGATGGACGGCCAGATATATAGAATTGATAGACAGAAAGACACTTGGCAAAGAGACAGTCAGAAAGTGTTGGCCACAATGTTACTGCCAGGCATCCAGACAATTTGTGATCACAAATGCAGACAGATAATTTTGACTGAATCGTGACAGTCATGATCTGATCAAAATTCTCTGTCTGCTTTCCTGCCCACAATTCTGCAAAATCTTACTCAGGGTTTGTTTGTTTCCTTATTGGGGTTTAATGGCACTTTCAACAGACATGATTTTTTATTTATTCATTGCTGTTTAACCCTTTACCTAACACGAAAGGCAGATGACACTTGCACATAAAATTCTTGAATAAATAACTTCCATTTTCGAGTCAAAAACATAGCATATGTCTACACATTGGAATGAGCTCAACGAGCTCATTCCAATGAGGGGTCATAGCCTATGTTTTTGAGACAAAAAATGAAAAAAACAATTAAAATTAAATGGTGATTTTTATAGCGCTGGCCGGTTTTGAGTGTTACGTTGGGTAAAGGGTTAAGGTGTCGCATATTTCTGCACAATGGCAAATAATGACTGCAACATGGATATAAAGTCGAGTCAAGCCAATCTTAATTATACCCATGTTGTCCGTTTTAGAGGGCTTCCACCCTAGGCATTGCTTACTAGGACCTATTTTAGTAGGCATTGGTTACTGACGGGGCCTATTTTAGTAGTAAAACAGAGCTATTTCATCACACTAAACAAATACAGCCTCACTTCCCAGGATTCCCATTGGGAAACAGTTTGGATCATATCATATCGGAGGTTCAGGAAGCTTTCAGGGCTTATATTTCAACGAGAATCTGAGAATTGATTCAAGCACGGATTCATGCAAAAAAAAAAAACAGCATGAAACCATGTAGATTCTCGCTGCACCTCTTTTAGGATTCACTTGAAAGAATGGAGTCAATTCACCCTTTACCTAACATAGCGGCAGCAAATTAACCAACACAAGGCTAACATTCCCTGAAAAATCCTGGCACTTTGTCAATAAAACTGTACAAATATGGTGGTCATTGGAACTGGCTCAATGAGCCAGTTCCTATGACATCCAGATTTGTAAGGTTTTATTGGTAAAATTTGTTTATTTTTTGAAAATTCAGTTGATGTTTTGAAAATCGCGACATCGACACCGTAGCTGCGACGGGTGGTGCAATCTCACAAAATTCTAAGTTCATCAAGGGCCAAAACTCCAAGAAAAATATTTGGAACAACACATGCATTGAACAGTGGCTAGACATCAATAAGATACACTTACATGCCAAATATAAAGTCATTCCATCAAGTATTTCAAAAAGTTATTGAGTTTTGAAACTCGTTGGTCACAGACAGACACACCAACAGACACACCGACATTGCCACTTATTGAGCTGCTAGTCGCAGCTAAAAATTAAAATGCTGTATAGGGTAAATGGTTAACATGTATTATCAGTATACAACAAGGGTTCAACCATGGAGGCCTCATGGGATCCTGGAACACTCTTAGCAGATATGGATTCTTTGCAACCATTTTTGCGAGAATCCAAATGGATTCTCCCAAATTTAGATGAAATATAAACTCTGTATTTATCACAGTCTAGTTGACTGCTTTCACATTCATATTTTTCAAAGAGTACAGCTTGGCCAAATTCAACTAAACTTGCTAAAAAACAGTCCTTGATGATAAACATTCAAATTTATTCAAAGACACTGCTTCCCAATGAGATTTTGCTTGGACTAAAATACCTGATGTTTACAAAATCATCTTCTCATGAACCACTAAGGCTGCAATGATACGCCTCTCTCACGATACGATATGTATCGCAATTTTTTTTCCCGATACAATTTTTTCACGATACGTAACATGCAGTACATTGAGAGTGAATTATCAGTAAGAAAAGGCTCACAAACTGCACAGAGTCCAACTTTCATTTGACCAGTAACATCTAATTTCTTTTTTAGTGCTTGAGAAAGACAAATGAGTTTCAGCCAATGGACCTCTGGGAGTCTGGGTTCAACTCATAAGTGAGAGGTCTGTTGCCTCAAACTATGCTTATAATTTACACAGAGTTGATATTTTAGTGAAATACAATTGAACAAGTGGAATTATAAGTTGGAAAAGCACAAATTAGACTTGTTGGGCCTGAAAATGTAATTTCTTACAACATCATGCCGACCTGGAAGTGTATCGTTTTGTACCGCGATACACATGAAACGGTACGATACGCGTATCATGAACAAATGTATCGCGATGCATTGAAATTACAGCCCTATGAACCACTGGAGGGGAATTCAATGTCCCCACCATAATCATATGTTTTCATAACTGCTGGTCGACTTTAAATTAAATTTGGAATAGACAAGGCTAAAAAAAAAGTGTTTTGATTCTCAGGCAATCAATCCCTTATTGAATCTGAACCCCTTTATTGTACATTTTTATTGCCTTTCAGTGTCTTCCAATATTAGTAGAAACTCAGGGAGACCAGAAACTTTTTACATTTTTTGATTGATGCACATTTATTCAGTTGCTCCAAATATGTTTGCCTTGTTACAATTTATGGGAGAGTAGGCACTCTCCCATAAATTGTAACAAGGCAAATTTCCATAGATTAAATACTTTTACTTCAAAGATAATATTAAGAGCATGGAAAGAATATGAAGCCTTTGAATTGCAGTACCTACAGTTTGTTTTTAACCTACAGTTTGTTTTTAGAAGAACGTTTTATTTTTCAAATTAAAAATGAACTTATTTGTATAAATATGCACTTTCTATATTTCTGTGTGCAAAAAGACAGCTGAAATCCTCTCCATATTTGCTCACTTTCTGCAAAAAAAAAATTAAAATTAAAAATAAAACCCTAAACCCTCCCTCACTGATTTGAAAAAAAAATTGCCTGAGAATCAATTAATTTATTTTGTGCAGCCTAACATACGAGTGAAATGAAAGTGTCAATGACACTGTAGCTCAACTTGTCAAGACAAAGACATGCACATGTATAGTATGTGACACAGCAATGACAAACATCTAGGTAATGACCTGATAACAAAGGTACATATAAAGTATTGTAATGGTCTGTACATAAATACTGACCGTTGCCTGTAACAAATGTATAGGTAAAGTATTGTAAAGGTGGGTGACAGTCAGATGCTAAACTAGAAAAGAAAACTTTGAGTCCCAGAGTGGGTCTGACTGAACCCCAAAATATTTGTTCTCATAGCACAGTGATAACAAAGGCACCCCAAAACACACTCGTTCCTGTCCCAAGGTGAAAACAAAGGTACCCAAGAAGTTTTGTGAAGATCAATTCATAAATACGAGCTGTATAAAACTTGTGACAAAAAACTGATTGGACCTAATTTTGGTACAAAATGGCCACTGGCAGCCATCTTGAATTTTGGACCGTACCCAGAAACACTCATTCTTGTCCCAAGGTGATAACAAAGGTACCCAAGAAGTTTTGTGAAGATCGGTTCATAAATACAGCCTCTACCCTGAGCCGTATTGACATGTGTGCTCACATTGTGCAAGTAGCACTGAATAAGTCAAAGTTCATCTAATTTGCATAATTTCTGCACGAAAAAAAACCCTTAGAATATGTGATGTATTCCATGTTACTAAACATTCATACAAAAATTTATTCAAATCAGAACTTTCATACAGAAGTTCTGTACAAAAGACTGATTGCACTAATTTTGGTACAAAATGGCTGCTGGTGGCCATCTTGAATTTTGGACCACACCCAAAAACACTCGCTCTCATCCCACGGTGATAACAAAGGTACCCAACAAGGTTCGTAAAGATTGGTTCATAAATATGGCCTCTAGTCTGAGCTGTATAGAAGTTGTGTACAAAAAACTGATTAGACCTAATTTCAGTACAAAATGGCCACTGGCAGCCATCTTGAATTTTAGACCGCACCCAGAAACACTCGTTCTCGTCCCAAGGTGATAACAAAGGTACCCAAGACATTTCGTGAAGATCAGTTCATAAATACAGACTCAAGTCTGAGCCGTATTGACATATGTACTTAATGTGTGTAAGTCGCACTGAAATATCAAAGTTCATCTAATTTGCATAATTTCTGCACGAGAAAAAAACCCGTATTATATGTGATGTATCCCATGGTACTAAACATTCACACAAAAAATTATTCAAATCAGCGCTTTCATATGGAAGTTCTGTGCAAAAATCTGATTGCACCTAATTTTGTACAAAATGGCTGCCATCGGCCATCTTGAATTTCGGACCGGACCCAAAAACACTCGTTCTCGTCCCACGGTGATACCAAAGGTACCCAAGAAGTTTCGTAAAGATCGGTTCATAAATACGGCCTCTAGCCCGAGCCGTATTGGCATTTGCACTTACAGTGCTGAAATTAACACCAAAAAACATCAAAATTAGTCTAATTTGCACAATTTATGCACGAGAAAAAAACCCGTATTATATGTGATGTACCCCATGGTACTAAACATTCATACAAAAAATTATTCAAATCAGATCTTTCATATGGAAGTTCTGTACAAAAAACAGATTTCTGCATCATCGGTACAAAATGGCGGCTGGCAGCCATCTTGAATTTTGGACCACACCCAAAAACACTCGTTCTCGTCCCACGGTCATAACAAAGGTACCCAAGAAGTTTCGTAAAGATCGGTTCATAAATACGACCTCTAGCCCGAGCCATAGCCAATTGTTGACGTACGGACAGACGGACAGACGGACGACGGACGACGGGCCATGACAATAGCTCAAATTTGACTTCGTCAAAGTTGAGCTAAAAAATCTGCTTTGACCCTATGGAACACCAAAAGAGGATGCATATTCAAATTTTACCTGCTTTATAAATGAACATCGACGCCGTCGTCTCCCAGCTGTGTTTGATGATAGGTTCACAATACAAGAAAATTCTGAACCAGATATAGGTAATCATAACTTGTTATTGCCATCTGTCACCACAAAGCACTGTTATTATTCAACAATAATACAGGTAACACTCATCGTGGAGTATTTGAATAGATGCACTCAATTGCCATTTTCTGCTATAGTTGCTTAATAAATCCTTAGAACTTCACTGAAGTGAAAAAATTAGCATGCTGCTTCCACCTGCATAAACTTAAAACTTGATCTTGAAGGCAATGTAACTTGCCTTGAACATTAATTTCATAACTCCATCTCTTAACATGCTGCAGGCAACACTTGTCCTGTATATTAATATTTCCTCTGAAGACAGAAATGCAATTTGGGATATTATAAATAAAATACTTTGTACTCCACTATCAGTACAGTGAAATCTAAATGGAATATTTCTTAATTAAATAATCCTGTTAAATGACAAACACAAAACCATTTACCATACCCTCAGTACAAATTTGACCTGTTAATTGCATGCAAGTTATAGATTAACCCCCGCACTCTGATGTCAAAATACCAATATTTCAAGTAGCCATTATTCCCATAATGCAACCAGAAATTTAATCAATTCAGTCTTGTTTGACAGAGTTCAATGAACTCTGTCAAACAAGACTGAATTGATTAAATTTCTAGTTGCATCATGGGAAAAATTAGCAGCCTGAAATTTTGAGATTTTGACATCAGTGTGCAGGGGTTAAACTCCTGTTATTTATTTATTGGGGTTTAACGACACTTTCAACTGCCAGGGACACCTTGTGTCAGACAGTTTTACAGGTGGAGGAAGACGGAGTACCCGGAAAGTTTGTTTGTTTGTTGGTGGTTAACGTCACATATTTATGCACTATGGCTAATCGTGACACAACATGGAGATGAAGTCAAGTTTAGTCAATCGTTGATCAACATGTTGCCCATTTTAGAGGACTTTCACCCCAAGCATTGGTGACTGGGTCCTATTTTACTAGTAAAGCGGAACTGGTTTACCACAGTAAACAAGTGCTGCTTACTTCCCGGGGTTCCCACGGGGAAGTACCCGGAAAGAACCACTGAGCAATGGCGATCAACAGCCAGGCTCCCCAACATACTAACTCCACACAAGTAGGGTAAGCATTGGTTGAAGACAAGTGCGTATCATCGATGTGCAGTATGCCTTAGTACACAGCAGCACCGTGCCCCCATATGGGCAATCGGGATGAATTGCCTTGCCCAAGGACACGATGCAGTAACCCCTGGTGGGGATCGAACCGTGGACCTTTTGGTAAACTCCTGTTAATTTAATAAAAATCTTTCTGATCTAGGTGGCAAATTTAACAAATCCTTGTCAATTAACCCTCTACATAACATAAGTCATATCTGACCAGTCCTATTTACGAAAAATCTCCGTTCAACCTCAATTATTTTTCAATAATGGTCATAACTAGCTTTGGCGAGTGCCGACTCCTGGTCTGAAATAGCTCACTAAAAAGAAAAGGTTTACAAGTAAATAAGTATTCTGGACAACTTCAGTATTTTGGTCGGACAAACATTATTATTATTATTTATTCTTTATTGGTGTTTATCTCTTTACTCAATGTAACGGCCCAAACCGGTCAGCGCTATTCTAAAAATCGCCAATTAATTTTCATGATTTTTTCATTTTTTGTCTCCAAAACATACGTTATGACCCCTTATTGGAATGAGCTCGTCGAGCTCATTCCAATGAGGGGTCATAACCTATGTTTTGGAGACTAAAAATGAAAAAAATTAGTTATACAAGAATTTTTTTGCAAGTGTCGTCTGCTTTTCATGTTAAGTAAAGGGTTAAATCACTTTCAGCATCTTTGGCTATCTCATGACCACAACATAGGGATGAAGTCAAGTTAGCCATTTATAACTATGCTGCCCACTTTAGGGGACTTTAACCACAGATGTTGGTTCCGGGTCCTATTTTACCAGTAAAGCAGAACTTATTTGCCACAGTAAACAAGCACTGCTTCACTTCCCAGGGCTCCAATGGAGAGTTAGGCAAACATGCATCACACCACCTCCAATATCTGAAGAGAGATAAGGACCTGGACTGGAAGCAACTACATGACTAGATGAATATGGATGGTAACCTGAATTTGCGTACTTTTTTTTTTTGAAAATCGTATACGGTGGAGACCACTTAATTCAGTCAACACCAAACCATTTGCCGTACATTCAGTACAAATTTAACTGCACATAGGTAATAGAGTAAACTCTGGTTAATTGAATAAAATATCTTTTATTTGGCCTTGAAACATCCAATATATACACAGCACAACACACGTGTGTGAATGGGTTAATCGATATGGCACGTGTGCCAGCGTGGAAGGATAGAATGTGAGGCCCCAGGCTTCGAGTTTTATCCTGCCGCGATGGTACAAGTGCCATATCCATTAACCCATTCACACACGTGCATCATTCTGTGTTTATTACATGCCTTCATGTTTATAAAAACAATTACTAGAAGGGTACTCGGCAATTTATTTGACAACTATCATAAAAAGAACACATTTTATCACCAACCAAATTTGCAAGGGGAACCTGTGTTACTATTTCATCCCCTGAGTTCCAATATGTTCTATGTGCCTCCTAGAACACACTGGAACTCAGGCGATGATTTTCAGCTATCGCTAGCGATTCAAATTGTAATTGCATTGCATGATCTGTAGAAAATCCCAGAAAAATTTTGCTTCTATTTAAAAATAGTCCATCAACGATTTCCGCATGCATGTCGAGTAATTTACAAAACTCTTGATTATATTAAAGCATGGGGGATATTGCACAGAGTTTAGTTTATAAACGACTTAACATGTACACTAACCCTTAAGTGCTCAGATTAATTTTAAGTTAACTGGTTGTGTGCCAGAACCACTATCAGGGCTTTCAAAAAAGTAAGCATCCAAGAGCAAAAGCCAACATTTTCCTTGCTCATGTTTCATATTTAGTCAAATGCAAATAACATTTTGTTTACATAAATTTGTTTATCACAAATTGTTGAAGAGTGCCTTTGGGCACTCTTCAATAACTTGCAATAAAACAAATTTGCAATAAAACAAATTCAGACTACCAAAAATAATGTAACGCTCAACCAATTAATAACTACTGTATATACATTTACCCCACCTCTGACAAATTTGTTGATATATCCACAATTTTGTTGGCTAAGAATGTCACATGCATACCAGTGGTAAATCCTGTACAAGGTGGGTGTCACCTTTATACACAGTGACCTAGAGTTATCTTTCTCGGGTGAGTAGCCACCATTACTATTTTGATGTATTTCCACTCGCTTCGAATTTTCAAAATTTGAATTAAAACAAAATAAGTGAATATAAGTAGCAAAAATATTTTTAAGGTACCATATTCATCGATTCAAAACATTAAATATTTGAAAAATGGACAGAAAATGTTATTTGTAGTCCCAAAAGTTCTTTGTTGTTTTTACAATTCTATCGATTTTTTTATGCTGAAACGAACATTTTCTTTACAGTTTATTCAACAAATTAAAAGTGATTTTTTGAACATTTAATAGTGCTTTGTTGTTGTGGTAATGACAGTAAATGTACATAAAATTGTTGGTTTTTATTCATTTTTTCATTAACCTTATTCCTGAAGGTCATCGGTGGGGTAAATTTGTAACATAGTCAGTAAGTGACGGGGTACAGGATGGTAGCTGGTCTGTAGGTTTTATACTTATCCGGTGTAAAACCTACATACAGATCAGGTACCATGCTGTACCTGGTCACTTGCTGACTATGTAACTAATAGTATACAGCTGCATTTGATTTAGCAGTGTTTCTACATTATTACATTATTGTTGGCCAACATGATGTAAAAATCGCGACATAGACGCCGTAGCTGTGACGGTGGTGCAATCTGCAAGTCCAAAAAATATTCTCAGGGGCAATTTACTGGTGATGGTGAAAAAAAAACAAGAAAAATATTTGGAACAACATTTGCATCGGACATGGGCTAGACATGAATGAGATACACTTGCATATCAAATATGAAGTCATTCCACCAAATAGTTTGAAAGCTATTCTTTTAGAAACGCGTTGGTCACAAAATTCTAAGTTCATCAAGGGCCATAACTCCAAGAAAAATATTTGGAACAACACATGCATTGAACAGTGGCTAGACATCAATAAGATACACTTACATGCCAAATATAAAGTCATTCCATCACATATTTCAAAAGTTATTGAGTTTTGAAAATCGTTGGTCACAGACAGACAGACCGACCGACCGATCGACAGACAGACCGACAGACAGACTGACATTGCCACTTATAGAGCTGTTAGTCACAGCTAAAAACACTGTCAAGATAAATGCAACCTACCGGAAGAGATCTCAAGGAAGAATAAACTTGGAACAACATTTTCAGAGCAATATAAAAGAGGCAGTCAGTGGCTATATGCAGACCTGAAAATAAGCAGTCTGACATTTTCAGAAAGAGGTCCACAGAGGGTGAATTTGTTGATGCTATCCCAGACAGTGGGCCAATTTATCATCTGGGGAACCTCTTTCTCTTTAGTTTTGAGACCCTGATTCAGATTGAGGTTCACAGAGGGTAAATTTAGTGATGCTACCCTGCTGTGCAGGGTAGCATCACTAAATTCACCCTCTGGGAACCTCATTTTGCAGATGACAGTCTGCTTATTTTCTGGCTTGGCTATATAGGGACTTAAGTGCTAACTGAACAAACATCAAAATTATGAAAACTTATGACATAGCTGTTGTTACTAGTCAATTTTTGTCTGCCTATTTCGGCACACGAGACTTGATTTAAGACAACTGCTCAGATTATGCAACTTTTGCAGCTCACTATTACTCAAAACGGGAATGCAGTGGCTCAGTAGTTACGGCATTGGACTTCAAACCGAAAAGTCCATGGGTCAATCACTGCCAGAGTAAGGTACCTGCGGTTTGTCCATGGGCAAGGCACTTAATCCTGATTGCCTTTGCGGGGGCACAGTGGCACTGTGTGTTCTAAGGCATACTCCTGCATGTCAATGGTGCACTTGCCTTCAACCAATGCTAACCCTGCTTGTGCTTAGTAAATTGAAGAGTCTGACAGTTGCTCGCCATTGCTCAGTGGTTCTCTTCAGATACTCCAGCTTCCTCCACCCATAAAACTGTCTGATACGAGGTGTCCCTGACTGTTGAAAGTGTTGTTAAACCCCAATAAATAAAATATAATATTATTCAAAATATCAATGTCAGAACACTTACCCGGACAGCATCAGAGGTGAGTGGTCTTCTTAGGGTATTAAACAGTCCTGGAAATGAGACGGGTGCGAGTGCAATTGCTCCTGTCAGCACCCGTGATTTCTATTTTACGAGAGCTAAAAAATGCACTCATTGAAAAATATTGTGGAGCACTAATATACTGTGAGGACATAGAAATGTGTGTTGTTTTGAGAAAGCAGCACACTGTGGCCAGTGGCAAGTTACTGTCACAACTCAGCAATTCCTTATACATTTAACCCATTTGAACACTAGTGGTATCTGCCATGCAGTTCAATGCCAGCAATTAGAAGAGTCTATATTCATTATTTGGGTTAGACCAATCAATATTTTCAACTTGCAGCCTCGGGGCTACACGTCGAAAATATTGATTGCTCTACCCCATACATTTACTGAACAGCCATCCTATTTAATGACGTTATGACATATCAAAAACGCTTAAAACTGCACCTGTCAATTTTGTTCATTTCCAGCACTGGTATTAAAGAAATTCCAAATTAAGCCCTTTAAAATGTAACTTTTCCCATTGGAAATGGCCTCAGGCCTGGCATTCTTAAAGATGCAAGAGGGCTAAAAATCGCTCCTCTCGCATGGCCTCAAGCTTTCAAAAACTAATAGTGGCAAAATGAAGTTTACTATTAATGAATTCTATTTAGAGGGCTTTGTACATTTTATTTGGTGCTGCTAACAAGATAGTCTCTGTGAGATGGCTACATTGCCCCTCCCAAACCTGTGAGCCTCAACAAGGTCCGAAGGTGTGGGAGGGGCAGTGTGGCTGTCTTACAGAGACCACTAACACAGCAGAGATCTGAAAAGATGTGGGTTTTAGAAATAGGCGGTTATAGTAATCATTATTCTCTAGAGCCCAGGAGGGCTAGTTTTTGCCCTCCTTATTTTTTTTTAAGGCAAGCGAATAAATCGCTCTCCTGAAAATGCTAGGCCTATGGACTTGGGCCCTTTCCCACACTGGGTGGATAGAACTCCGATTGCATGGCTGTCAAAGCATTGAAAATATATCAACTAAACCATTGTTCCCGACTGCATCATGTGGTATTCGATGGTCTATTAGCAGTAGTATTATCAATACATCATAATGCATCAATCTAATTATATAATTTACATTCCAAATTGCTTCAGTTATGTACTGTCATTTTCAAAAGTATTTCTATTCCTCAATCAATTCTGTCATTACCCTTTTTTGACATTTTTTTTCCTCTCATATGACAATAAATATATTTCTCAGAAAGGTTATATTACGCAGTAGTATATTTCATATGAGTGCAAACCTAATGTCTCCTCCAATCAACTTAAAAACAGGACCACCAAATGAAATTATTGTTCAATGCCACATAAAATACTTTTGAAATACATCATAACCTTATGATATCTGGATTTTTAGTACAGTAACTGTCAAAATAAGTTATTAATAATAATAATAATAATAATAATAATAATAATAATAATAATAATAATAATAATTCTTTATTTCAGACACAGTGGTCCATAGAACACACAAAAGGAACATACAAAAAAAACCAGTTAAAAATAAAGAAAGAAAAAAAAAAAAAATATATATATATAAATAACTTTGTCAATTTGCCGTCATGCTCAGAAGATTACTTCCTAAATGAAGTTATATAAAATATTTGATGAAGTGTATATATATAAATATATATATGTTTACAGTGGTGGCATTACACAAATACACTGTAATGTACATGAGGGTAACCTCTTATGACAGGACTACAACATAGACAGTCGTGTCTTTAACCTGCAACTCCAAATAATGTGAGAGGAGCTTTAGCGAGTGACAGGCGTGAAACTTAATTCAATTAGTAGTACAGTAGGGAGATCCAAATGCTGACTAAAGCTGATGAGTACCCAAGGTCTTAGCGTAACAAGGATTGCGTGATTTTATTTTTGAGTGAGGAAATATGTTCACGGAAACTATACATTAATCTCCTCCTTTGGGTTAGAAGGGATTGAACTCTGTCCGATACAAACATATTACTAGCGCAGCAGAATTTGTCATATCTGAGTAGCAGTCTGTATACATTATTGTAGCAGACAGTAAGACATTGCATACTCTTTCGACTATAGTGTGCTCAAAGATGACAGCAATAGAGAGGGGATATATATTAATATTAGTAAGAAGTAAGACATAAATTTAATTTCTCTATAAATTTAATTTCTCTCCACTTGGACCTTAACCCTTTACCCATTGCAGATGATATCAAAATTTATTATTTTATACATCATTTTTTTAAATTTTTCAAAAAATTTCGACAAAACCATATCATGTGACCCCCTCATTGGAACGAGCTCAACGAGCTCGTTCCAATGAGGGGTCACATGATATGGTTTTGTTGAAATTGTTCAAAAAATAATATTTTTTCAACTGCTGAATTTGGATATTACACGGGCGGATGCGGGCGATTTGTTAGGTAAAGGGTTAACTGGTAGAGTGCTGAATTATTTTTGGTCATCAAAATTTATTCACATGTCTTTACCTTGTTACAATTTATGGGAGAGTGCCTACAGGCACTCACCCATAAATTATAACTAGGCAAATCCTTGGAGACTAAATAATTTCACTTCAAAGATAATATGAAGCACATCCATTGAATATGAAGCCTTTACATCATGTTACCTGCACTGCAGAATAAAGCCCAATTTATTTATTTATTAAAGTTTAACGACACTTTAACAGCCAAGGTCACATCGTGTCGGTGACAGTTTTACAGGTGGAGGAAGACGGAGTACCCGGAGAGAACCACTGAGCAACGAGCAGCTGCCAGCTCCCCAACATCGTAACTCCACACTACAGCACAGGCAGGGTTAGATTGGTTGAAGACATGCTCACCATCGACATGCAGTATGCCTTAGTACACGGTGTCATCGTGCCCGCATGTGGACAATCAGGGTTAAGTTCCTTGCCCAAGGTCACATCGTGGGAGTCCGAATCGATTGTTCAGACAGTCACCCATCCAAGGACTAACCAGGCTCGGCGTTGCTCAACTTCGGTGATCTGACGAGAACCGATTACCGCAATGCCACCATGCCCCCCCCCCCCTGCTCCCCTGAATAAAGCCCAAATATGGGCTTCCAGCTTTACCAGTGAACTTGCATCACATAACTTGCAAGCTTTAATCTGTCTCATAATAATTTATGCAAGTTATTTCGACAATGTTTGCCTGTTTTAGAGCAAGTTTGTTCCTTTCTTAACCCATATAATACAGTAGTTTAGGGCAACAGTTAATCGATCAATTACTTTTTTGGATCAATCAAGACGTTGATCATTGGTTAATCAATTAATCGGTTAACTGTTTCAGCTCTAGTTCATAATTTGGGCGCCACAAGTGTAACATGAACTGCAGGAGCAGAGGCTCAAACCCATGACCCAGAGCACACAAAGCAACCAATTTATCACGAGACTTAGAGATCCAGATCAAAAAAGTTGGTTGCATGGTAAAACGTTTTTTTTATACCTTGTCTGCTACAGCACTCTCCAAATCACCACCTGTGAATCACATCACAGGTTTCTCATCAGAGCAGTCAAAACAATGCCTGCATTGCCACCAGCTGCAAAGGATCAGACCAGTCTTCAATTTAACAGAAAAGAGAGAAGCCTGGAAGCTAAGGCTCAAAACTACGACTCCAGCACACAAAATGACTGATTTACCGTGAGACAAAGAGATCTGGGCCAACCAGGCTAGTCAAAAAATTGCTTTTACCGCAACCACTAACACTTGCACTTAAACCTTTGATTTGACACACAAAATCTCACTCAAATTCTGGCACCCACTTTTGATGACTGGTCAATACAGCAGTGAATAGCACATATTATGACAAAATAAACAAAAAAATTATTTTATCACTTGCCATTAAACAAAATCTTTTGCCTGCAAATTAACCCTTTACCTAACCTGAAAAGCAGACGACACTTGCAAAAATAATTCTTGAATAACTAATTTTTTGTCTCAAAAACATAGGTTATGACCCCTCGTTGGAACGAGCTCGTTCCAACGAGGGGTCATAACCTATGTTTTTGAGACAAAAAATGAAAACAATAATGAAAATTAATTGGCGATTTTTGAGAGTAGCGCTGGCCGGTTTTGGCCGTTACGTTACGTAAAGGGTTAAGCAGAGACAGCAACCAAAGCAGGATTTATTCTCTCATACGACAATCCACACATATTCATATGTCACTATTATACAACAGAGGGACTATTCCATATGTCTTTATGAGGTCATTTATTCCTTAACCTTTTACCCAAGTTAACCCAACACACAGGATATCAAAATTTATCACTTTAATTATTGGGGTACTTTTCTCAAATTTTTCAAAAATGCTCAACAAAACCATATCCTCTGACCCCCTCGATGAGCTTGTTCCATTGCGAGGTCATATGATATGGTTTTGTTGAAATGTTTTTGTAAAGTCATTTTTTTCAACTGCTTAATTTTGTAAATTACAAAGGCAGATGTGGCCCCAATGAAGGGGTAAAGTGTTTACAGAACATCAAGAGTAGCTTAACATTAAAACACATGCAGGGCATAGTTTCCAACCAGACTGAAAAACTCAAATTCTACAATAAAAACTTTAGCACGAGTGTAGTTTCAACCAATGGACCACTGGGTTTAATCCAGGTCCATTAGCTGAATATTTGGTTGTACTAGTGTTCAACCGATTATCAAAAATGGTCGCTGACCGATTACCAGTTATTTGATCTCTCAATCTGCCGATTCTGATGCCGATTTCAATTGTAATACTGTGCACTACTGGACAAGTCGAGGCTTGAAAGAACTACAGTAAACTGAACATTTTTCACAGTGTTAAACTTCGTTGACTGGGGTCCAGTGAAATTACCAGTCGCAAACACACTTGGGTGGTAAACGGGGCTCACAGAGCCACGTTTACCATCCAAGTGCATGCGACTGGTAATTTTACTGCGACCTGAATCAATGGAGTGCAACCTTCACTTTTCCAGTATGAACTGGCGATTGTCGCAAGTACGCTCAATTGTAAGCTTTACTTGTCATTTAATTTCTATATCCAGTAAAGGGGTGTCCAGAGAGATTAAGAATACACGTTGTGGTTGTTTCTCAACTTTATTGAATGGTATCATTGACATCATTTTACATTAACAATTGAACAATTGCAGAAGATAATAAAATGTGGTTAATGAATCATCACAAAATGCCTGGCAACAATCGGTTGAACCGATGTTCCAGGAGCCATTGCAATTGTCAACCGATTGACCACAATTGGCCGATTGTGGTGGCCGGTTACGATTATCGGTTTAACACTATTGTGCACCAATGCAGACATGTTAACCTTCCAAAAATTTTTTCAGGGAGATTGAAGAAAATTTTCAGGGAGATGACATGATTTTCAGGGAGATTTTTTTTTTGCGCGTAGAAGCCACGTGTGGATCAATTTTAAATACAAATTAATACCAAATACCCACCCCCACACACACAGACATAACAGGAAACAGTCCAACAACAATACATCAAAGGAACATACGCCAACGTTCTACTAACTGGTGGTGAGTGACCCAGACCTGTTAACCTCTCGAGGTGACTGTCAGTGAGATTTTGATGAGCTCCCAGTGAGACTCGGATGCTTGTCAGTGAGATTTTTGCACGTGGGCAGCACATCAATAATTTCCCCCCCCCCCCCCCCCCCCACACACACACACATACATTAAACATTCCACCCTAATGTGTTTTATTTGAACAATTTGTCCTTTCAAAAGCCAAAACATAGAAATATAGAGAAAAACAGAAATCAAAAATATGGATGTGGTCATGTGCCAATATCTGAGTTGTTCCAATGACATCCATATTTCAATGGTTTTATGTACAAAATGTTTGGAGATATTTTCGACCTTTTCAGCACTATATCAGTTTTGACGCTGTGTTGAAAGTTTTGGATCTATTTGGGAAATTATGGGTACCTGCGGTAACCTGCGGCAATCTGTGGTGTTTAGGCACACCCCGAGCCCGGTTGTTGTGGTAATTCGATCTGCCAAAGCCCAGCGCCCCACCTAACCACACCGGGTACTCACTGGAAGTAGTTGGTCATTTACGAAGGGGATTTGGAATGGGGTGATCATTTTTCAGTGAAACGTGAACATTATACCACAGCCAGCCCAGGACGAAACATCTCCGGGATATTTAATTTATTTTGTTGTCCATTTATCACAACGAATGAAAAAACGTCCAAGTGCCGTAAATTAGCAACTTTTTAGAGATTTTTTTCACCAAAAACATAATTTTTTTCACAGCCTGCTTTAGAAAATTGCAAATCGGAACTTTTTCCCAATATATTGAAAATTACGGCAACTCATATGTTTGAGCCGTTTGTCTGCAAAATTGGCTATAATTATCTGAAGTGAAAGTGAAATCCAAAATGCACAATAATAAATTTGTGCGTATTTTTGCACATGTTCGATTGGACAAAATTTATGCATATGGAACTTATTTTTCGATTTGACTGCTACCTGTATACAAGCAAAGGTGTGCCTTTAATATATAATCAATTTCAGCAATTATCCTGCATCTCAAATTCATTTAATCCGCCTGTCAAACGTGTTGTAAATAATCACAACACGGCCATTGACAGAAATGAGATTGGTCACCAGTTCTTACGTAAGTGGTGACGTTTCACACAAACTTAATGACCTTGCCATTGAGAGTAGAGCACATGCTTTTGTATTTGTAAACAAAAGCTGGTGGATTCAGTTTTTGTCTGGTATGTCGACTTTCCGGGAGATTTTGGCCCAAATTGACTCTCGGGCGGGAGGGCGGGAGGGGATAGCTAATTCCGGGAGAATCCCGGGCATTCCGGGAGAGTTAACATGTCTGCACCAATGACATTTTTACAAAATTTGAATTATTACTCAAGTGAAATGCTCACTCTGTAGGTTGTTTAAGTAATAACCACCCTCTATATATTTTATATGAGTTTTTAGCCCAATTCTGAATGAATTATCAGTTGTTGTTTGTGTGAATTATTTTGCATCTTATTTCCATAAAGGTCAAAGGTCAGTCAATTCATAGAAGTAATAAATATTTATTTGCACTTGATGAGAGTTCATACCTTGTGGGCATTAAGCATTATGCTTTATCTATTTGAAATGGATGAATACAAACATACTTGCTTTTGTAGATCAAAGTAAATATATCCTGCTTCATGAATTTAACACTTTTTCTTATCAACTGATTGTGGGAGCGCGGTGGCTCAGTAGGTAGAGGTGCAGGCTGCAAGCCGAGAGGCCCTCGGTTCGAAACCCACCTGCGGCACCCGCGTTGTGTCCTTGGGCAAGACACTTCATCTCCATTGCCCGCGTGGGGGCACGATGACGCCGTGTACTAAGGCGTACTGCACGTCGATGGTACGCATGTCTTCAACCAATCTAACCCTGCCTGTGCTGCAGTGCGGAGTTACGATGTTGGGGAGCTGTCAGCTGCTTGTCGTTGCTCGGTGGTTCTCTCCGGGTACTCCGGCTTCCTCCACCTGTCACGGTCATGATTAGCCAGTGTGCATAAATATGTGACCTTAAACATCAATAAATAAATAAATAAATAAATCAACTGATTGCACAGAGTGTTTCAGCATCTAATGCTACCATGACTTTGAGGTTTTCGTAACCTTAACTGGTAAATTGCTGCAAGTCCATACTTGGGCTTTGTTCTTGAGTGAAGGTAATGCAACATAAAGGTTTCCCATTCAGTGGATTTGCTTCATATTATTTTTGAACTGAAATTACTTTGTACTGATTTGCTTTGTTAGAATTTATGGGAGAGTGCTTCTAGGCATTCTCCCATAAATTGTAACAAGACACTGACATGTGAACAAATTTTGATGACCAAAAATAATTTAGTACACTGCCAGTTAACACTGCCCTACAGGTGAGAGTTCAAGCCAAATTACCTGTGGGATGACCATAAACAAATTATATCTGTGTTTCCTCTTGAATATCATTATTCATTTACTGTGACTGGTATTTAAGGTCACATATTTCTGCACAATGGCCTGTCGTGACCACAACATGGATACAAAGTCGAGTCAGGCAAATCGTTTATACAGTAGAACCTGTCTTGAGAGACCACCCTTTGGGCCACACAAAAGTGGTCTCTCAAGACAGGTGGTCTCTCATAACAGGTTTCAGGATTTCTCAAGTCAGTGAATAACCAACCACAAAATTCAGAAATGGAGAAGAATGGATTTTTGTAATTACTTTGTAGTTGTTCTTTTTTATGAAGTTTTTGTAACAAATTGAAATGGACTGTTATAAAAATTATAAAAATAAATTAGTGTTGAAAATCTTCATTGAAGATTTTCAACACTAATTTATTTTTATAATTTTTATAACAGTCCATTTCAATTTGTTACAAAAAGATTTTCAACACAAATTTATTTTTATTCCTATCTGTCACATTTCAGGTTTGTATGAAATTGTTGATTCAGCAATAATCCTAATCTTTCTCAGGGGTCTTATATAAAAACATTTCAATCTTTAATGAGTTAGCAATTGAAACCCAATTAAGAGCTTTTAATACTTTTAATTATGTTAGTATCACCACAATGGATTTTCCAATTCCAGAACAGGTAAAAAGTTTTTGTCATGGTTTCAGTCCTCAAAGGGGTGGTCTCTCAAGACAGGTCCATTATGGCATAAATATACAAGTTGGTACCAGGTCACAGTGGTCTCTCAAGACAGGTGGTCTCTCAAGACAGGTGGTCTCCCATAGCAGGTCCATTATAGAGTAAAACCAATCAGTGCTTGGCAGGTGTGGTCTCTCAAGACAGGTGGTCTCTCAAGACAGGTTTTACTGTACCCATGTTGCCCATTTTAGAGAGTCCCCAACCAACCAACCCCCCCCCCCCAACCCCCATAAACGGTGACTGGGTCCCATTTTCCAGTAAGTCAGAACTTGTTTACCACAGTAAACAAACACTGCTTCACTTCCTGGGATTACCACAAGGATTTTGAATATCATTAGTAATGGCATCATTTTGTGGAAGGTTATCTCAAGTCACAAAATGCTTGCAGTGAGGAAAAATTGTCTTCAGAAGTTACCTAATTTTTGCTCCTAAAACAAAATATAAGTCAGCAAGTTAAGCAGAGACAGCAATTAATTTTTATTCTCTCATATAACAATCCTCACATATAGGTGTCCTGCTGTTATACAACAACAGAAAGATTATTCCATATGTTTTATGATTTCATTGATTCCTTAACAGAACATGGATTAACATTAAAACATCTGCAGAGTACTGGACTCTCACCATACCAAAGGCCATCAAAATCTGATAACCATTGCTTGAGAATAATGCAAAACGTTTGTACATACAGTTTTCCAAACCTAACAAGGGCCATAACTCTGTACAGTATGCATGGAAGAAATATGTGGATATCTTTCCCCCTATGCTGATCTCTCACCATACCAAAGGACATAAATATGTGACAACCGATGCTCGAGTTATACAGTTTTAGAATGAGAAGTCCTGTTACGAAATGCACGTCTACAATGACAGATATGTGTGCCTAGATGACATGCCGTTTATGTCCCATCCATTTCTTAAAGCATGTTGAGCTTATACAATGGCCAGCACACATAGATGAAAGTTGGAGAAAAACACTGCAC
This sequence comes from Pictodentalium vernedei, assembly GCA_031216915.1. Classification (NCBI taxonomy): domain Eukaryota; kingdom Metazoa; phylum Mollusca; class Scaphopoda; order Dentaliida; family Dentaliidae; genus Pictodentalium; species Pictodentalium vernedei. The sequence goes on along the minus strand of CM062293.1, from coordinate 446,280,228 downwards.
TGTTTTTTTTAAAATAGGGTACGACAGTTTTTTGGTTATTTTTAAAAAAACGACACGGAACCATTTTTCTTTATACCATCCATCTCTACAAATTGAATTGGGAAAACCACTCAAATATGAATGGCATTGTGATGATTGATACCAAGTAGTCTTATCCAGACTCACTATTTTAAGCTCCCAGTAAGCATCCTTATATCTGCCTGTGCCAATGACTTAATCTGCACATTTGAATTTTTTCTTTACTATATCGTAAAAACACTTTCCTGGTCAAAGGATCTTTAGGCTCATGAACTTAATGCATTATCACATAATCACTATCAAATTGCTCATTACAGAAATAGTGCTCCCAACCAAGCCAGAAAATAAGCATACTATCATCTGCAAACTGAGGTCCCCAGAGGGTGAATTTAGTGATGCTACCCTGCATAGCAGGGTAGCATCACTAAATTTACCCTCTGTGAACCTCAATCTGAATCTGGATCTCAAAACTAAACAGAAAGAGGTACCCAGAGGATAAATTGGCCCACTGTATGGGATAGCATCATCAAATTCACCCTCTGGGGACCTCTTTCTGCAAATGTCAGACTGCTTATTTTCAGGCCTGCTCCCAACATGTCTCACAAACAAAGCATGATGTCAGAAGTAAATGTCAACTTCATTAGGTTGTGAGTGGTTTGGTTTCAGAAGTACAATTGAATTAATCTTCCCTTATATTTAATTTTACCTAATATTTTTTTTATTTTTTTTTTATTAGGGTTTAACAACACATTAACAGCCAGGGTCATATCATGTCGGTGACAGTTTTACGGGTGGAGGAAGCCAGAGTACCCGGAGAGAACCACCAAGCAATGACGAGCAGCTGTCAGGTCTCCAAAATCATAACTCTGAACTCTCCACCACGGCACAGACAGGGTTAGATTGGTTGAAGACAATGCGCACCTTCGACGTGCAGTACTCCTTGGTACACAGCGTCATCATATCCCCATGTAGGCAATCAGGGTTAAGTGCTTTGCCCAAGGACACAATGCCGGAGTGCGAATCAGTCGCTGAAAGGTTCACCCATCCAACTACTAACCGCGCTCGACGTTGCTTAACTTCGGTGATCTGACGAGAACCGGTTACCGAGAGGCCACTGCGCCCCCAATTTTACTTAATAAGAATAGCAGATAACATTTGCAAAAAACACTTCCCGAGTCACAAAAAATTTCATTTTTTTTGCCTTGAAAACATAGCTTATGACACCTCATTGGAAAGAGCTCAATGAGTTCATTCCAATGGAGGAACATAAGCCATGTTTTGAGGAGAAAATTGAAAAAAATGAAGAAATTTGGTTTTCATTTTTTGTGTCGTTTTAGTTGCCACATTTGGTAAAGGATAAAATTACACATTCAAGGTTTGTACAGATATCAGAAAATCAAATTTAAGCACTATATAAGCGTTTTTCAAGGGCTGTGTTAATGATTTTCAAGAACTGTTATTGCATGCTACAGTGCTTACTGTTCAGATAGCCCGTCACATCAAGTCAATTTAGTATGGTATTTCATTTGACACGAAAATTCAAAAATAAAACAAGAGGCCCTAAGGGGCCTTAATCGCTCACCTGGCAAAGTGGTTCAAAGAAGTGTTTGGGGTCACATTCAGTTAGACATGGTTTGTCAAACTACAAAGGAATGAAGTCATGAGAGACAAATTTTATGGAACTAGGGACATGGCTTGAACGAACTTGAATCGTACCCCCCTAAGGATGTTGCATACCAAACATCAAAGGCATCAAAAAAATTCTTCATTTTGAACTAAGTTATCATTCGGGCTCCCACAGTGAGCCCAAATATGAACCCAGGGACTTGGCTTGAACAAACTTGAATCTCACCACCTAAGGATGCTGCATGCCAAATATCAAAACAATTCGACTGCTGAATCTGAAGAAGAAGATTTTTAAAGAAAAATTCCTCATATTGACTAAGTTATAATTCGGGCTCCCACAGGGAGCCCAAATATGGTCCTAGGGACTTGGCTTTAACAAACTTGAATCTCACCCCTCTAAGGATGCTACACACCACACATCAAAACATTCCGACTGCTGGATCTGAAGAAGAAGATTTTTAAAAAAAATTCCTCATTTTGAACTAAGTTATCATTCGGGCTCCCACAGTGAGCCCAAATATGGACCTAGGGACATGGTTTGAACAAACTTGCATCTCACCCCCCTAAGGATGCTGCATACCAAATATCAAAACATTCCGACTGCTGGATATGAAGGAGATTTTTAAAGAAAATTCCTCATTTTGAACTAAGTTATAATTCGGGCTACGATAGTGAGACCAAATATGAACCCAAGGACTTGGCTTGAACACACTTGCATCTCACCCCCCTAAGCATGCTGCATACCCAGTATCAAAAGATTCTGCCTTCTGGATCTTGAGAAGAAGATTTTTAAAGAAATTTGCCTGAAATGCACTAAGTTCAAATTTGGGCTCCTATACTGAGCCCAAATATGAACCCAGGGGGCTGATTTGAACAAACTTGAATCAGATCCTCACCACAATGTTGCATACCAAATATCAAAAGATTCTGCCTGCTGGATCTGGAGAAGAAGATTTTTTTCAGAAATTTGCCTGAAATGCACTTAGTTCGAATTCGAGCTTCTATAGTGACCCCAAATATGAATCCAGGGGGCCGATTTGAACAATTAAACCACATCCACCCCACAATGTTGCATACCAAATATCAAAAGATTCTGCCTGCTGGATCTGGAGAAGAAGATTTTTTGAGAAATTTGCCTGAAATGCACTAAGTTCGAATTTGGGCTTCTATACTGCGCCCAAATGTGAATCCAGAGGGCCGACTTGAACAAACTTGAATCAGATCCACCCCACAATGTTGCATACCAAATATCAAAATATTCTGCCTGCTGGATCTGGAAAAGAAGATTTTTTTAAGAAATTTGCCTGAAATGCACTAAGTTCAAATTTGGGCTTCTATAGTGAGCCCAAATATGAATCCAGGAGGCCGATTTGAACAAACTTGAATCAGATCCACCCCATAATGCTGTATACCAAATATCAAATGATTCTGCCCACTGGTTCTGGAGAATATTTTTTAATCATTTTTCAAAAATTCATACGGTGCTATCAGAATTATGCCCCATGCAGAGCCCCCAAGGGACGTGGCCATTTCATTTGAACAAACCTGAATTGCCATATAGTAATGAACATCCACATGAAGTTTCATGAAAATCGGACCAGTGGTTTCAGAGGAGAAGTCGTTTGAAAAATGTTCACAACGACGGACAGCAAGTGATAAGTTGAGCTCCCTTCGGTGAGCTAAAAAAAACAAGGATTAAGCTGGGCGAGGTTTTTCATACCTGTAAGGCTGCCATTATAAGAAAAGCAAATCCAGGGATATTTGTTCATGTTATTGCTCTAACAAGCGGAAGCCTGACAAAAATGAACTAATTAAGGGCAATAACTCCACTCAGTATGGCAGAACCATACCAGTTTTTGAACACCTTCAAGACATTAAGAAAGTCTCACATACAAAATATTCACCAAATCAATTGACATTTGTTGAAGTTATCATGCTAACGAGCTGAAAAAAAGACAAAAATTAACTAATTAAGGGCCATAACTCTACTCAATGTTGTCAAACAGTACCAGTTTTCAAACTCATTCAAGACATTAATAAGCAAGTCTCACATACCAAATTCTGATCGAATCCATAGATATTTATTGAAGGTATCATGCTAACGAGCTGAAAACAGACAAAACTTAACTAATTAAGGGCCATACCTCCACTCAGTATCGCCAAACAGTTCCAGTTTTCGAACTCATTCAAGATATTAGTAAGAGAGTCTCACACCCCAAATAATGACCGAATCCATAGATGTTTGTTCAAGTTATCGCGATAATTATCTGAAAAATGGCAAAAATGAACTAATTAAGGGCCATAATTCTACTCAGTATGATCTAGCCACACCAGTTTTCAAAATCTTTCTAGACATTATTAGGGGCATAACTCTGGAAAAAAAAGTCTGACTGAAACTATAATCACAGGTGCACAGGTTCCCATGGTAGTGAACATCCATACCAAGTTTCAATGGAATCAACCCATAAACATCTGAGAAAATTTCCGGACAAAATTCAGGCCTATGCGGCTGCTATTTCAAGTCGAAAAGGGGCATCATTCTGGCAAACATAATCCGAGCAGAACTATAATCGCAGATGCACAAGTTCTCACGGTGGTAAACATTCATACCAAGTTTTCGTGCAGATTGGTCCATAAACGTGTGAGAAAATCTCCAAACAAAATTATGTCTATGAACAGACAGACAGATGGACGGATAGATGGATGGACTGGGGGGGGGGGGGAGGGGCAAGGGGGGGGAGGGCAGGGGGGGGGGGGGTATAAAATTGTCATTCAAATTTTATTATCTTTTCATTTTTTTTTTGTCTCAGAAACAGTTTGTAACCCCTTGCTGGTTCCAAAACTGTTTTGAGACAAAAAATGAAAATGTTTAGTCATTCAAGAATTTTTTTTGCGTGTGTTGTCTACTGTTTGAGTTGGGTAAAGGGTTATTCATGTTTCACATGCCTTCACTGTACAGAAAATAATTCTGCAGTTAAATCACACACTTCACAAGAAGCATTTGCATGTGACAACCTGTCAGTACAAAATGAACTTGGGGAAGTTTAATTTATGTGATGTGGAAACAATTTTATTGTACAATTTCCACAGCTGTGCAAACAAGATGTAAGTGATGAAACTGTCAGGTAATAAAGTCTAAGAGCGTACATCAAAATTTAATATGAAACATGAACGAGAATTCATCAAGAACTGGGGAAAGAGAATAACATCAATAATACAAGCACTGAGCAAACATGTTTGATTTCTTTGTGCATCTTCTGTGCAAGAATGGATTATTGTCAATGAAACACCTGGAAAGTGGAATTTCCACCCAGGCAAGAGCTTCAAGATCTGTGAAATAACACAAGAAATAGACGTAAACGTTTAGTTGATGAACCTCTCAGTCCATTGACTAAGACTTCTTTGCTTTGTTGTTGCATATATCAACCTTAAAAAATTATGCACCCCCCCCCCCCCCCCCCCCCCCCCAGAAAATGAAATCCTAACTGCGCCCCTGATGGAAATAACAGACTCATGTACTGTATATATACAAACAATACTCTCAACCAGCATTTACCTAATATACATCAATACAAGATAATATCAGCAGAGCTGACGGAAGGACACCGAATATGAGACCCAAAGATAAGGCATGACTGTGACAGTTTGCAATACAATGGAGAGAAACTCAATCAAACAAGTGCAGCTGACACAAGCTGATAGAAGGCCTCCAAATATGAGACCCAAAGATAAGGCATGACTGTGATAGTTTGGAATACAATGGAGAGAAACTCCCTCAAACAAGTGCAGTTTCCACAAGTTCAGTGACAACAGATTGTGTACAAGCCTGCAAATACATTTTTGTTCTGATGTATGACATGACAAATGAACAGTCTAAGACCTTGAAATTAAAACTTTGGGTCAAGCTTATGACACACACTTAAGTCACGAGCAAGCACTGTGTGAAGTATGAACAATAACGGTCTACTGAATAATTTTTTATGGACAAGACAAAGTTAGAATGGAAGAATAAATAAAAAAAAAGGTTTGTGACCTTGACCTTGGTGTTATGACCTTGGGTAAAGGTCATAACATGTCCTTTAGCCATAAGCAATCATTGTGTGAAGTATGAACAATATCGGTCCATTGAATAATTTGTTATGGTCCGTACAAAGTTAGAATGGAGGAACAAACAAATGGTTTGTGAACTTGGTTCTATGACCGCGGGTCAAAGTCATGACACACCCTGGGGTCTCAATCAATCATTTTGTGAAATAAGAACAATATCGGTATATTGGAAAAAGATACTGCAGTTTGTATTGTGCTGAATTTTCTGTGAGTGATTGGCTAACCAGCTGGGTTGAAAAACTACAACACTCTGTTTATCAAATATCCGATAAATCCCCGCCTAGTTAATTTATAGGGGATTTGGTAGTTTATTTAATCAAATCAGACACTTTTATATGAATGATGTCTAAAACATGGAGGTACTTTTGCATAACATAACTGATAATTGTAGTTTTGTTAAATGGTTTTCTTAATTTTTTCAAAATCAAGGCTGATTGTCCCTTTAACAGGTGTTCACCCAAACCATATCTCAGGTGCTGTGTTTTTCAAATGTCTTTTATGGATACATCCCTGTATATTCCGAATTTAGCCCATATTCCTGGGTTACTGTACATGTTGGCAAATATTTATTGAGAACATACATTTAATTCCAACAGCCTGAAAAATGCATATAAGTCTCAAACACCAGAACATTTCTCATACCTTCAGAACAAATTTTACATGGCACTTGCAAATGTCATGTAGAGCAAATCCCTGTTAATTGAATAAAAATATATTTTGATACATTCATAGGAAATTACCAAAATTCCATCCAACCACTTTGAAGCCATTACCTCCAATGAAAATATTTAATCTTGTTTGACAGAGTGCTGTGAACTCTGTGAAACAAAACATGATGGTTTAAATACTCCATTTGTCATCACCAAAAGCAAGAAAATGAACTAAATTCTGTCCATTTTAACAACCCTACATATTCTCTCTTTTAACCCTTTGCACTCTGATGACAAAATACTAAAATTTCAAGCAGCAAATGTTTCCCACAATGCAATAGGGTATTTAACTAATTCAATGGAGAGCGCAGTGGCTCAGTAGGGAGAGGTGCAGGCTGCAAGCCGAGAGGTCCTCGGTTCGAATCCCACCTGCGGCAACAGCGTTGTGTCCTTGGGCAAGACACTTCATCTCCATTGCCTGCGTGGGGGCACGATGACGCCGTGTACTAAGGCGTACTGCACGTTGATGGTACGCATGTCTTCAACCAATCTAACCCTGAATGTGCTGCATTGTGGAGTTACGATGTTGGGGAGCTGGCAGCTGCTCATCGTTGCTCGGTGGTTCTCTCCGGCTTCCTCCACCTGTAAAACTGTCACGGTTATGGTTAGCCATTGTGCATAAATATGTGACCTTAAAACATCAATAAATAAATAAATAAATGAGTGAGCTCTGTCAAACAAGACTGAATTGGCTCAATTCCTAGTTACATTGTGGCAAAATTTGTAAATTGAAATTTTTATATTTTGACATCTGAGTGCAGAGGGTTGACTGATAAAGTTGATGTTCCAAGTAACAAGGTTCAACTAGAGGTGTGACAGTCCCAGATGGGCCCACCGATAACCCCATCGCCATGTTCTAAGATGAAAAGGGGCATAACTCTGGCAATAAAAGCCTGATCAAAACTATAATCGCAGGTGCACAGGTTCCCATGGTAGTGAACATTCATACCAAGTTTCAGCGATCGATTCGGACTGCCATGTTGTGTCCTTGGGCAAGGCACTTTACCCTGATTGTCCACATGGGGGCATGATGACACTGTGTACTAAGGCATACTGCACGTCGATGGTGTGCAAGTCTTCAACCAATCTAACCCTACCTTGGTGCAGTGTACGGAGTTATGATGTTGGGGAGCTTGCAATGCTCGTTGTTGCTTGGTGGTTCTCTCCCGGTACACTGGCTTCCTCCACTTGTAAAACTGTCACCGACACAATATGACATTGACTTTAAATTGTCCTTAACCACTAATAAATAAATATAAATAAATAAATACCAAGTTTCAAAGGAATTGACCCATAAACGTCTGCAAAAATCTCCGGACAAAATTATGGCTACAGACAGATTATTTATTTATTGATTGATGTTTAAGGTCACATATTTCTGCACAATGGCTTACCATGACCGTGACAGTTTTACGGGTGGAGGAAGCCGGAGAGAACCACCGAGCAACGGCGAGCAACTGTCAGCTCCCCAACATACCAACTCCACACAAGCAGAGCTAGCATTGATTGAAGACAGGCGCACCATCACAGAGCAATGGCGAGCAACTGTCAGCTCCCCAACATACCAACTCCACACAAGCAGAGTTAGCATTGATTGAAGACAAGTGCACCATCGACGTGCAGTGCGCCTTAGTACACAGCGTCACCGTGCCCCCATGTGGGCAATGGGGGTGAAGTGTCTTGCCCAAGGACACAACGCGGTTGCCACAGACAGATGGATGGATGGATGGATGGACAAACAGGTGGATGGATGGACAAGGTGATTCCAGTATACCAACTACAACTCGTTGCGGGGGGTATAACTATACTGCAACAAAAATGACTCAGAAACTTGTTTTTCTTCTTTCAATCCATATTTTATTTTCCTATATTGAAATGTAATCAACATAATAATATAAACTATGGTCTGAAAGAAAAAAAATGTTGAGCTTAGAAAAGCTGGAAAGCAACCTTTGTGGTATGAAGTATTGGGAAGATTTCACTAGTTTGTTCAACTTGGTTGGACAGCATTGTTATTCAGTGCAAAGCTGGTGAAAAAGAAATGACATTTTTGTGACTATACTAAAAAAGTATGTCCTACTCTTACCTACCTGATTCCCTTGCTATTTACATGACACAAATCCAAATAATTGCTCTGTGTGGGCCCAGTAATTATTCAGACATTTTTCTTAAGGTATTTTCACTTAGATATTCAACATTAACACAACACCCACTTCAGTGAATTAAAACTCCTACAAAAACTGGTTCTTCATCTGAAAATAAAAATACATTTGTTGTTATAATACAGGTATATGAAAACATACCTTTAACTCTTAGAAACCGGGAGTCAAGTTTTCTTGCCTGTGATGTAATATGCAGGTAATCTGGCTGTGATGGTTTGGCTATCTTTGGGCTGGGGGAGAATTAAACACTGAGCAGATGCTTCTATAGCAGATGACACTTGACTAGAAGCACCTGCTTCACTGTAAGTTTTTCGTGGTATGTCATGTTCAATAAATTTATTCTGATTTCCCGGCTTCTAAGAGTTAAAAGTTTATCCTCTGTTCAAAAATTTCATGAATTGCAAAACCTTTGACTGATTGATGAGTTTAAGATGTTGTGAAAAGAAATTTAACCCTTGTGCCAAACAAATTTCAACAAAATTGTTAATGTTTGAAAGGGGGCGCGGTGGCTCAGTAGGTAGAGCTGCAGGCTGCAAGCCGAGAGGTCCTCGGTTCGAATCCCACCTGCGGCAACTGCGTTGTGTCCTTGGGCAAGACACTTCACCCCCATTGCCTACGTGGGGGTATGGTGACGTTGTGTACTAAGGCATACTGCACGTCAATGGTGCATCTGTCTTCAACCTTGCTAACCTTGCTTGTGTGGAGTTCGTATGTTGGGGAGCTGACAGTTGCTCGCCGTTGCTCGGTAGTTCTCTCCGGGTACTCCGGCTTCCTCCACCCGTAAAACTGTCGCGGTCATGATTAACCATTGTGCAGAAATATGTGACTTTAAACACCAATAAATAAATAATGTTTGAAACAAGAATCATCAAAGGATAACAAACACATCACCTGCCCTTCATTTCCCTCAATTTCCTCCAAAGACAAAAAAATGGTTACCTGAACCTCTTTGAACAAAACAAAATGTTTATGGCAGTGGGGAATTCAATGCCTGTTTGTTTGCTAGCTCAGCGAGGATGGAAACATCATGTGGAGCAAAAGGGCAAAAGCTTGCTTGATTTTTATATGAAAGTGTCAATGACACTGTAGCTTAAGTTGACTGTGTGTCATGTTTGATGAAAAGGATACTGTTCAATGTTTTTGAAAGGATTATGAAATATGACAATAGTGATAACTGAGAATATGTTAATTTCTGTTCCCTGTATGATATGTAACACTTTCTAACCAGAGGGCAGAGTTGGATGGTTCATAATATACCTGCACTTCCAGAAAATATAGAACATTATTCATGTTCCAATTGAACTTTACTGTCAGTTTCTCCATTTTAGTTAATTAAACTTGTTCAAAAAGTGCAGAAAATGAAAAAAGATCCAGAAAAATGCAAAAATTCTAAGTTCAAGAGCAGTAACTCCACCAAAAATCAACCGAGTGGAACAAAATTCAAACTTGACCTATAACCATAACAAACTATATATAAAATTTTTTCTCAATATGTCAATCCGTAATGAAGCCAGCAGCTCTACAGAGCCTGTAATCGCTCACCTGGAACGACATATAAAAAGGTGATTTCCCATAGGCTTTCCATGGTAACTATCAGTATGAGCTGCAATTGTGGCCATGTTTGCAACATTACATCAACATTACATGAGAATCATTGGTAGAAGGTGTCCCAGTCTTCATGACATGAAGTTTCAAAACATTTGAATCCATCAAACAGAATCATAGAATGTCTCTGGTGGCCATATTTCTCTGGTGGCTATATTTTCCAACCAATGGGAACAATAAGAGGATCATTTGTAGAGGGCCTCCTATAGACTATTCTTGCCAAGTTTTGGTTCATGTCAGCTCAGTAGTTCCAGAGAGAATATGAAAATGTGATTTCCCATAGTTTTTTTCTGAAGTAACTATAAACTGCAATTGTGGCCATGTTTGCAATACGATGAACAATAAAATGAGGAATTTTGGTGGAGTGTGTCCCAGTTATCAACCATACAAAGTTTCAAAACACTTGGCCCTGTGGTTTCAGAGAAGAGTTTTCAAAATTGACCAATCAGAATCAAAGAATGCTTCTGGCGGCCACTTTTTTTCACCCAACAGGAAAATGAAAGTGTCAATGACACTGTAGCTCAACTTGTCAAGACAAAGACATGCACGTGTAGTATGTGACACAGCAATGACAAACATCTAGGTAATGACCTGATAACAAAGGTACATATAAAGTATTGTAACGGTCTGTACATAAATACTGACCGTTGCCTGTAACAAATGGAAAAGGTAAAGTATTGTAAAGGTGGGTAACAGTCAGATGCTAAACTAGAAAAGAAAACTTTGAGTCCCAGAGTGGGTCTGACTGAACCCCAAAATATTTGTTCTCATAGCACAGTGATAACAAAGGCATCCCAAAACACACTTGTTCCTGTCCCAAGGTGAAGACAAAGGTACCCAAGAAGTTTTGTGAAGATCAATTCATAAATACGAGCTGTATAGAACTTGTGACAAAAAACTGATTGGACCTAATTTTGGTACAAAATGGCCACTGGTAGCCATCTTGAATTTTGGACAGTACCCAGAAACACTCATTCTCGTCCCAAGGTGATAACAAAGGTACCCAAGAAGTTTTGTGAAGATCGGTTCATAAATACAGCCTCTACCCTGAGCCGTATTGACATGTGTGCTCACATTGTGTAAGTAGCACTGAAAAAATCAAAGTTCATCTAATTTGCATAATTTTTTGCATGAAAAAAAAACCCCTTACAATATGTGATGTATTCCATGTTACTAAACATTCATACAAAAATTTATTCAAATCAGAACTTTCATACAGAAGTTCTGTACAAAAGACTGATTGCACTAATTTTGGTACAAAATGGCTGCTGGTGGCCATCTTGAATTTCGGACCACACCCAAAAACACTCGCTCTCATCCCACGGTGATAACAAAGGTACCCAAGAAGTTTCGTAAAGATTGGTTCATAAATATGGCCTCTAGTCTGAGCTGTATAGAATGTGTACAAAAAACTGATTAGACCTAATTTCGGTACAAAATGGCCACTGGCAGCCATCTTGAATTTTAGACCGTAACCAGAAACACTCGTTCTCATCCCAAGGTGATAACAAAGGTACCCAAGACATTTCAAGAAAGATGAGTTCATAAAAACAGACTCTAGTCTGAGCCATATTGACATGTGTACTTACTGTGTGTAAGTCGCACTGAAAAAATCAAAGTTCATCTAATTTGCATAATTTCTGCACGAGAAAAAAACCCGTATTATATGTGATGTATCCCATGGTACTAAACATTCACACAAAAAATTATTCAAATCAGCACTTTCATATGGAAGTTCTGTGCAAAAATCTGATTGCACCTAATTTTGTACAAAATGGCTGCCATCGGCCATCTTGAATTTCGGACCGGACCCAAAAACACTTGTTCTCGTCCCACGGAGATACCAAAGGTACCCAAGAAGTTTCGTAAAGATCGGTTCATAAATACGGCCTCTAGCCCGAGCCGTATCGGCATTTGCACTTACAGTGCTGAAAGTAACACCAAAAACATCAATATTAGTCTAATTTGCACAATTTACGCACGAGAAAAAAACCCGTATTATATGTGATGTATCCCATGGTACTAAACATTCATACAAAAAATTATTCAAATCAGAGCTTTCATATGGAAGTTCTGTACAAAAAACAGATTTCTGCATCATCGGTACAAAATGGCGGCTGGCAGCCATCTTGAATTTCGGATCGCACCCAAAAACACTTGTTCTCGTCCCACGGTCATAACAAAGGTACCCAAGAAGTTTCGTAAAGATCGGTTCATAAATACGGCCTCTAGCCCGAGCCATAGCAGCTTGGCACTTACAGCTCTGAAAGTAACACTAAATAAATCAAAGTCAGTCTAATTTGCATAATTTACGCACGAGAAAAAAACCCGTATTATATGTGATGTATCCCATGGTACTAAACATTTATACAAAACTTTATTCAAATCAGAACTTTCATACAGAAGTTCTGTACAAAAAACTGATTTTTGCATCATCGGTACAAAATGGCCGCTGGCAGCCATCTTGAATTTCGGACCACACCTAAAAACACTCGTTCCCATCCCAGGGTCATAACAAAGGTACAAACGAAGTTTCGTAAAGATCGGTTCATAAATACGACCTCTAGCCCGAGCCATAGCCAATTGTTGACGTACGGACAGACGGACGGACGGATGGATGGACAGACGGACGGACGGACGGACGGACGGATGGACAGACGGACGACGGGCCATGACAATAGCTCAAATTTGACTTCGTCAAAGTTGAGCTAAAAATGAGTAACAGTTGTAGAGAACCTCTCATTGACAATGCCTGCCACGTCTGGTTCACACTGACTCAGTACATTCAGTGAAGATGATGGAAATGTGATTTTCTATAGGGTTTCTATAGTAACTATAAGCCACAATTTCAGTCATAATTGCAACCTGATGAAGATTAAAATGAGGATCATTGGTAGAGGGGGGGGGGGGGGTACAGTCATCAGTAACACTAAGTTTTCAAACCATTTGGCCTTGTAGTTTCAAAGAAGATTTTCTTGAAAATGCACACATTTATAAATTCTGTTTCAACAAAAGAAAATCAGTAAAAGAAGGTTAAATATTTTGAAAATTACAATTTTTTCAGACAGTATTTTCTTTCAAAATAGCTTTGGATAGGTAAAGGGTTACAGGAAACACATTTACTCCAATTTTGTCAGATCTTAAAAGATATATATAATTACTGTCATCTAAGCTGACATGATGGGAACAGAATTTTAACAAACTTCCATGCCTTCCAAACACATGTCATCAATCAGTATTTTCTGATAAATAACATGAGAGAATACATAATTAGTTTACAGCTGAAGATATCAACATACAGTTGCACTTGTTTGCAGTACAAGTCAAAATAAGTTGTGTAGGATAATACTATAAACTATGTTTCTTTCTCTTCCCATTTATTATTTATTTATTGGTGTTTAAGGTCACATATTTATGCACAATGGCTAATCATGACCGTGACAGTTTTATGGGTGGAGGAAGCCGGAGTACCTGGAGAGAACCACCGAGCAATGGCGAGAAACTGTCAGCTCCACAACATGCCAACTCCACACAAGCAGGGTTAGCATTGGTTGAAGACGAGTTCACCATCGATGTGCAGTACGCCTTAGTACACAACGCCACCGTGCCCCCACGTGGGCAATAGAGATGAAGTATCTTGCCCAAGGACACAACGTGGTTGCCGCAGGTGGGATTCGAACCGAGAACCTCTCGGCTCGCAGCCTGCACCTCTACCTGCTGAGCCACCGCGCTCCCCTTTCTCTTCCTACACTGATAAGATCAGAAGCTGACATCATTTCTGGAAAGCTCTCACTGATAGCTTTCCAAAAAATGTAAGATTCTGATCTCGTCTGGGCAGGAGCAGCAGTTTACTTAGTTTATTGTAGTTATGCTACAGCTTATTTTGACTTGTACTGTATACAGAATATTTAGGGTTTTTTTCCCCAGTTCTCAGTGGAGAAAACTGGAACCAACCCTTACCAGATTCTCAAAAAATAAGTATTTTGCTGACAGTACCGATCTTCATGCAGACAGGAGAGGCATTGGGTTAAGCATTAGAATATAGCCTCTGGTGGCCACATATTTCCATCTGCTCATAGACCATTCCTGTGAAATTTGGTTCACGTCGACTCAGTAGTTCTAGAGAAGATGAAAATGTGATTTCCCATAGGGTTTCTATAGTAACTATAAGCCGCAATTGTGACCATGTTTGCAACCTGATCAACATTAAACATCAAAATAGTCAACATTAAATGAGGATCATTGGCAGAGGGGGGGTCCCAGTCATCACTTATGTGAAGTATCAAAGCATTTGGCCTGGCAGTTTCAGAGTAGAAGATTTTTGAAAATCCACCAATCAGAATCAAAGAATGCCTCTGGCGGCCATGTTTTTCAACCCACAGGAACAAAATGAGGATTGTTTGTAGAGGACCTCCCATAGACAATCCCTGCCAGGTTTGGTTCACGTCAGCTCAGTAGTTCCAGAGAAGAAGATGAAAATGTGATTTCCCATAGGATTTCTATAGTAACTATAAGCCGCAATTGTGACCATGTTTGCAACCTGATCAACATTAAATGAGGATCGTTGGTAGAGGGGGGCTCAGTCATCATTTATGTGAAGTATCAAAACATTTGACCTGCCAGTTTCAGAGGAGAAGATTTTTGAAAATCCACCAATCAGAATCAAAGAATGACTCTGGCGGCCATGTTTTTCAACCCACAGGAACAAAATGAGGATCGTTTGTAGAGGACCTCCCATAGACTATCCCTGCCAGGTTTGTTTTCACGTCAACTCAGTTTTTCCAGAGAAGAAGATGAAAATGTGAAATGTTTACGGACGCCGGATGACGACGGACGCCAAGTGATGAGAAAAGCTCACATGGCCTTTTAGGCCAGGTGAGCTAAAAAAAAGTCAGGAAAATGGTAACTAAGTTCAAGGGCAGTAACTCACACCAAAAATCAACTGAGCAGAACGAAATTCGAATTTGATCTGTAAGTATCAGTAACAAAGCTGTGTACCAAAAATTTTCTCAATATGTCCACCGAAAAAAAAGTCTGGAAAAAGAAAAAAATCTGGAAAACTCTAAAAATTCTAAGTTTAAGGGCATTAACTCCACCAAAAATCAACCGAGTGGAATGAAATTCGATCTTGATCTGTAAGTATCCATAACAAAGCTATATATAAAAAAAATTCTCAATATGTCAATCTATAAAGAAACCAGAAGCTAAGTGAGCCTAACCCGCTCACCTGGCTCAAGCTGTCAAAAGAGATGAGTGTATAAGTTAGTGATCAGTAGCAAGAGAAATTTTTTGATTTGCAATGACACAACCAAAGGCAACTTTTTTGGCCATTCAGCCCTGGTGGTCCTAGGAAAGCTTTCTAGCAAGCTGTTTTGTAAATTTGTGTTTTGTTTTCAACTACCACAGATCTCTCTAACCCCCTCCCCTCTCCTCCCCCCCCCCCCCCCCCCCCCACACAAAAAAAGAATTCCAGCATAAATGAAATACAAATATGGTTCACATCTGCCCATTGAATCTGAAAATAGAAATATTGAGTGTAGAGTTTCTTTGAAACAAAGTGAATCTGCATTTCTAAAGTAAGTTCTGAACAAGAAATCTTAGCATTATTGCAAGTGGCTTATAAAAAGAGGATTGTAAAAGCATATTAAGCTTATGAAGTATTAATCCCACCCTAAAGGATATAGTAATTTGGAGAGAAAGATCAGAAGAGTAAATTCCACCAGCCTGAAGATGTTAGCAGCTTCATTTGAACAAAGGAGAAAAGGTTTACTCCAAAGATGGTCTGTGACATAAATGAATTAATTTGGCCCAGTGGTTTTACAGAATAAGAAAGATTTCAAACTAGAGAAACAGAATTTTTCTGCCACCTGTAAATTCAAGTCTGTGTGAAAATGGTTAAAGCATCAAAAATAAACATAACAGAAAGAGATTTTATGGAGGCTTATTTTGGGGGGTAAAATATTTTTACAGAAATCAGAAATAGGTTTTCATTAACAGTATTACATGAAATAAAATCTTTGGAACCTGCAGTGAAGTTCTGAGAGGGTTAAATCAAAGATATTCATACAGGAATTAGATAAATTTTTTTCCAAGAAACCAGAAAAAAAACATTTATTAGAGCTTAACGACATATTAACAGCCAGGGTCATATCATGTCGGTGACAGTTTTACAGGTGGAGGAAGCTGGAGTACCTGGAGAGAACCACCGAGCAGCTGTCAGCTCTCCAGCATGTAACTTATGAACTCAGCACCACGGCACAGGCAGAGTTAGATTGGTTAAAGCCATCTGCACCTTCGACGTGCAGTACGCCTTAGTACACAGCATCATTGTGTCCCCAGGTAGGCAATCAGGGTTAAGTGCCTTGTCCAATGACACAGCACAGGAGCGCAAATCAGTTGCTCAAAGAAAAAAAAAACATGCGCACAGCACTGAAAAGGTTTGATCAAGTCATCAATAAAATCTTTGAAAGCCATACTGAAGTCTTGAGAGGGTTAAATTAAAGACATCCATACAGGAATCAGATAAATGTTTCCAACTTATTTATTTATATATTGGTGTTTAAGGTCACATATTTTGACACAATGGCTAAACATGACCATAACATGAGATAGATAGATAGATAGATATTTATTCGTTCAGTAGCATACACGAAATACAATGGTTACAATCACATAGTTCAATTAATATGTAACATTTTGTATACTATCAACTCAATACCAGGTGTGAACGTTAAAAAGCCATGTTGCCCATTTTATAGAGGGTTTGCACCTCCCAATATTTATTTATTTATTGGTGTTTAAGGTCACATATTTATGCACAATGGCTAATCATGACCATGACAGTTTTACGGGTGGAGGAAGCCGGAGTACCCGGATAGAACCACCGAGCAACGACGAGTAGCTGCCAGCTCCCCAACATTGTAACTCCGCACTGCAGCACAGGCAGGGTTAGATAGGTTGAAGACATGCATACCATCAACGTGCAGTACGCCTTAGTACACGGCGTCATCATGCTCCCATGCGGGCAATGGAGATGAAGTGCCTTGCCCAAGGAAACAACACGGCTTCCGCAGGTGGGATTCGAACCGAGGGCTTCTCGGCTTGCAGCCTGCACCTCTACCTACTGAGCCACCGCACTCCCTTGCACCTCCCAAGCATTTGTGACTAGGTCCTATTTTACCAGTTAAACAGAGCTTGTTTAGGGCAGTAAACAGGCATAAATGTTTCCAAGAAACCAGAAAAAAACATATATATTTGCACAGAATTGAAAGGGTTCAGCATAAAATAAAATCTTTGGAAAGCACACTGAACTCATGAGAGGGTTAAATTAAAGATATTCATACAGAAATCGGATCAATTTTTTTCTAAGGAACGAGAAAAAACATATATGCGCACAGCACTGAATGTGTTTGATCATGGCATCAATAAAATGTTTGGAACCCACATTGCAGTCTTGAGAGGGTTAAATTAAAGATATGCATACAGGAATCAGATAAACGTTTCCAAGAAACCAGAAAAAAACATATATGTGCACAGCAGTGAAAGAGTTCATCATGAAATAAAATCTTTGGAAAACACACTGAAGTCACGAGGGGGTTAAATTCAAGATATTCATACAGGAATCAGATAAACGTTTCCAGCCCTGAAAGGGTTCAACATGAAATAAAATCTTTGGAAAACAAACTGAAGTCACAAATTTTCTCAACAATTTTCTGATTAAAATAATAACAAGATTGTTCCTAGCAGCAATTTTGTTCATTGAAGAACAATATGTCAATCAAGGTTCTCAGTGAATGAAAATTTTTCTCCAGGATAAACAACTGTGAAAATGCTGACTCATAATTTTTTCAATACCCTCAATACCCTGATTGAACCAGTGGCAATTTTTTTTAACCAATCCCTTCTTCCAATCATAAGAATGCTTCATACCAAATAACAGTTCTCTGTTCCTTGTAGTTTGGGATATATGGGCTTTTGAATTCTTTTCTGTTTTTAGCCCCTGGGGTTGCCACAGGGCTGTGAAAATTTGGGGAGGGGCATCAATCAATTATTTAGGACCCACTTATACTACATGCCAAATTTGGTTGAAATTGGCCCACCGGTTCTTGAGATACAAATTTTGGGCTGAAAGCCCAGATATTGACTTCCCTTGAACAAACTTTAATCTTTTACACCAAAGGATGTTCCATACCAAATATCAAGGCATTCCCTCTGGTTGTTTATGAGAAGATTTTTTAAAGGATTTTAAGCTTTTGGGTCATAAACCAAAGCCTGAATATGGCAGCTGATTCATTTAAACAAAATAGAAAGGGTATACTCCATAGATGGTCTGTGCAAAGTATGTTTGAATTTGGCCTCGTGGTTGTGAAGAAGATGTCAAGTTTGCAAAAAGTTAATGGACGCCGGACAAAAGTGATGGCAATAGCTCCCACTGCCTTGCAGTCAGGTGAGCTAAAAAAAAGTCTGGAAAATGGTAACTAAGTTCAAGGGCAGTAACTCTACCAAAAATCAACTGAGCGGAATGAAATTCGAACTTGATCTGTAAATATCCATAACAAAGATATATACCAAAAATTTGCTCAATATGTCCATCCGAAACGAAAAAAAGTCCAGAAAACAGTTCCAGACAGATGGACAGACAAGACAAATGGATGGATGGACAGCCACCAACACCATAACATAATAAGACCATTTTTATAAAACAGGCATATAAAAAGAACCTGTAGACAGTACTAAATAAATCCAGGTCACGTGACCAGGTGGCGGTAACGGCTCACTGATCATGACCAAAATAGGAAAGTCTCATCTAGACATCGCAAACTGAGTTATCCTTCCAAGTTACAATGAAACCACTTCCTAAATATGAACTGGAGACTGTGCTAAAGTAATCTAGGTCACAGGCCTGTGCGGCCATCATGGTTGACAAATCAAGGCTAAAATAAGTCGTTCTCATCTAGACATTATACCGAGTCATCCTATCAAGTTACTATGAAATCTGGGTGACCGTCTGAGTGATCAATTCGGACTCCTGCGTTGTGTCCATGGGCAAGGCACTTAACCCCCCCAATTGTCCACTAAGACATACTGCACGTCGATAGTACGCATGTCTTCAACCAATCTAACCCTGCCTGTGATGCAGTGTGGAGTTACAATGGGGACCTGTCAGCTGCTTGTCGTTGCTCAGTGGTTCTCTCTGGGTACTCCGGCTTCCTCCACAAGTAAAACTGTCTTGGTCATGATTAGCCATTGTGCATAAGTATATGACCTTAAACACTAAAAAATAAATAAATAATACTATGAAATCCCTTCATAAATATGAACTGTAGACTGTGCTAAAGGTTTTTGGGTTAATACAGTGGAACCCTGTTAACTGAATAGCCACTTTGCCATTGAAAATTATTCAATTAACAGGAGTATCCAATTATCAGGGATGTTTCACTTTCCTGTATTCTAGAGATAAACTCAGTATTTATTCTATTTTTTATTCAATTAACAGGAGTTTATTTTATAACCTATATTCAATTGACAGGTCAAATTTGTACTGGGGGTATGGTAAATGGTTTTGCATTGGGAAAATATATTCAATTAACAGGGTTATTCAGTTAAGAGATATCCAATTAAGTGGGCTCCACTGTATTAAAATATATCTGGCATTATTTATTTAATGATGTTGTAAGGTCACATATTTATGCACAATGGCTAATCATGAATGCAACATGGATATAAAGCCAAGTCCAGCCACTCCTTTACACCCATTATCTGGCATTAAATCTAGTTTACTTCTGCATCAAACCTGGGCTTTCAAGTTCGCTAACATCTGCAAGTATTTCTCATAGAAGAAGGTATTTTTTTCTTTGCAATGTGGTACAAAAATATCAGCACTTATAAAACACACAGATGATTGTCTCAAATATCATTTGGCCTTTGATATTAATGTTTACAGTCTGGCTTGTACTTTGTAACATGAAGTAAACCCTTAACCTTCTCTCCAGCACAAACAATATTTGACTTAAAACAACACAAACATAAACTATTTTTTCCATTCTCAATGAGTTCATTCCAGTGAGTTGGCATAAGTTATGTTTTGGAAAGATTTCACAGTTTTGTTAGGGAAAGGTTTCTGTGTTTATTGTGTACATTCACAATATAAATTCCAAACAACTTCATTAATTTTCCTGAGCATTAAGCCACTGAAGAGTAACGTCATATGCCCATCATTGTATACTGCCTCACCGCATACCAAATTTCTTTGAAATCCATCTAGTCAGTGCTGAGGTATGGATATGGATGGACAGACAGATGGATGCCACTGGATGGACAGATGGGCAGATGGATGTTAGCATGTAATCCTGTAAACACCCCCAATCTCTTTGAGAGTAGAGGTTCAGTGGATCTCTCTTAATTGGTTATCTCTTAACTGAATAACCCTGTTAACTGAATATAATTTCCCAACACAAAACCATTCACCATGCCTCCAGTACAAATTTGACCTGTTAATGGAATATAGGTTATAGAGTAAACTCCAGTTAACTGAATAAAAAATCTTGTAATCCGTCGAGAAATTACCCTGACTCTCCCAAGTGTTCCTTTGTTTATGGACATATTTGACCTCAGTGCATCCAATACAGGTATTTAATCTATTATATCTTGTTTGACAGAGCTTATGGAACTCTGTCAAACAAGATATAATAGAATAAATGCTAAGTTTATCTCTAGAATACAGGAAAGTGAAACAATCCCTGTTAACCCTTTACCCAACAAAATTCAGCAGCTGAAAAAATATTATTTTTCAAAACATTTCAACAAAACCATATCATGTGATCCCTCTTTGGAACGAGCTCGTCGAACATGTTCCAATGAGAGGTCACATGATATGGTTTTGTTGAAATATTTTGAAAAATTTTAAAAAATGATATTTAAATTAATACATTTTGATATCGTCTGCGTTAGGTAAAGGGTTAATTGAATACTCATGTTAACTGAATAATTTTCACTGGCAAAGTGACTATTCAATTAACAGGGTTCCACTGTATAAGTAGCAGCCAAATAGTTTTTTTTCTAGCTTATTCCACAGAAGGTACTATAAATTGGAAATTTGTTTTCAATAGTTCATGCCATAACATACACTATAAATTGGTAGCCTGTTTTTCCATATTTATTCCATCGCCTGCACAATAAATTTTCCACAGCCCTGTACATCAATGAACTGTAGTATGTATAGGTTGATGTGGCACTTGGGTACCAGTGGATAGATGTCTACCTTTACTTTCTTGACCAAAGGAAACATGAGAACCCTACAAGCAAATCTGCCATTCTTGAACAACTAATATTCTACCCAATGGTCCATGAACTGTAGATTTGTTTGTTGGGTCCTGACATTTCTATAGATGTAGCAATTGATGTCAATTAAGGGTTAACATATATCTTTGGTGGGTTTACAAAAAGGTTGTATCTCCCACTTTGGCACAAAACTAGTGTTTGATAATTTCAGAATCTTCAGGTCTGATTTCATAAAATGTATGAGAGTAGATGCAATTTTTGATGGCGAAATGTGTTCTCTTGGTTTGGAAATGTGGACATATTATTCGTAAATGTCAAATTATCAAAGAATTTTGATAAAACCCAGGATGATTCTAAAATGTTTTATCCCAAATTCCCTGGCTGGTAGAAGGAGACAAGTGGCTTGCTTCAGACAGGTGGAAATGAAACAAGTAGGACGCTTCTTACAGAGACAAAGGTCATAAATATAATCAGTTTTATAATGTCACAAAATTTCCCTGATGGTAAATTTACCTTCAAAATATGGAACAGTAAAACCTGTCTTGAGAATCACTGTATTGAGAGACCACTGTCACATTGTAACTGTCGTTGTTTAAATCTATAATAGACCTGTCATGGGGGAACACCTGTCTTGAAAGATCACTTTTGTCTGGCTAAATGGGTGGTGGTCTCTCACTGTTCTTATATTTTCCTCCTTGAGGAGCTACAGTTACTCTGTTTGGTGTTCCCGATACTAGGCATTACAGTGGAACCCTGTAAACTGAATAGCCACTTTGCCAATGAAAATTATTCAATTATTCAATTCAGGAGTATTCAATTAACAGGGATTGTGTCTCTTTCCTTTATTCTAGAAATAAACTTAGCATTTATTCTATTATATTTTGTTTGACAGAGCTCCATGAGCTCTGTCAAACAAGAAATAATAGATTAAATGCCTGTATTTAATGTCAAAAAGGTCTATAAACAAAGGAAAACAATGGAGAATAAGGGTAATTTCTCGACAGGTTACAAGATTTTTTATTCAATTAACAGGAAATAAGTTGGCTCCACTGTGTCAAGTCTTTTATCTCTCCTGTAAAATTTGGAAAACTCGAGATGTAACATTTTAGAAGCCACCAAAAATATGTCCACCTGTTGACTGGCCGAGTACCAAATCAGCATGTAAACCATCAAACATTATAACTGGTAGGATGACTGCAGAAACATTCTCATTCTGCCAAATAAGTCGAACTCCTGCCACCGATTCTCTGCAAGTCCTCTCTCAGAGCTGGTAAGACATATAAGTAATTGGTGTTTGATGATTTAGGACAGAACATCAAAATAAATCCCAAATTGCCATAGCTTTCTAAAAGTCCATATGGAGGCTCTATGAAAGTGGAGAGGCACAAATTTCCAAGGCTACCATGATTTGGCCAAGTGCGAGTAAAGTTATAATAGTATATCGTCAAATGTATGATTATCCGCTAGTCTCTCGGTGAGATATGAGCATGCTGGAGTGTGGTCACTGTCCAGTGTGCTCCTACTACTTCAATCATCTTCCAACCCAAAGGCGAGCCTTCAGGAAGAAAGATGGTTGATGTAGAAGAGACAGATCAAAGTGACCAAAGGTGGATTTCTTTGGCCAAATGCAACTAAATTTGTTTAGATTTACAGATATGTTACAGAAGTTCCTGTATATTGACACGTTTGCATGCACCCATTTTTCAACTAATTATGTAAGTGCATAACATGTCTGTGTAAAGAAGTGGAGGGACAAATGTCCCCTGTGCCATGGTTTGTTTGCCTCTGAGCTTCTGAGCCCATCAAAAAAAAATTTCCATGACTTTCCAGGTCTTGGAAAGTAAAACAGCAGTTTTGTGTAACTTTCTGGATGTTCTAGAGCCTTATGAACCCTGTGTCTTCTTAAGTTTACAAATTGAGGGTGATGGATGTGTTTGCATCTGTATGCAATCATAACACAATATTAACTCTTTAACTAACACGAAAAGCAGACGACACTTGCAAAAAAAATTCTTGAATAACTAATTTTGTTCATTTTTGTCTCAAAAACATAGGTTGTGGTCCTGAGTTTGATCCCTGTCTGGAACGACCCACGTTGTGTCCTTGGGCAAGACACTTTATCCTGGTTGCCTTCATGGGGGCACAATGATGCTGTGTACTGAGGTGTGCTGCACGTTGATGGAGCACATGTCTTCAACCGCTGTAACACTGCTCGAGCGGAGCTTGAACATGGTTAGAATGTTGAGGAGCTGACAGCTGCTCGTCGATGCTCGGTCGTTCTCTGCAGGTACTCCGGCTTCCTCCACCCGTAAAACTGTCACGGTCATGATCAGTCACTGTGCATAAGTATGTGGTCTTAAAACACCAATAAATAAATAAATAAATGAATAAATAGTGGGGCAGTGAAGATCTCGCTGAAGCATAAGTTTGCACTGTTTTTAACCCTGTACCTAACATAATAGCCATATACAATCACTGATAATAAAATATTGCAATTCAAGTTGGGGGATTTTATTCAATTTTTGCCTCTAACACATAATTACGACTCCTTTATAGGAACAAACTCACTCACAATATGTTTTTGAGGGAAAACTATTTTTATGCAGGTGTTGTTTAATAGTTATGTTAGGTAAAGGGTTAGCAGAATGCAAGCTTTTAACCCACAGAGGCTGAATTCCAACTAGAGGCTCTAAAGAGCCTGTAATCGCTCACATTATAAAAACTACATATAAAAATGTGATTTCCCATAGGCTTTCCATGGTAACTATGAGCTGCAATTGCGGCCATGTTTGCAACATTACATCAACATTACATGAGGATCATTGGTAGGTGTCCCAGTCCTCAATCATGTGAAGTTTCAAAACATTTGACTTTGTAGTTTCAGAGGGGAAGAGTTTTGCAAAATCCATCAATCAGAATCAGAGAATGTCTCTGGTGGCCATATTTTCCAACCAACAGGAATAAAAAGTGGACCATTTGTAGAGGGCCTCCTATAGACCATTCCTGCAAAGTTTGGTTCACATCGGCTCATTAGTTCCAGAGAAGATGAAAATGTGATTTCCAATAGGGTTTCTATAGTAACTATAAGCTGTAATTGTGGCCATGTTTGCAATATGATTGGTGTAGAGGGTGTCCCAGTCATCAACCATGCAAAGTTTCAAAACATTTGGCCATGTGGTTTCAGAGGAGAAGATTTTTCAAAATCCACCAATCAGAATCAAAAAATGCCTCTGGCAGCCACATTTTTCTATGCACGGTAAAAAAAAAAATGAGGAGCATTTGTAGAAGACCTCCCATAGACTATCCCTGCCACGTTTGGTTCGCGTCGGCTCAGTAGTTCCAGAGAAGAAGATGAAAATGTGATTTCCCATAGGGTTTCTATAGTAACTATAAGCCGCAATTGCGGTCAAGTTTGCAAGCTGATCAACATTAAATGAGGATCATTGGGAGAGGGTGTCCCAGTCATCAATCACGTGAAGTTTCAAAACATTTGGCCTTGTGGTTTCAGAGGAGAAGATTTTTCAAAATCCAACAATTAGAATCAAAGAATGCCTCTGGTGGCCATGTTTTCCATCCAACGGTAACAAAATGAGGATCGTTCGTAGAGTACCTACCATAGACCATTCCTGCAAAGTTTAGTTCACATCAGCTCATTAGTTCCAGAGCAGAAAATGAAAATATGATTTCCCATAGTGTTCCTATCGTAACTATAAGTGGCAATTGTGGCCATGTTTGTACACCAATCAACATTTAAATGAAGAACGTTGGTAGAGGGTGTCCCAGTCATCAATAATCTGAAGTTTCACAACATTTGGCAAGTTGTAGTTTCAGAGAAGATTTTTCAAAATGCACCAATCAGAATCAAAGAATGCCTCTGGCGGCCATGTTTTTCAACCGACGGGAAGAAAATGAGGATCATTTGTAGAGGACCTCCCATAGCCCATGCCTGTCAAGCTTGGTTCTCCTTGGCTCAATAGTTCCAGGGAAGAAAATGAAAACGTGATTTCTCATAGGGTTTCTATGGTAACTATAATCCACAATTGCGGCCATGTTTGCAATCCGATCAACATTAAATGAGGATTGTTGGTAGAGGACATCCCAGTGATCAGTCATGCAAAGTTTCAAAACATTTGGACTTGTAGTTTCAGAGAAGAAGAATTTTGAAAATCCAACAACCAAAAACAAAGAATGCCTCTGGCGACTATGTTTTTCATCCGAAGGGAACAAAATGAGGATCGTTTGTAGAGAACCTCCCATAGACCATTCATGCCAAGTTTGGTTCACACTGGCTCAGCAGTTACAGAGAAGATGAAAATGTGAAAAGTTTAATGATGACAACGGATGCCAAGTGATAGCAAAAGCTCAAATGGCCTTTTAGGCCAGGTGAGTTAAAAAGAATCACCAATGTTTAAAGAATTAAAATTCACTGAAAGTGACTGCAATCTGAGACTGTTTTTTGATGAAGGGACGGGAATATACAGGGTGGGGATTTAACCTCCGCAAATCTTTCCCAAAGTGCAGTTAAGAATTTAACCAATTCAGTCTTGTTTGACAGAGCAAATTGAACTACATCAAATAAGATTGAATTGATTAAATTCCTAATTGTATTATTGGAAATAACTCGCTTCTTGAAATTTCGATATTTTGACATCAGCATACCGAAGGGAAATAAAAGTCTGAAAGACAACGGGCGGGTAACAAATGTGAAAATAAGAATATTAGTTCCTGTGTACAAATAAATCATGGCAATTAATACTGGCAGCCAGTTTCATCACAAAAAAACTAACAAATAATTTATCACTCTTCAGTGCCAATGAAAATGTGTTATTTGGCAAACCTTTATCCAACAGAGTTTACATCAGAACTATATTTGTTCTATTGTAGAGGAATTGTGTATAATAACCGAAGTAGTTATATAGTCAGGCAAAAACATTAAAATACAAGAGGCCCCACAGAGCCTGAAGTGATCATCTTGAACAGAACACAATATAAACAAGAGTCCAAGAATGAGTCTGCATTTAGCAATCCATCTCCATAGGATACATTGTCAATCCTTGAGTCCCTCAGGAGTGAAAAAATAGTCCAAGTATCATGTCTTTTCTTCAGTTGATATAATGTAAAATGTGGAGCTCCCCTATGATGCTCCTTGATACAACCTATGTGGATTAATCTTAGTTACACACCTCTAGAGGGTACTGAATACAAAATTTCTAATTCTTCAGCTACATGGCCAATTCTGGCTCCCAAAGGGAGGCCAAATATTAACCCAGGCTCTCGATTTGAACAAAGTTGAATCTGACCTCCCTAGAGATGTTGTATACCAAATATGAAAGCCTCCTGACTGTTGGATCAGAAGAAGAAAAATTTTAAAGACATTTCTTTTATTGCACAAAGTTAAAATTTGGGCTACCATAGCAGGCCCAAATATTAACCTACAGACCCGATTTGAACAAACTTGAATCTGATCCCCCCCCCCCAAAGAGATGATGTATACCAAATACGAAAGCATTCTGACAGGTGGATCTGAAGAAGATTTTTACAGAAATTTACTCATATTGCCTTAAGTTCTAATTCGGGCTACCATAGGGAGCTCAAATATCAACCCAGGGAACCAATTTGAAGAAACTTGAATCTAAATCCCCTAGAGATGTTGTAAACCAAATATGAAAGGATTCTGACAGGTGAATCTGAAAAAGAAGATTTTTGAAGAAATTCCCTCATATTCTACTAAGTTAAATTTCAGGTTCCCATATGGAGCTTAAATATTAACCCAGGCACTCGAAATGAACAAACTTGAATCTGCCCCCCCCCCCCCTAGAGATGTTGTATACCAAATATGAAAGCATTCTGACTGGTGGATCTGAAGAAGATTTTTAAATAAATTTCCTCATATTGCACTAAGTTAAAATTTGGGCTACCATAGCGAGCCCAAATATATACCTAGGGGACCCGATTTGAACAAACTTGAATCTGACCTGCCAAGAGATGTTGTATACCAAATATGAAAGCATTCTGACTGGTGGATCTGAAGAATAAAAATTTTTAAAAATTATCCCCCATATTGAACTAAGTTAAACTTTGGGCTTCCATAGGAAGCCCAAATATTAACCTAGGGACTTGGTTTGAACAATCTGGAATCTGACCCTCATAACAATGATGTATACCAAAAATTAAAAGATTCTGACTGGTGGTTCTGAAGAAGGCGATTTTTAAAGAATATTCCTCATATTACCCTAAGTTAGAAATTTGGGCTCCTGTACTGAGCTCAAATATGAACCAGCGGAATGATTAACTAGAGGCTTCAAAGAGCCTGTAATCACTCACCTAGAACTACATATAAAATGTGATTTCCCATAGGCTTTCCATGGTAACTATGAGCTGCAATTGTGGCCATGTTAGCAACATTATATCAACATTACATTAGGATCTTTGGTAGAAAGTGTCCCAGTCCTCAATCATGTGAAGTTTCAAAACATTTGACTTTGTAGTTTCAGAGGGGATGATGTTTGCAAAATCTATCAATCAGGATAAGAGAATGTCTCTGGTTGCCATATTTTCCAACCAATGGGAACAAAAAGAGGATCGTTTGTAGAGGGCCTCCTATAGACCATTCCTGCGTAGTTTGGTTCATGTCGGCTCAGTAGTTCCAGACAAGAAGATGAAAATGTGATTTCTACAGTAACTATAAGCCGCAATTGTGGCCATGTTTGCAACTCGATCAACATTAAATAAGGACTGTTGATAGAGGGTGTCCCAGTCATCAACCATGCAAAGTTTCAAAACATTTGGCTCTGTGGTTTCAGAGAAGATTTTTCAAAATCCACCAATCGGAATCAAAAAATGCTTCTGGCAGCCATGTTTTTCAATGCACAGTAACAAAAATGAGAAGCATTTGTAGAAGACCCCCAATAGACTATCCCTGCCAGGTTTGGTTCACGTCGGCTCAGAAGTTCCAGAGAAGAAAATGAAAATGTGATTTCCCATTGGGTTTCTATAGTAACTATAAGCCACAATTGTGGCCATGTTTACAACCCGATCAACATTAAATGAGGATCGCTGGTAGAGGGTAAGAGTGTTCTTGCAAACAAAATTCCTGAATAAATGGAAAATTTTATTTTTTGTGTGAAAGACAAACAAAATTCCTGAATAAATGGAAAATTTTATTTTTTGTGTGAAAGACATAGTGCGTGAATGTTGATTGGAACAAGCTTAGAGAGCTCATTTTAATGTGAAGTCATAAAGCTGTGTTTTACGTACGAAATTCTGGAATAACTAAAAAATTGCTTTTTTGACTCAAAAAGCATGGTGTGCGACCTCTCATTGGAATGAGCTCAAAAAGCTCATTCCAATGGGGTATTTACAAGCGATAAGTACATGTATGTTTAAGAGACAAAAATTAAAATTTGAATAGCGATTTTTGCGAAGAATGCTGACAAGTTTTGGCAGTTATGCTGGTAAAAAGGTAAGATATGCAAAGTGGTTGTTTTTTAGAGGCGACATTTAATTAAGGGGAATTAACCCTTGATTACTGAGGTAACTTCTAAAAGTACTGAAATTTCATGAAGCAATGTGAATAACAGACAACAGTTGCCTAAAAATTTCATGAATAACTAAAATTTTTATTCTTTTGTCTCGAAAACATGGCATATGACCTTTGTTGGAATGAGCTGAATGCGTGTGTTCCAATGAGGGGTCATAAAATTTGAACGGAGATTTGTGTGAATAATGCATTAGTACTGCTAGATTTGGGTAAACGGTTCACCCTGGATACCACCCCTTCTATAGTAGATCTTTTCTGCAAATTTTGTCTAAGATTCTATCAACTTTACAAATAAATACGTTCATGAATCACAATCAGATCCACCTCACAATGTTGCATACCAAATATCAAAAGATTCTGCCTGCTGGATCTGGAGAAGAAGATTTTTTAAGAAATATGCCTGAAATGCACTAAGTTAAAATTTGGGCTCCTATACGGAGCCCAAATATAAACCCAGGGGGCCGATTTGAACAAACTTGAATCAGATCCACCCCACAATGTTGCTTACCAAATATGAAAAGATTCTGAAGCTGGATCTGGAGAAGAAGATTTTTTAAGAAATTTGCCTGAAATGCACTAAGTTCGAATTCGAGCTTCTATAGTGAGCCCAAATATGAAACTAGGAAGCCGATTTGAACAAACTTGAATCAGATCCACCCCACAATGTTGCATACCAAATATCAAAAGATTCTGCCTGCTGGATCTGGAGAAGAAGATTTTTTAATAAATTTGCCCGAAATGCACTAAGTGCGAATTCAGGCTTCTATATTAAGCCCAAATATGAATCCAGGGGGCCGATTTGAACAAACTTGAATCAGATCCACCCCGCAATGTTGCATACCAAATATCAAAAGATTCTGCCTGCTGGATCTGGAGAAGAAGATTTTTGAAGAAATTTGCCCGAAATGCACTAAGTTTGAATTCGAGCTTCTATAGTGAGCCCAAATATGAATCCAGGGGGCCGATTTGAACAAACTTGAATCAGATCCACCCCGCAATGTTGCATACCAAATATCAAAAGATTCTGCCTGCTGGATCTGGAGAAGATGATTTTTTAAGAAATTTGCCTGAAATGCACTAAGTTCGAATTCGAGCTTCTATAGTAAGCCCAAATATGAATCTAAGGAGCCGATTTGAACAAATTTGCATCAGATCCATCCCACAATGTTGCATACCAAATATCAAAAGATTCTGCCTGCTGGATCTGGAGAAGAAAATTTTTTAAGAAATTTGCCTGAAATGCACTAAGTTCGAATTCAAGCTTCTATAGTGAGCCCAAATATGAATCTAGGAAGCCGATTTGAACAAACTTGAATCAGATCCATCCCACAATGTTGCATACCAAATATCAAAAGATTCTGCCTGCTGGATCTGGAGAAGAAGATTTTTAATAAATTTGCTTGAAATGCACTAAGTTCAAATTTGGGCTCCTATACTGAGTCCAAATATAAACCCAGGGGGCCGATTTGAACAAACTTGAATCAGATCCACCCCACAATGTTGCTTACCAAATATGAAAAGATTCTGCCTGCTGGATCTGGAGAAGAAGATTTTTTAAGAAATTTGCATGAAATGCACTAAGTTCAAATTCGAGCTTCTATAGTGAGCCCAAATATGAATCTAGGAAGCCGATTTGAACAAACTTGAATCAGATCCACCCCACAATGTTGCATACCAAATATCAAAAGATTCTGCCTGCTGGATTCGGAGAAGAAGATTTTTTAAGAAATTTGCCTAAATGCACTAAGTTCGAAATCGGGCTTCTATACTGAGCCCAAATATGAACCCAGGGGGCCGATTTGAACAAACTTGAATCAGATCTACCCTACAATGTTGCATACCAAATATCAAAAGATTCTGCCTGCTGGATCTGGAGAAGAAGATTTTTTAAGAAATTTGCCTGAAATGCACCAAGTTCGAAATTGGGCTCCTATACTGAGCCCAAATATTAACCCAGGGATCCGATTTGAACAAACTTGAATCAGATCCACCCCACAATGTTGCTTACCAAATATGAAAAGATTCTGCCTGCTGGATCTGGAGAAGAAGATTTTTTAAGAAATTTGCCTGAAATGCACTAAGTTCGAATTCGGGCTTCTATAGTAAGCCCAAATATGAATCCAGGGGGCCGATTTGAACAAACTTGAATCAGATCTACCCCGCAACGTTGCATACCAAATATCAAAAGATTCTGCCTGCTGGATCTGGAGAAGAAGATTTTTTAAGAAATTTGCCTGAAATGCACTAAGTTCGAAATCGGGCTCCTATACTGAGCCCAAATATGAACCCAGGGGGCCGATTTGAACAAACTTGAATCAGATCCACCCTACAATGTTGCATACCAAATATCAAAAGATTCTGCCTGCTGGATCTGGAGAAGAAGATTTTTTAATGTTTTTCCCATTGCCTACAGTGTTAAAAAGTGCTGACTCAGCACTTTTTCAAAGTCCCGAAACTGTACCCTATGATAAAACCGATGGCAATTTTTTTTTACCAATCCTTTCTGTTGGTGCTAAGGAAGCTGCACACCAAATAAAAATTCTCAGTGCCGTGCAGTTTTGGAGATATGGGCGTTTTAAATTTTTTCTATTTTTAGCTCCTGCGGTTCCCACGGGGCTGCGGGAAAAATTTTTTTTGCATAAATCAAGTACTCATGACCCAATAAGCCCTCACATAAAATTTCGTTCAAATCAGCTTCTCGGTTTGGAAAATAGAAATTTTGGGCGGGGCAAAAAATTTTGCCCCTCCCATAACGACGCCAAGTATAGCCCCACAAACTTCTCTTGAACAAATCTGAGTCTACACCTCAAAAGGAAGCTGCACACCAAATATCAAGTCTCTTCTACTGCTGGTTCATGAGAAGAAGATTTACAAAGATTTTGGTGCCCCTTGGGGGCGTGGCACCACCCAGGAGGAGGGGCAACTTCATTTGAACAAATCTGAATTGGCATTAGGTAATAAACATTTAGCCAACATTTGAATAAAATTGGGCTAGTGGTTTAGGAGGAGAAGTCGATAATGTAAAGTTAACGCCGGACGGACGACGACGGACAGAAAGTGATTAGTAAAGCTCCCCTTGAGCTTCGCTCAGGTGAGCTAAAAATGTGATTTCCCATAGGCTTTCCATGGTAACTATGAGCTGCAATTGCGGCCATGTTTGCAACATTACATCAACATTACATGAGGATCATTGGTAGGTGTCCCAGTCCTCAATCATGTGAAGTTTCAAAACATTTGACTTTGTAGTTTCAGAGGGGAAGATTTTTGCAAAATCCATCAATCAGAATCAGAGAATGTCTCTGGTGGCCATATTTTCCAACCAACAGGAATAAAAAGTGGACCATTTGTAGAGGGCCTCCTATAGACCATTCCTGCAAAGTTTGGTTCACATCGGCTCATTAGTTCCAGAGAAGATGAAAATGTGATTTCCCATAGGGTTTCTATATTAACTATAAGTTGTAATTGTGGCCATGTTTGCAATATGATTGGTGTAGAGGGTGTCCCAGTCATCAACCATGCAAAGTTTCAAAACATTTGGCCATGTGGTTTCAGAGAAAAAATTTTCAAAATCCACCAATCAGAATCAAAAAATGCCTCTGGAAGCCACATTTTTCTATGCACGGTAAAAAAAATGTAGAAGGCCTCCCATAGACTATCCCTGCCACGTTTGGTTCGCGTCGGCTCAGTAGTTCCAGAGAAGAAGATGAAAATGTGATTTCCCATAGGGTTTCTATTGTAACTATAAGCCGCAATTGCGGTCAAGTTTGCGAGCTGATCAACATTAAATGAGGATCATTGGGAGAGGGTGTCCCAGTCATCAATCACGTGAAGTTTCAAAACATTTAGCCTTGTGGTTTCAGAGGAGAAGATTTTTCAAAATCCAACAATTAGAATCAAAGAATACCTCTGGTGGCCATGTTTTCCATCCAACGGGAACAAAATGAGGATCGTTCGTAGAGTACCTACCATAGACCATTCCTGCAAAGTTTAGTTCACATCAGCTCATTAGTTCCAGAGCAGAAAATGAAAATATGATTTCCCATAGTGTTCCTATCGTAACTATAAGTGGCAATTGTGGCCATGTTTGTACACCAATCAACATTAAATGAAGAACGTTGGTAGAGGGTGTCCCAGTCATCAATAATCTGAAGTTTCAAAACATTTGGCAAGTTGTAGTTTCAGAGAAGATTTTTCAAAATGCACCAATCAGAATCAAAGAATGCCTCTGGCGGCCATGTTTTTCAACCGACGGGAAGAAAATGAGGATCATTTGTAGAGGACCTCCCATAGACCATGCCTGTCAAGCTTGGTTCTCCTTGGCTCAATAGTTCCAGGGAAGAAAATGAAAAAGTGATTTCTCATAGGGTTTCTATGGTAACTATAATCCACAATTGCGGCCATGTTTGCAATCCGATCAACATTAAATGAGGATTGTTGGTAGAGGACATCCCAGTGATCAGTCATGCAAAGTTTCAAAACATTTGGACTTGTACTTTCAGAGAAGAAGAATTTTGAAAATCCAACAACCAAAAACAAAGAATGCCTCTGGCGACTATGTTTTTCATCCGAAGGGAACAAAATGAGGATCGTTTGTAGAGAACCTCCCATAGACCATTCATGCCAAGTTTGGTTCACACTGGCTCAGCAGTTACAGAGAAGATGAAAATGTGAAAAGTTTAATGATGACGACGGATGCCAAGTGATAGCAAAAGCTCAAATGGCCTTTTAGGCCAGGTGAGTTAAAAAGAATCACCAGTGTTTAAAGAATTAAAATTCACTGAAAGTGACTGCAATCTGAGACTGTTTTTTGATGAAGGGACGGGAATATACAGGGTGGGGACTTAACCTCCGCAAATCTTTCCCAAAGTGCAGTTAAGAATTTAACCAATTCAGTCTTGTTTGACAGAGCAAATTGAACTACATCAAATAAGATTGAATTGATTAAATTCCTAATTGTATTATTGGAAATAACTCGCTTCTTGAAATTTCGATATTTTGACATCAGCATACCGAAGGGCAACAAAAGTCTGAAAGACAACGGGCGGGTAACAAATGTGAAAATAAGAATATTAGTTCCTGTGTACAAATAAATCATGGCAATTAATACTGGCAGCCAGTTTCATCACAAAAAAACTAACAAATAATTTATCACTCTTCAGTGCCAATGAAAATGTGTTATTTGGCAAACCTTTATCCAACAGAGTTTACATCCGAACTATATTTGTTCTATTGTAGAGGAATTGTGTATAATAACCGAAGTAGTTATATAGTCAGCCAAAAACATTAAAATACAAGAGGCCCCACAGAGCCTGAAGTGATCATCTTGAACAGAACACAATATAAACAAGAGTCCAAGAATGATTCTGCATTTAGCAATCCATCTCCATAGGATACATTGTCAATCCTTGAGTCCCTCAGGAGTGAAAAAATAGTCCAAGTATCATGTCTTTTCTTCAGTTGATATAATGTAAAATGTGGAGCTCCCCTATGATGCTCCTTGATACAACCTATGTGGATTAATCTTAGTTACACACCTCCAGAGGGTACTGAATACAAAATTTCTAATTCTTCAGCTACATGGCCAATTCCGGCTCCCAAAGGGAGGCCAAATATTAACCCAGGCTCTCGATTTGAACAAAGTTGAATCTGACCTCCCTAGAGATGTTGTATACCAAATATGAAAGCCTCCTGACTGTTGGATCAGAAGAAGAAAAATTTTAAAGACATTTCTTTTTATTGCACTAAGTTAAAATTTGGGCTACCATAGCAGGCCCAAATATTAACCTACAGACCCGATTTGAACAAACTTGAATCTGATCCCCCCCCCCCCCCCCCCCCCCCCCCCCTCAAAGAGATGATGTATACCAAATACGAAAGCATTCTGACAGGTGGATCTGAAGAAGATTTTTACAGAAATTTACTCATATTGCCTTAAGTTCAAATTCGGGCTACCATAGGGAGCTCAAATATCAACCCAGGGAATCAATTTGAAGAAACTTGAATCTAACTCCCCTAGAGATGTTGTAAACCAAATATGAAAGGATTCTGACAGGTGAATCTGAAAAAGAAGATTTTTGAAGAAATTCCCTCATATTGTACTAAGTTAAATTTCAGGTTCCCATATGGAGCTTAAATATTAACCCAGGCACTCGAAATGAACAAACTTGAATCTGCCCCCCCCCCCCCCCCCCACCCCCCTAGAGATGTTGTATACCAAATATGAAAGCATTCTGACTGGTGGATCTGAAGAAGATTTTTAAATAAATTTCCTCATATTGCACTAAGTTAAAATTTGGGCTACCATAGCGAGCCCAAATATATACCTAGGGGACCCGATTTGAACAAACTTGAATCTGACCTGCCAAGAGATGTTGTATACCAAATATGAAAGCATTCTGACCGGTGGATCTGAAGAATAAAATTTTTTTAAAATTATCCCCCATATTGAACTAAGTTAAACTTTGGGCTTCCATAGGAAGCCCAAATATTAGCCTAGGGACTTGGTTTGAACAATCTGGAATCTGACCCTCATAACAATGATGTATACCAAAAATTAAAAGATTCTGACTGGTGGTTCTGAAGAAGGCGATTTTTAAAGAATATTCCTCATATTACCCTAAGTTAGAAATTTGGGCTCCTGTACTGAGCTCAAATATGAACCAGCGGAATGATTAACTAGAGGCTTCAAAGAGCCTGTAATCACTCACCTAGAACTACATATAAAATGTGATTTCCCATAGGCTTTCCATGGTAACTATGAGCTGCAATTGTGGCCATGTTAGCAACATTATATCAACATTACATGAGGATCATTGGTAGAAGGTGTCCCAGTCTTCAATCATGTGAAGTTTCAAAACATTTGACTTTGTAGTTTCAGAGGGGATGATGTTTGCAAAATCTATCAATCAGGATAAGAGAATGTCTCTGGTTGCCATATTTTCCAACCAATGGGAACAAAAAGAGGATCGTTTGTAGAGGGCCTCCTATAGACCATTCCTGCGTAGTTTGGTTCACGTTGGCTCAGTAGTTCCAGACAAGAAGATGAAAATGTGATTTCTACAGTAACTATAAGCTGCAATCGTGGCCATGTTTGCAACTCGATCAACATTAAATAAGGACTATTGGTAGAGGGTGTCCCAGTCATCAACCATGCAAAGTTTCAAAACATTTGGCTCTGTGGTTTCAGAGAAGATTTTTCAAAATCCACCAATCGGAATCAAAAAATGCTTCTGGCAGCCATGTTTTTCAATGCACAGTAACAAAAATGAGAAGCATTTGTAGAAGACCCCCAATAGACTATCCCTGCCAGGTTTGGTTCACGTCGGCTCAGAAGTTCCAGAGAAGAAAATGAAAATGTGATTTCCCATTGGGTTTCTATAGTAACTATAAGCCACAATTGTGGCCATGTTTACAACCCGATCAACATTAAATGAGGATCGCTGGTAGAGGGTAAGAGTGTTCTTGCAAACAAAATTCCTGAATAAATGGAAAATTTTATTTTTTGTGTGAAAGACAAACAAAATTCCTGAATAAATGGAAAATTTTATTTTTTGTGTGAAAGACATAATGCGTGAATGTTGATTGGAACAAGCTTAGAGAGCTCATTTTAATGTGAAGTCATAAAGCTGTGTTTTACGTACGAAATTCTGGAATAATTAAAAAATTGCTTTTTTGACTCAAAAAGCATGGTGTGCGACCTCTCATTGGAATGAGCTCAAAAAGCTCATTCCAATGGGGTATTTACAAGCGATAAGTACATGTATGTTTAAGAGACAAAAATTAAAATTTGAATAGCGATTTTTGCGAAGAATGCTGACAAGTTTTGGCAGTTATGCTGGTAAAAAGGTAAGATATGCAAAGTGGTTGTTTTTTAGAGGCGACATTTAATTAAGGGGAATTAACCCTTGATTACTGAGGTAACTTCTAAAAGTACTGAAATTTCATGAAGCAAAGTGAATAACAGACAACAGTTGCCTAAAAATTTCATGAATAACTAAAATTTTTATTCTTTTGTCTCGAAAACATGGCATATGACCTTTGTTGGAATGAGCTGAATGCGTGTGTTCCAATGAGGGGTCATAAAATTTGAACGGAGATTTGTGTGAATAATGCATTAGTACTGCTAGATTTGGGTAAACGGTTCACCCTAGATACCACCCCTTCTATAGTAGATCTTTTCTGCAAATTTTGTCTAAGATTCTATCAACTTTACAAATAAATACGTTCATGAATCACAATCAGATCCACCCCACAATGTTGCATACCAAATATCAAAAGATTCTGCCTGCTGGATCTGGAGAAGAAGATTTTTTAAGAAATATGCCTGAAATGCACTAAGTTAAAATTTGGGCTCCTATACGGAGCCCAAATATAAACCCAGGGGGCCGATTTGAACAAACTTGAATCAGATCCACCCCACAATGTTGCTTACCAAACATGAAAAGATTCTGAAGCTGGATCTGGAGAAGAAGATTTTTTAAGAAATTTGCCTGAAATGCACTAAGTTCGAATTCGAGCTTCTATAGTGAGCCCAAATATGAAACTAGGAAGCCGATTTGAACAAACTTGAATCAGATCCACCCCACAATGTTGCATACCAAATATCAAAAGATTCTGCCTGCTGGATCTGGAGAAGAAGATTTTTTAATAAATTTGCCCGAAATGCACTAAGTGCGAATTCAGGCTTCTATATTAAGCCCAAATATGAATCCAGGGGGCCGATTTGAACAAACTTGAATCAGATCCACCCCGCAATGTTGCATACCAAATATCAAAAGATTCTGCCTGCTGGATCTGGAGAAGAAGATTTTTGAAGAAATTTGCCCGAAATGCACTAAGTTTGAATTCGAGCTTCTATAGTGAGCCCAAATATGAATCCAGGGGGCCGATTTGAACAAACTTGAATCAGATCCACCCCGCAATGTTGCATACCAAATATCAAAAGATTCTGCCTGCTGGATCTGGAGAAGATGATTTTTTAAGAAATTTGCCTGAAATGCACTAAGTTCGAATTCGAGCTTCTATAGTAAGCTCAAATATGAATCTAAGGAGCCGATTTGAACAAATTTGCATCAGATCCATCCCACAATGTTGCATACCAAATATCAAATGATTCTGCCTGCTGGATCTGGAGAAGAAAATTTTTTAAGAAATTTGCCTGAAATGCACTAAGTTCGAATTCAAGCTTCTATAGTGAGCCCAAATATGAATCTAGGAAGCCGATTTGAACAAACTTGAATCAGATCCATCCCACAATGTTGCATACCAAATATCAAAAGATTCTGCCTGCTGGATCTGGAGAAGAAGATTTTTAATAAATTTGCTTGAAATGCACTAAGTTCAAATTTGGGCTCCTATACTGAGCCCAAATATAAACCCAGGGGGCCGATTTGAACAAACTTGAATCAGATCCACCCCACAATGTTGCTTACCAAATATGAAAAGATTCTGCCTGCTGGATCTGGAGAAGAAGATTTTTTAAGAAATTTGCATGAAATGCACTAAGTTAAAATTCGAGCTTCTATAGTGAGCCCAAATATGAATCTAGGAAGCCGATTTGAACAAACTTGAATCAGATCCACCCCACAATGTTGCATACCAAATATCAAAAGATTCTGCCTGCTGGATTCGGAGAAGAAGATTTTTTAAGAAATTTGCCTAAATGCACTAAGTTCGAAATCGGGCTTCTATACTGAGCCCAAATATGAACCCAGGGGGCCGATTTGAACAAACTTGAATCAGATCTACCCTACAATGTTGCATACCAAATATCAAAAGATTCTGCCTGCTGGATCTGGAGAAGAAGATTTTTTAAGAAATTTGCCTGAAATGCACTAAGTTCGAAATCGGGCTCCTACACTGAGCCCAGGTGGCTGATTTGAACAAAATAGAATCAGATCCACCCCACAATGTTGCATACCAAATATCAAAAGATTCTGCCTGCAGGATCTGGAGAAGAAGATTTTTGAAGAAATTTGCCTGAAATGCACTAAGTTCGAATTCGGGCTTCTATAGTAAGCCCAAATATGAATCCAGGGGGCCGATTTGAACAAACTTGAATCAGATCTACCCCGCAACGTTGCATACCAAATATCAAAAGATTCTGCCTGCTGGATCTGGAGAAGAAGATTTTTTAAGAAATTTGCCTGAAATGCACTAAGTTCGAAATCGGGCTCCTACACTGAGCCCAAATATGAACCCAGGGGGCCGATTTGAACAAACTTGAATCAGATCCACCCTACAATGTTGCATACCAAATATCAAAAGATTCTGCCTGCTGGATCTGGAGAAGAAGATTTTTTAATGTTTTTCCCATTGCCTACAGTGTTAAAAAGTGCTGACTCAGCACTTTTTCAAAGTCCCGAAACTGTACCCTATGATAAAACCGATGGCAATTTTTTTTTACCAATCCTTTCTGTTGGTGCTAAGGAAGCTGCACACCAAATAAAAATTCTCAGTGCCGTGCAGTTTTGGAGATATGGGCGTTTTAAATTTTTTCTATTTTTAGCTCCTGCGGTTCCCACGGGGCTGCGGGAAAATTTTTTTTTGCATAAATCAAGTACTCATGACCCAATAAGCCCTCACATAAAATTTCGTTCAAATCAGCCTCTCGGTTTGGAAAATAGAAATTTTGGGCGGGGCAAAAAATTTTGCCCCTCCCATAACGACGCCAAGTATAGCCCCACAAACTTCTCTTGAACAAATCTGAGTCTACACCTCAAAAGGAAGCTGCACACCAAATATCAAGTCTCTTCTACTGCTGGTTCATGAGAAGAAGATTTACAAAGATTTTGGTGCCCCTTGGGGGCGTGGCACCACCCAGGAGGAGGGGCAACTTCATTTGAACAAATCTGAATTAGCATTAGGTAATAAACATTTAGCCAACATTTGAATAAAATTGGGCTAGTGGTTTAGGAGAAGTCGATAATGTAAAGTTAACGCCGGACGGACGACGACGGACGACGGACAGAAAGTGATTAGTAAAGCTCCCCTTGAGCTTCGCTCAGGTGAGCTAAAAATGTGATTTCCCATAGGCTTTCCATGGTAACTATGAGCTGCAATTGCGGCCATGTTTGCAACATTACATCAACATTACATGAGGATCATTGGTAGGTGTCCCAGTCCTCAATCATGTGAAGTTTCAAAACATTTGACTTTGTAGTTTCAGAGGGGAAGATTTTTGCAAAATCCATCAATCAGAATCAGAGAATGTCTCTGGTGGCCATATTTTCCAACCAACAGGAATAAAAAGTGGACCATTTGTAGAGGGCCTCCTATAGACCATTCCTGCAAAG
Organism: Pictodentalium vernedei; assembly: GCA_031216915.1. Classification (NCBI taxonomy): domain Eukaryota; kingdom Metazoa; phylum Mollusca; class Scaphopoda; order Dentaliida; family Dentaliidae; genus Pictodentalium; species Pictodentalium vernedei. The sequence continues at coordinate 446,239,886 of CM062293.1, read as the reverse complement.
TTTGGTTCACATCGGCTCATTAGTTCCAGAGAAGATGAAAATGTGATTTCCCATAGGGTTTCTATATTAACTATAAGTTGTAATTGTGGCCATGTTTGCAATATGATTGGTGTAGAGGGTGTCCCAGTCATCAACCATGCAAAGTTTCAAAACATTTGGCCATGTGGTTTCAGAGAAGATTTTTCAAAATCCACCAATCAGAATCAAAAAATGCCTCTGGAAGCCACATTTTTCTATGCACGGTAAAAAAAATGTAGAAGGCCTCCCATAGACTATCCCTGCCACGTTTGGTTCGCGTCGGCTCAGTAGTTCCAGAGAAGAAGATGAAAATGTGATTTCCCATAGGGTTTCTATAGTAACTATAAGCCGCAATTGCGGTCAAGTTTGCGAGCTGATCAACATTAAATGAGGATCATTGGGAGAGGGTGTCCCAGTCATCAATCACGTGAAGTTTCAAAACATTTAGCCTTGTGGTTTCAGAGGAGAAGATTTTTCAAAATCCAACAATTAGAATCAAAGAATACCTCTGGTGGCCATGTTTTCCATCCAACGGGAACAAAATGAGGATCGTTCGTAGAGTACCTACCATAGACCATTCCTGCAAAGTTTAGTTCACATCAGCTCATTAGTTCCAGAGCAGAAAATGAAAATATGATTTCCCATAGTGTTCCTATCGTAACTATAAGTGGCAATTGTGGCCATGTTTGTACACCAATCAACATTAAATGAAGAACGTTGGTAGAGGGTGTCCCAGTCATCAATAATCTGAAGTTTCAAAACATTTGGCAAGTTGTAGTTTCAGAGAAGATTTTTCAAAATGCACCAATCAGAATCAAAGAATGCCTCTGGCGGCCATGTTTTTCAACCGACGGGAAGAAAATGAGGATCATTTGTAGAGGACCTCCCATAGACCATGCCTGTCAAGCTTGGTTCTCCTTGGCTCAATAGTTCCAGGGAAGAAAATGAAAAAGTGATTTCTCATAGGGTTTCTATGGTAACTATAATCCACAATTGCGGCCATGTTTGCAATCCGATCAACATTAAATGAGGATTGTTGGTAGAGGACATCCCAGTGATCAGTCATGCAAAGTTTCAAAACATTTGGACTTGTACTTTCAGAGAAGAAGAATTTTGAAAATCCAACAACCAAAAACAAAGAATGCCTCTGGCGACTATGTTTTTCATCCGAAGGGAACAAAATGAGGATCGTTTGTAGAGAACCTCCCATAGACCATTCATGCCAAGTAAAGTTTGGTTCACACTGGCTCAGCAGTTACAGAGAAGATGAAAATGTGAAAAGTTTAATGATGACGACGGATGCCAAGTGATAGCAAAAGCTCAAATGGCCTTTTAGGCCAGGTGAGTTAAAAAGAATCACCAGTGTTTAAAGAATTAAAATTCACTGAAAGTGACTGCAATCTGAGACTGTTTTTTGATGAAGGGACGGGAATATACAGGGTGGGGACTTAACCTCCGCAAATCTTTCCCAAAGTGCAGTTAAGAATTTAACCAATTCAGTCTTGTTTGACAGAGCAAATTGAACTACATCAAATAAGATTGAATTGATTAAATTCCTAATTGTATTATTGGAAATAACTCGCTTCTTGAAATTTCGATATTTTGACATCAGCATACCGAAGGGCAACAAAAGTCTGAAAGACAACGGGCGGGTAACAAATGTGAAAATAAGAATATTAGTTCCTGTGTACAAATAAATCATGGCAATTAATACTGGCAGCCAGTTTCATCACAAAAAAACTAACAAATAATTTATCACTCTTCAGTGCCAATGAAAATGTGTTATTTGGCAAACCTTTATCCAACAGATTTTACATCCGAACTATATTTGTTCTATTGTAGAGGAATTGTGTATAATAACCGAAGTAGTTATATAGTCAGCCAAAAACATTAAAATACAAGAGGCCCCACAGAGCCTGAAGTGATCATCTTGAACAGAACACAATATAAACAAGAGTCCAAGAATGAGTCTGCATTTAGCAATCCATCTCCATAGGATACATTGTCAATCCTTGAGTCCCTCAGGAGTGAAAAAATAGTCCAAGTATCATGTCTTTTCTTCAGTTGATATAATGTAAAATGTGGAGCTCCCCTATGATGCTCCTTGATACAACCTATGTGGATTAATCTTAGTTACACACCTCCAGAGGGTACTGAATACAAAATTTCTAATTCTTCAGCTACATGGCCAATTCCGGCTCCCAAAGGGAGGCCAAATATTAACCCAGGCTCTCGATTTGAACAAAGTTGAATCTGACCTCCCTAGAGATGTTGTATACCAAATATTAAAGCCTCCTGACTGTTGGATCAGAAGAAGAAAAATTTTAAAGACATTTCTTTTTATTGCACTAAGTTAAAATTTGGGCTACCATAGCAGGCCCAAATATTAACCTACAGACCCGATTTGAACAAACTTGAATCTGATCCCCCCCCCCCCCCCCCCCCCCCCCCCCACTCAAAGAGATGATGTATACCAAATACGAAAGCATTCTGACAGGTGGATCTGAAGAAGATTTTTACAGAAATTTACTCATATTGCCTTAAGTTCAAATTCGGGCTACCATAGGGAGCTCAAATATCAACCCAGGGAATCAATTTGAAGAAACTTGAATCTAACTCCCCTAGAGATGTTGTAAACCAAATATGAAAGGATTCTGACAGGTGAATCTGAAAAAGAAGATTTTTGAAGAAATTCCCTCATATTGTACTAAGTTAAATTTCAGGTTCCCATATGGAGCTTAAATATTAACCCAGGCACTCGAAATGAACAAACTTGAATCTGCCCCCCCCCCCCCCCCCCCCCCCCCCTAGAGATGTTGTATACCAAATATGAAAGCATTCTGACTGGTGGATCTGAAGAAGATTTTTAAATAAATTTCCTCATATTGCACTAAGTTAAAATTTGGGCTACCATAGCGAGCCCAAATATATACCTAGGGGACCCGATTTGAACAAACTTGAATCTGACCTGCCAAGAGATGCTGTATACCAAATATGAAAGCATTCTGACCGGTGGATCTGAAGAATAAAATTTTTTAAAAATTATCCCCCATATTGAACTAAGTTAAACTTTGGGCTTCCATAGGAAGCCCAAATATTAGCCTAGGGACTTGGTTTGAACAATCTGGAATCTGACCCTCATAACAATGATGTATACCAAAAATTAAAAGATTCTGACTGGTGGTTCTGAAGAAGGCGATTTTTAAAGAATATTCCTCATATTACCCTAAGTTAGAAATTTGGGCTCCTGTACTGAGCTCAAATATGAACCAGCGGAATGATTAACTAGAGGCTTCAAAGAGCCTGTAATCACTCACCTAGAACTACATATAAAATGTGATTTCCCATAGGCTTTCCATGGTAACTATGAGCTGCAATTGTGGCCATGTTAGCAACATTATATCAACATTACATGAGGATCATTGGTAGAAGGTGTCCCAGTCTTCAATCATGTGAAGTTTCAAAACATTTGACTTTGTAGTTTCAGAGGGGATGATGTTTGCAAAATCTATCAATCAGGATAAGAGAATGTCTCTGGTTGCCATATTTTCCAACCAATGGGAACAAAAAGAGGATCGTTTGTAGAGGGCCTCCTATAGACCATTCCTGCGTAGTTTGGTTCACGTTGGCTCAGTAGTTCCAGACAAGAAGATGAAAATGTGATTTCTACAGTAACTATAAGCTGCAATCGTGGCCATGTTTGCAACTCGATCAACATTAAATAAGGACTATTGGTAGAGGGTGTCCCAGTCATCAACCATGCAAAGTTTCAAAACATTTGGCTCTGTGGTTTCAGAGAAGATTTTTCAAAATCCACCAATCGGAATCAAAAAATGCTTCTGGCAGCCATGTTTTTCAATGCACAGTAACAAAAATGAGAAGCATTTGTAGAAGACCCCCAATAGACTATCCCTGCCAGGTTTGGTTCACGTCGGCTCAGAAGTTCCAGAGAAGAAAATGAAAATGTGATTTCCCATTGGGTTTCTATAGTAACTATAAGCCACAATTGTGGCCATGTTTACAACCCGATCAACATTAAATGAGGATCGCTGGTAGAGGGTGTCCCAATCATCATTTATTTGAAGTATCAAAACATTTGGCCTGGCAGTTTCAGAGAAGAAGAGTTTTCAAAAAACACCAATCAGAATCAAAGAATGCCTGTGGCAGCCATGTTTTCAAACCCATGGGAAACAGAGGCTTCAAAGAGCCTGTGCTTCATTTCTTCACTGTGAATCACAGGTGCACTCGACGCCTATATCACAGTTAACCGACCATCAATTGTATAAAGGTCGCCGATACATTCTAACTCATTTATCGTATCACCAACGTTAGTCTGAATTACCTAACTGTCGTCAGACGGATACACTCTAATGTCAACAATGACTCACCAAGATCAATGGATGAAGCTATGAATCATACATAGCTAGCATGTCGAATCACGATTTGACCTAAATAAACTGAATTACACGACAAACAGCACTTATCAGACTCCAGTTTTTTAAATGAGTCGTATGCTGGAATAAACACAAGAACTAGTCCTGGCGGAATACACATAACTCAGCCACAAGTTCTATGCGCAGCACATTGTAACCATATTGGGACTCCCACGGTTGCTTCCGACTTGCTCGTGGTGCCTGCCCTCCCCCCCCCCCCCCCACTTACAATGAGGATCATTGGTAGAGGGGATCCTAGTCATCAACAATGCAAAGTTTCAAAACATTTGGCCCTGTGATTTCAGAGGAGAAGATTTTTCAAAATCCACCAATCAGAATCAAAGAATGCCTCTGGCGGCCATGTTTTCAAACCCATGGGAACAAAATGAGGATTCTTTGTAGAGGACCTCCCACAGACTATCCCTGCCAGGTTTGGTTCAAATCTGCTCAGTAGTTCCAGAGAAGAAGATGAAAATGTGATTCCCCATAGGGTTTCTATAGTAACTATAAGCCACAGTTGTGGCCATGTTTACAACCCGATCAACATTAAATGAGGATCGCTGGTAGAGGGTGTCCCAATCATCATTTATTTGAAGTATCAAAACATTTGGCCTGGCAGTTTCAGAGGAGAAGAGTTTTCAAAAAACACCAATCAGAATCAAAGAATGCCTGTGGCAGCCATGTTTTCAAACCCATGGGAACAGAGGCTTCAAAGAGCCTGTGCTTCATTTCTTCACTGTGAATCACAGGTGCACTCGACGCCTATATCACAGTTAACCGACCATCAATTGTATAAAGGTCGCCGATACATTCTAACTCATTTATCGTATCACCAACGTTAGTCTGAATTACCTAACTGTCGTCAGACGGATACACTCTAATGTCAACAATGACTCACCCAGATCAATGGATGAAGCTATGAATCATACATAGCTAGCATGTCGAATCACGATTTGACCTAAATAAACTGAATTACACGACAAACAGCACTTATCAGACTCAAGTTTTTGAAATGAGTCGTATGCTGGAATAAACACAAGAACTAGTCCTGGCGGAATACACATAACTCAGCCACAAGTTCTATGCGCAGCACATTGTAACCATATTGGGACTCCCACGGTTGCTTCCAACTTGCTCGTGGTGCCTGCCCTCCCCCTCACTTACAATGAGGATCATTGGTAGAGGGGATCCTAGTCATCAACAATGCAAAGTTTCAAAACATTTGGCCCTGTGATTTCAGAGGAGAAGATTTTTCAAAATCCACCAATCAGAATCAAAGAATGCCTCTGGCGGCCATGTTTTCAAACCCATGGGAACAAAATGAGGATTCTTTGTAGAGGACCTCCCACAGACTATCCCTGCCAGGTTTGGTTCAAATCTGCTCAGTAGTTCCAGAGAAGAAGATGAAAATGTGATTCCCCATAGGGTTTCTATAGTAACTATAAGCCACAATTGTGGCCATGTTTACAACCCGATCAACATTAAATGAGGATCGCTGGTAGAGGGTGTCCCAATCATCATTTATTTTAAGTATCAAAACATTTGGCCTGGCAGTTTCAGAGGAGAAGAGTTTTCAAAAAACACCAATCAGAATCAAAGAATGCCTGTGGCAGCCATGTTTTCAAACCCATGGGAACAAAAATGAGGATCGTTTGTAGAGGACCTCCCATAGACCATTCCTGCCAAGTTAGGTTCACATCGGCTCAGTAGTTCCAGAGAAGAAGATGAAAATGTAATTTCCCACAGGGTTTCTATAGTAAGTATAAGTCACAATTATGGCCATGTTTACAACCCGATCAACATTAAATAAGGATTGTTGGTAGAGGGGGTCCCAGTCATCATTTATGTGAAGTTTCAAAACATTTGGCTGGGTGGTTTCAGAGAAGAGTTTTCAAAATCCACCAATCAGAATCAAAGAATGCCTCTGGCAGCCATGTTTTCAAACCCATGTGAACAAAATGAAAGTGTCAATGACACTGTAGCTTAACTTGTGTGTTGTGTTTGATGAAAAGGATAATGTTCAATGTTTATGAAAGGATTATGAAATAAGACAAGAATTGTGATAATTTGGAATAAGTTCATTTCTGTTCCTTGCATGCTATGTTTTTGATAAAAATAATATGAGGTGTACACTGTACTCAAGTGCTGAGGGGTGGGTTAATATGACCTCACAGTTAATGTATGTGGCCCTCACAGTTAACGTATATCAACGAAAGTTACCAAGTAACAGTGAAATTATTCCAAAACGAGTCATCCTATCAAGCTACATTGAAATCCCTTCACAAATATAGCCTGTAGACTGTGCTAAAGGTTTTCGGGCTTCGGGCACCTGTAGCCGTCAGTTTCCCAATTGCGTCCAAAGAGGACGTTCTCATCTAGACGTTATATGAAGTCAACCTACCAAGTTACAATGAAATCCCTTCATAAATATGACTTGTAGACTGTGCTAAAGGTTTTGGGGCTTTGGGCTCAGGCAGCCATCATGGTTGAATGATTGCAACCAAAAGGGGACATTCTCATCTGGGCATCATCTGGAGTGATCCTACGAAGTTACAATGAAATCCCTTCATAAATATGACCTGTAGACTGTGCTCAAGATTTTCGGGCTTCAGGCCCCTGTAGCCGTCACAGTTGCCCAATCGTGTCCAAAGGGGACGTTCTCATCTAGACATTATATGAAGTCAACCTACCAAGTAACAATGAAATCCCTTCATAAATATGACCTGTAGACTGTGCTCAAGGTTTTCGGGCACCTGTAGCCATCACAGTTAACCAATCACGACCAAAATGGGGATGTCATCATCTAGGCATTATATGGAGTCAACCTAGCAGGTTACATTGAAATCCTTCCATAAATATGACCTTTTGCCTATGCTAAAGGTTTTTGGGCTTGAGCACCCATCAAGGCTGAATGATTGCAATCAAAATAGGATGTTCTCATCTAGACATTATTTGGAGTCATTTACAATGAAATCCCTTCATAAATATGACCTGTAGACTGTGCTAAAGGTTTTCGGGCTTCTGGCCCCTGTAGCCGTCACAGTTGCCCAATCATGTCCAAAAGGGGACTTTCTCATCTAGACTTTATATGAAGTCAACCCACCAAGTTACAATGAAATTCCTCAATAAATATGACCTGTAGACAGTGCTAAAGGTTTTCGGGTTTTGGGCTCGGGCAGTCGTCACGGTTGGCAGATCACACCCAAATGGGGAAATTCTCATCTAGACATCATAAGGAGTCATCCTACCAAGTTACAATGAAATCCCTCCATATTAAACATGACCTGCAGACTGTGCTAAAAGTTTTTGGGTTTCGGGCTTGGGCAGCCATCACAATTGACAGATCATGCCCAAAAGGGGACATTCTCATCTAGGCACTATACAGAGGCATCCTACCAAGTTACAATGAAATCCCTTAATAAATACGACCTGTAGACTGTGCTAATGTTTGGGCTCGGGCAGCCATACCGGTTGACGGATTGTGACCAAAAGAGGACGTTCTCATCTGGACATGACCCCAAACCTGCATATAAAATTTCGTGACGATCAGGCAAGAACTGCAGGGTGTAGCCCATGCTAAAGGAAAATGTGAACAGACTCACAGATTAACAGACTTCCGCATGCGTGATGGCAATAGCTTATCTTGATTTTGTCAAGTTAAGCTGATAAGGATTGTTTGTAGAGGACCTCCCATAGACTATCCCTGCCAGGTTTGTTTTCACATTGGCTCAGTAGTTCCAGAGAAGAAGATGAAAATGTGATTTCCCATAGGGTTTCTATAGTAACAATAAGCCACAATTGTGGCCATGTTTACAACCCGATCAACATTAAATGAGGATTGGTGGTAGAGGGGGTCCCAGTCATCATTTATGAGAAGTATCAAAACATTTGGCCTGGCAGTTTCAGAGGAGAAGATTCTTTAAAATCCACCAACCAGAATCAAAGAATGCCTCTAGCGGCCATTTTTTTTCAACCCATGGTAACAAAATGAGAATCGTTTGTAGACGACCTCCCATAGACCATTCCTGCCAAGTTTGGTTCATACCGGCTCGGCGGTTACAGAGAAGATGAAAATGTGAAAGGTTTATGGGTGCTGGTCGACGATGGACGCAAAGAGCTTAGAAAAGCTCACGTGGCCTTTTAGGCCAGGTGAGCTAAAAAGGAAATTTTGGGCGGGGCCAAAAATCTTACCCTCCCATTACAAAGCCAAATATTGCTTCACGAACTTCATTTGAACAAACTTGATTCTACACCTCAAAAGGAAGCTCCATAACAAATATCAAGTCATTGTATCCACTGGTTCATGAGAAGATTTTTAAAATATTTTGGGAGCATTTTCCCCTACCCCCTCCCTATGGGGCTGAGCATGTTGAGTTGAACAAAAATGCAATGCCCCTTCGGAACCATCACTCACACAAACTTTCAGTTGAATTGGCTCAGTGGTTTTGCAGAAGACAAAAACATGGTGTTGACGGGTGACGGATGGAGAGCAATGAGATTAGCTCAGCTTGACTTTGTCAAGGTGAGCTAAAAAAAACACACTGATTTTCTGTTTGTCAGAATTGTGTAAATTATTTCTATTTTGATAATAAATGAAGGATTTACTCCCGCATGTACAAAATTGGGAGAACAATCATTTTGTTTGCCTATTGTTTGCCTCAAAAGAAAAGAGGGAAAAGATTTTTTTATTTTCCTGCGTGATTGGACCTCAGACCAACAGCAAGAACTTTTTCATGGTGATAAAGTGTTGGAATGTGACACATTGTTGGAAAGTGCTCATTCCAACAGTGTATTACAGCAGAGTAATGCATTCACTTTGCCCTTTATCTACAGGGTTCCCATTGATTTCAGATTATTAAATTCAAGCACTATTTAAGCACATTCCAAGGACTCAGACCATCATTTATCCCTAGCGGGCGGGTGTATAAAAATATGTTGATAACATGTGCATTGGGAGAAGGGTTAATGAAAGAAACTCATAAAATAAGATAATGTGTTCAAGGTTCTCATCTCACACAAATGCACTTATAAAAAATAGGCCGATGAAATCGTCAGATGTGTACCCATATGCGCAACTAGTAGAAAGCTGTATGACGGAGGGCCACCACGGATGCTGACATTATGTACACCATACAAGGTATGGGTACATATAGAAATGGATTGGAGGAGTGTCTAATTTGATGGATAAAGGGTTAATATCTCCGGATCAAATTATCAGATTTACATAAAAAACTATACAGCACAGCACATCAGTAACCTGAATAAATATATAAAGAAACATGACAATCGGATTGATCTTTTTTGAGTTATCTCATGCCAAAGGGATTGGAGGAATTTTCAATTTGAAGGATAAATGGTTAATATCTCAGGATTAAATTATCAGATTTACACCAAAAACTATACAGCTTGGCACATCAGTAACCTGAACACAAATATAAAGTAACTTGACAATCCAAGCAATATTTTTCAAGTTATCGAATGCCAAAGGGATTGGAGGAATTTTCAATTTGAAGGATAAAGGGTTAATATCTCAGGATCAAAATAACAGATTCACACCAAAAACTATACAGCTCGGCACATCAGTAACCTGAACACAAATATAAAGTAATTACACAATCCAAGCAATATTTTTCAAGTTATCGAATGCCAAAGGGATTGGAGGAATTTTCAATTTGAAGGATAAAGGGTTAATATCTAAGGATCAAATTATCCGATTTACACCCAAAACTATACAGCTTGGGACATCAGTAACCTGAACACAAATATAAAGTAACTTGACAATCCAAGCAATATTTTTCAAGTTATCGAATGCCAAAGGGATTGGAGGAATTTTCAATTTGAAGGATAAAGGGTTAATATCTCAGGATTAAATTATTAGATTTACACCAAAAACTTTTCAGCTCGGCACATCAGTAACCTGAACACAAATATAAAGTAACTTGACAATCCAAGCAACATTTTTCAAGTTATCGAATGCCAAAGAGATTGGAGATATTTTCAATTTGAAGGATAAAGGGTTAATATCTCAGGATCAAAATAACAGATTTACACCAAAAACTATACAGCTCAGTACATCAGTAACCTGAACACAAATATAAAGTAACTTGACAATCCAAGCAATATTTTTCAAGTTATCGAATGCCAAAGAAATGGATACGGATGCCGGATGGACAGATGGACGGACGGATGGATGGACAGACGGATGGATGGACAGACTGACAGACAGACGGACAAAGGATGGACGAACAACGGATGGTCACCCCGGATGCCGGCATTATGTGTACCATACATAGTATGGGTACACATAAAAAGTCAATATAACTTCAGCAATCTCTTTTGTAAAATATGAAGTAAAAAACATTTGCTTGATAAAAAAATAGGCCGATGAAATCGTCAGATGTGTACCCATACGCTCAACTAGTAGAAAGCTGTATGACAGAGGGCCACCACGGATGCCGACATTATGTACACCATACAAGGTATGTGTACATATAGAAATGGATTGGAGGAGTGTCTAATTTGATGGATAAAGGGTTAATATCTCCGGATCAAATTATCAGATTTACATAAAAAACTATACAGCACAGCACACCAGTAACCTGAATAAATATATAAAGTAACATGACAATCGGATTGATATTTTTTGAGTTATCTCATGCCAAAGGGATTGGAGGAATTTTCAATTTGAAGGATAAAGGGTTAATATCTCGGGATCAAATTATCAGATTAACACCAAAAACTATACAGCTCTGCACATCAGTAACCTGAACACAATTATAAAGTAACTTGACAATCCAAGCAATATTTTTCAAGTTATCAAATGCCAAAGGGATTGGAGGAATTTTCAATTTGAAGGATAAAGGGTTAATATCTCAGGATTAAAATAACAGATTTACACCAAAAACTATACAGCTCGGTACATCAGTAACCTGAACACAAATATAAAGTAACTAGACAATCCAAGCAATATTTTTCAAGTTATCGAATGCCAAAGGGATTGGAGGAATTTTCAATTTGAAGGATAAAGGGTTAATATCTCGGGATCAAATCATCAGATTTACACTAAAAACTATACAGCTCGGCACATCAGTAACCTGAACACAAATATAAAGTAACCTGACAATCCAAGCAATATTTTTCAAGTTATCGAATGCCAAAGGGATTGGAGGAATTTTCAATTTGAAGAATAAAGGGTTAATATCTCAGGATGAAATTAGCAGATTTACACCAAAAACTATACAGCTCAGCACATCAGTAACCTGAACACAAATATAAAGTAACTTGACAATCCAAGTAATATTTTTCAAGTTATCAAATGCCAAAGGGATTGGAGAAATTTTCAATTTGAAGGATAAAGGGTTAGTATCTCAGGATCAAATTATCCGATTTACACCAAAAACTATACAGCTCGGCACATCAGTAACCTGAACACAAATGTAAAGTAACTTGACAATCCAAGCAATATTTTTCAAGTTATCGAATGCCAAAGAAATGGATGTGGACGCCGGATGAACAGACGGACAGATGGATGGACAAAGGATGGACGAACGACGAATGGTCACCCCGGATGCCGGCATTATGTGTACCATATATAGTATGGGTACACATAAAAAGATTGCCTGAAAGACAGGCATGTAGCCAGGATTCTATAATAGGGGTGGCCTAGCCAGTTTGGGAGAAGGGGGATATGGCATACATGATATTTGGAAGGCTATTTTGGGAGAGGAGGGAGTGATGGCTTCCCCTATTCTTAACTAGGACTTCTGGTTGTTACTCCTCCTCCCACTTCCCTTAAAGGGAAGTGGGAGGAGGGGTAACAGCTGTGGAGCGTCCTAGTTAGGACTCGGCCTCCGTTTCCCGAAAATTTTTTGCAAAATTCAGTGCACTAAGAACGAAAGTGGGGAATTTATAGAGTGTGTAGACCAATATTGGAGTCCATTTCGGGGCTCAATATGTTTTGTGAAAGTTGTCTCTGCCGAAAGAAGACTGGTAACCCTTTTTCAGGTTGCCTTAATTTCTGTGTTTGTACAGGCCTGATTTACCATGACAACAGCTTGTTTGAGGTCCAAATTATTCCATTTTTCTGTTTTGATTCAAATTCCTTTAGTTGAAGCTTGAAATATTTTATATCCACCTTGCAAATATACTGGTGGAATTTTCATGTTTAACCCATTTCTACATAACTTAAAATTCAAATTTTGTTTTTTTTCAATTTTTACTCCAAATAGGCTCTGGTGTGCCACAATATCTTTCCCCCCATCTTCCCCTTGGGGGGAAAATGTCCTAGGATATCTCCAGTCCCCCTGGGGGAGTTATCCAAGGATATCCCCCACCCTGCTTATCACCTCCCCCCCCCCCCCCCCCCTTACCAAAACACACAAACTTATAATAACATAACATTTATTTACTGAATTTTCACACGTTAACATTGAAAAAGTTGTTCGAACTCTTGAATACATACATTTATGCATTTCCTTAAATTTTAAGTTCATGTCAAAATATGATTATCTTCCCCTTCACCCATTCCCATAGCAGCCATTTGAAAAAATAAATGGTTTCATTTACAGTCTCACCCAACCATAACAAAGTTCAAACAATGGTTGTAAATGTCATATGAATGTCTACAGGACTTTGACAAGGTGACATGGGGGGGGGGGGGGGGGGGGGGGGGGGGAGGGGAAGATATCCAGGCCTGGTTATCTCCCCCCCTCCCCTCCCACCATGTCAAAATATAATATAGAAAACTTGGAAGAAAAAAAATTCTTCCAATCGTATACTGTTGAATGTTGAATATCGGGAGCTGAGTGACAATAAAATTAACAATCTTAGAACCTTGCATTTTTTTGGACAAAAATGGAAGAGGTTGGATGGAAGATGTCTAGGCCCCTCTCCCCCCTCCCCCCTCCCCCCACCCCGTCTAAATATAATGACGTTGGATTCTGTTCCATTTGCTGTGTGTGATGACAATTTATGCTATCAGTTGGGAAAGTGAAAGTAGGTAGCACATTTCGTGTGACGTGTACTCATTTCTCGAGTCAATTTTGACCATTTTCGCAACTCTAATGATACGGCCACAGCAATTGTATTCTTACATGAAAACATCGCTGAATGTTAGACTTTACGATAACCCGAGAGAACTATATTAACTACTCTACGCAAGTTCAATCATATTCAAGTTCAAACCAACAAAAATGCCGCTCAGGATCACCGATCCAATGTCGAGTTGTGACAACAGTTCCTCGCACCAAGGCCAACACACCTATGAAGTTTCATGACTCTAGGTTGAACCACTATCAAGTTCTCATCCGGAAACCAATTGTTGCGATATACTATGTTCAAGGTCACTGTGACCTTGACCTTTGACCTGGTGAGTCCAACATCAATAGGGTTCTTCCTCGCACCAAGGCCAACACGCCTGTAAAGTTTCATGACTCTAGGTTGAACCACTATCAAGTTATCATCCGGAAACCAATTGTTGCGATATACTATGTTCAAGGTCATTGTGACCTTGACCTTTGACCTGGTGAGTCCAAGATCAATAGGGTTCTTCCTCGCACCAAGGCCAACACACCTATGAAGTTTCATGACTCTAGGTTGAACCACTATCAAGTTATCATCCGGAAACCAATTGTTGCGATATACTATGTTAAAGGTCACTGTGACCTTGACCTTTGATCTGGTGAGTCCAAGATCAATAGAGTTCTTCCTCGCACCAAGGCCAACCCACCTATGAAGTTTCATGAATGTAGGTTGAACTACTATCAAGTTATCATCCGGAAAGGAATTGTTGCGATTTACTATGTTCAAGGTCATGTTGACCTTCACCTTTGACGTAGCGAGTCCAAAATCAATAGGGTTCTTCCCCTCACCAAGGCCAATCTACCTATGAAGTTTCATGAATGTGAGTTGAACCATTATCAAGTTATCATCCGGAAACCAATTGTTTAAGATTTACTATGTTCAAGGTCACTGCAACCTTGACCTTCGACGTAGCATGTCCAAAATCAATAGGGTTCTTCCTCCCCCTAAGACCAACCTACATATGAAGTTTAATGAATGTGAGTTGAACCACTATCAAGTTATCATCCGGAAACCAATTGTTTACGCCCGCCCGCGCGCCCGTACGCCCGCCCACCCGAACGCCCCACCCGCCCCGCCCGCCATTCACCAAACTATAAGTCGAGTTTGACTTCGTCACAACTCGACTAAAAATGGCCGGAATTGGTCTATTATACAACAATTTTGTTCATTTTAACATTTAACATCATGTAACACATTTACGCAGAATTATTTAACACGTTAACGTGTTAAGGAAAATTTTAACTCCTCCCAGCCCTGCATAACAATCATCTGAAAAAAATAAATAGGTTTTATTTACACTCTCACCCAACCATAACAAAGTCCAAACAATGGTTGTAAAGGGCGTATTAATGGCTACAACACTTTGACTTGGTAACATGGGGGTGGGAGATATCCCCAGGTCTCAATATCTTCACCACCCCCCCCCTCCCCCCCTCCAACCATGTCAAAATTTTTCACTGTCATGAAAAAAGGAAGATTTATATTTATTTTAATGAGATCCTATTAAATCTTATCTACTGAATTAGAATTTGCCAATTTTACAATCTTTCTAACAGTTTTTTAGATTTTTTCAGGTTGAGGGGGAAGATGTCCAGGCCTGGATATCTTCCCCCTCACCTTGTCAAAATATTTATCAACCATGAAAACAAATTTTGGAATCCTGTGCTGATATTTGTACACTAATGAATTAGAAACAGCCTATCTTAGAACCTCTGTAACTTTGGGGGGGGGGGGGGGGGAGGAGGGGGGGATTTTGACAGGGTGAGGACAAAGATGAATTGTTTCTAAAATTCATTCAAAATATTTCTTTAGCGAACTTATTCCACATTTTGTTATGTGTTCCTGATTTTATACAAGGATTTAGCTGTTTAACCCTTCACCCAAAGCAGACGATATCAAAATTTCTTATTTTAATTACTCTTATTTAAAATTTTAAAAAGAATTTCAACAAAATCATATCATCTGACCCCTCATTGGAACGTGCTCAAAGAGCTCGTTCCAATGAGGGGTCACATGGTATGGTTTTGTTGAAATATTTTGCAAAATTTATTTCCTTCAAGTGTTGAATTTGCAAATTACGCAGGCAGATGTGGGCGATTCGTTAGGTAGAGGGTTAATATTAAATGTAATCAAATATTGTGAAATAATAGTAAAAGAAACAAAATTAGATGAATACATTCAAAAATTTATGTGCGGGGAAGATATCCAGGGGGGACTGAGATATCCTAGGATACCCCCCCCCCCACCCCTCACAGAGGGGAGGGGGGAGATGTCCAGGGGAGGAAGATATCCTGCTACACCGGTAAAGCTTTGAGATTCAATTTGTTTCCAATCCTTTCAGTGAACTGATTGAATTCAAAAGCTATTGGCAGTGTTCACACTGTCAGCTGCCAATTTAGCTGACTGGAGTAAGTTTGATTTGGCACCAAAAAATCATTGTTGCCTAAAAATTTTGCACCAAAAATGTTTCTTTCATTTGAGAGGGAAAGCCAATGCATGTGGTAGTGAAAAGTGCGATTAACGATGAAACAAAAAAACTGTTTTATTACTTCTATTGTCAATATGTGGTAGAAATAGTGTTTGGACAAACGTTCAACGCTAATTGTCAGTGGGTGGATATGACACATTGTTTTTTCATCAATACAACATTGTTGGTTTTACAAAAGGTAGTATTTAATTAGATAAACACTTTATACTGTTGTAAGTGATTTGCGACAGTATGAAGTATTTTTCTAATTAAATATGACCTTTTGTAAAGACTCGTGTGTCACTAAGCCCAGTGGATTAACAGAAATTAGTTGATTAATCTGTTAACATCTAAGTGCAACAACAGTTCTAAACATATCAACAACAATCAGTCTGTCCATTAATTGAATCAGTGGAATATAGATAAAAACTTATGTATAACATAGGTCCTTTCACTCTTGAAGAAACTGCCAATTAATTTCTTTTTTAATTTTTAAAAATTGATCAGGCAGCAAAGTACACCCTCACCTCCCATTAGCTTTTTGGCACAAAAACAATTCATTCAGCACTAAAATATCAGGAATGGCTAAAAGATGTGACGCCAAACAATTTCCAGCCAATCTGGGTAAAATTCTTAATGCATGGAAAAGGGGGAGTGTGTCCCCTATATACACAGAAGAACGACACACATGTGCAAATGGGTTAACCCTTTACCCAATGCAGATGATTTCAAAATTCATTATTTTAAATATCATTTTTTAAATTTTTTTTTTAAAATTTCAACAAAACCATATCATGTGACCCCTCTTTGGAACGAGCTCGATGAGCTCGTTCCAAAGAGGGGTCACATGATATGGTTTTGTTGGAATTTTTCAAAAAATAATATTTTTTCAGCAGCTGTATTTGCATATTACATGGGCGGTGCGGGCGATTCGTTGGGTAAAAGGGTTAATCGATGTGGCATGGATGAAACGAGAGGTCGCAGGCCTCAAGTTTTATCCTTTTGTGATGGCACAAGTGCCATATCGATTAATCCATTCATACGCCTGTGTCATTCTATGTTTATTACATGCCTTCCCATCAATAAAAACAATTATTGGAAGGACATTCAGCAATTCATTTAACAACTATCAACAAAAAGAACACATTTTATTGTCAACCAAATTTGTGAGGGGAACCTGTGTTACTATTTCATCCTCCCGAGTTCCAATGTGTTCCTACTGGCACATAAAACACACTGGAACTCAGGAGACAATTTTTAGGTATTGCAAGCAATTCAAATAGAAAATTCCAGTGAAATTTTGCTTCTATATAAAAGTAGATCAGGCCTCACAAAGTAGATCTTCTGTTTCTCGGGCCATTATTTGTGAAATTGCATGCGGGTGGGCGGTTTTTTATTTTATTTTTTATTTCTGTAATTATTTCTTTGCCATAAAAAGTTCATGTTCTTGGTTTATATTTTAGGCCTCATAATCTACAGAATAGCATGGATGGTAGTGTATTTCTTCCCTTGAGAGCAAGAAGGCTTTGCAATGCTAAAGCATTGCAAAGCCTTCTGGCACTCAAGGGATAAAGTTATCAATTTTATTAACTCGGATAAAATAGCAGACATAAACCATTCAATTTTTTTTTTTTTTTCAAGTTTACATTGGTTATAAAAAGAGAGCATGCGGCAGCCAAAAATACCATGCAGGAGGGCCTGAGAAACAGATTTTTAATTTTTTTAGGCCTCATCAATGATTTCTGTTCCATACATATGTGCAGAACAGATTTTCATTTTCCGCATGATTTAGTGTTGCTGTAGATAGGGATTTCATAGAACAGGTGTGTAATAAAACAATTTCCAGCAATTGAGAACACTGGCTGTTGGGATTATCTGGAAAGAATACTAATCTGGGCAAAATTCTAAATGCATGGTAAAGGGGGGTGTGTGTCCTCTATATACCATTAGTTAGTATGGGGTATGTGTACTACTTTTTTTTCTTTTGTTGGGGTTTAACGACACTTTTGACACCCAAGGTCACCTTGTGTCAGACAGATTTGATAGTGGAGGAAGTCGAAGTACCCAGAGAGAACCACCGAACAGTAGTGAGCAGCTGTCAGATTCACCAATGTACTAACTCTGCACAAGCAAGGTTAGCTAGCATTGGTTGAAGACAAGTGAACCATTGATGTGCAGTATGCCTTAGTACATAGCACCACCGTGCCCTTACATGGGCAATCGGGATTGCGTGCCTTGACCAAGAACACAATGTAGTTATTCCTGGTGGAGATCGAACTGTAGACCCTTTGGTTTGAAGTCCAATGCCATAACCACTGAGCCATCGTGCTCACTGGGTATGTGTACAAGGCTATTGTGTCCCGTCACATGTCCATATGAAGCCAACTAGTGTGCAAGTGATGGTACACAATAATCTAATTCACATACCCTATACTGCATAGAAGCAGACACCCTTTAGTATATAGGGGAGATAATTCTTCATAACTAGTACCAGAGTTGCAAACATTGGCAGTGTGATTCGATTCAACATGAAATCTTTTGTCTAATTCGATTTAATAAAAAATTATGATTTGCCTGGCCCTACTTCGAAAACTTAGTTTATGACACTTCACTGGAACAGGCTGGTGCTTGTTACAATGAAGGATAAAAATTTATGTTTCAGAAGAAAAAGAAAATTTTTTTTTAATCATTCTGCTGGTCATTCAGGAAAAAATCTAAGTCTAAGACCCAAACAAAGTATATCTTCTGTTTCTCAGGCCATTTTTTGTAAAATTGCATGCTGGTGGGCATCAAAAGTTCATGTTCTTGGTTTGCTTGTTTTAGGCCTCATAATCTACAGAATAGCATGGGTGGTGGTGTATTTTGTTCCTTGAGTGCAAGAAGGCTTTGCAATGGTGTAGCATTGCAAAGGCTTGTTGCACTCAAGGGACAAATTTATCAATTTTATTAATTTGGGTAAAATATCAGACATAAATCATATAATTTTTATTTTTTTAAGTTTGCATTGGTTTAAAAAAAAAGAGCATGCGGCAGCCAAAATGACCATGCAGGAGGGCCTGAGAAACAGATTCTTAACTGCCATAGGCCTTAACAGTATACATTTTCAAATTCTATCTTTTAAAAATCATTTTATGTTTGTTAAAATCAAAGTTTTCTAAAGTTAAAAAAAAAACGAACTTATATTCCAGACAAAGTCCTTGGTGTTCTCCCTAAGTCCTACCATATTGTCCCCTGAGTTCCAATGTGTTCTATGTGCCAGTAGGCACATAGAACACATTGGAACTCAGGGGATGATATCTGTACCACTGGCCTAATGAGACATGATAATTAAGAGAAAAATTGATTCTCCAATTCCACCGCAGCCCCAACCCCAACCCCAGAATATGACCTTTCAATTGAAATAAAAGTATCAGACTGATGGGATGATATGTTAGCAAGATGTAAAATTTAATTAAAAGAATAAAAATTTGTGCAGTGAAACATTTCAGGTTTTTGAATTAACAAAATATTGACAGAAGATGCACATGCATGTAACTGTTTCAACATTTCTGAAAAATAATAAGCTGGGATGTTCAATTTTTTTTAAATTTAAATCATCCATTCCTTCCAATAAATTTTCTGTTCTGAACAATGTAAAAAGAGAAAAACATATATAAGAAGTATCTTTTCCTACCTGATCCAGCGTCCTATTCCAACAAGTGATTCCTGAGGCAACCCCACTGCAGTGCAAAATGAGTTTACACATGAGAAACTGGGTTAGGTATACAATGACAGAAGGTAAAGTTAATTAGATGCAGAATTCCTTCCCTTCATTAAGGATAAAATGTAGCTTTTACTTGGTGATCAAACAATTGGTTAACAGCAGACCAAATTACATTAATTCCACCAAAAAATAGCATTTTCTCTTCATTTTGGAGGTTACTGAGTTATCTATGTAACTTGAGCTGTCATCAATAAACTGGAAATACTGACCTTTTCCCTAAATTGTCACCAGATGTGTCTAACAGTTATGGAAAGAATGCAGAGAAATTTGGCACCACATAACACCCACATATTTATCTGTGGTTTAGCTGTGTGTATCATATGCCTATCTTAACCCCTTAAGGCCAGGCAAATAAAAACCCAAATGGATTGGCATTATATGTACACAGGACACATTAACCCTTTACCCAATGAATCGCCTGCATCCGCCCGCGTAATATGTAAATTCAGCAGCTGAAAAAATATTATTATTCCAGAAATTTCAACAAAACCATATCATGTGACTCCTCTTTGGAACGAGCTCGTCGAGCTCGTTCCATAGAGGGGTCACATGATATGGTTTTGTTGAAATTTTTTGAAAAAATTTTAAAAATTGTATTTAAAATAACAAGTTTTGAAATCGTCTGCGTTGGGTAAAGAGTTAAGCAACTTTGAAACTGGGGGGGGGGGGGATGGATAGGGGGTGGGGGGGGGGACTCTGGGGTTGCTGGCCCTTCTCTTACAAAATCATGTAAAAATACGTAACCTGAGAAGCAATATCGGTGAGTTTAGAGGATTATTGGACTACTGGTTCTAGTAGTCCACTAAATCCTTAACCCTTTCATACTTTTGTACGTCTTATGACGTACGAAATTAAACAGCACGTTGATACTTTGTGGTCATTTGTTTTGTTATTTTTCGATTTTTTAAAGTTTTAACCTCAATTCCTATTTTCTCCCGAATGGTGCTCATTGACAACCGTTGAGCCAAATGTTATCGCAGTTTAAAATACTAATACAAACCTGCTGTCAAGACTTCTCAACTGGTTGAGTACTATAAACCACTATCAGGGCTTTCAAAAAATGAGGATACCAGAGCAAAAGCCAACACTTTCCTTGCTTATATTTCATATTCAGTTAAACACAAATAATATTTTGTATATATAAATTTGTTTATTACAAATTATTGGAGAGTGCCTCGGGGCACTCTCCAATAATTTGTAATAAAACAAGTTTCGAATAACAAATTCAGACCACCAAAAATAATCTAGCCCTCAACCAGATAATCACTAATGTGAAAAATATCTTGTTACTTGTGCTTTTCGAAGTTTGACGTCGCATTATGAAAAACGTTGAAGAAACTGAATTCCCAGTGACGTTTGAACGTCAGGATAATTAAAGTCTCAAAGGGTTAAAATCTCCCAGAATTACACAATAAGCCTGCTGTACTTTGACATATTAATGGGGTAGTCACTACTCCGCAGCCGAACCTCCTGACTCGGACAATCGCTGGTATTAACTCTCAACCTGTTGAGTAATTTTAAAATATTTTTCATCAAATCTAGTCATGGCTGCTATGAAGCAGCCATAACTAGATTTGATGAAAAATTCATGAAAATTGGACACAAAAAATCATTGGTAAAAATGTCTATACAACTCACAGGGGAAAATTTGATTTAACATCCTCAGATTTACGCATTTTAATAGTAAGAGATTTCTTATCCTGGGCAGGAATATCTGCCAGCAGCATGCAAAGAATTAAAGTTGCCACGTTGAGCTCATTTTGTTTACTATTTTCAAATATTGTTTACTATTTTCAATGTACTGTTGACCCCAAAAGTATGTGTGTATGGGGGGCTGGGGTGATCCTCCTGACATCTTCTGTTTGTACAGTTCCTGTAAAAGCAAAAAGTTTGACTTCAAGGTAGAGTTTCAAAACCAAGCCATGTCACATCATTATGAAACTTACTCACACCATTTCCAGTTCCCAGAAGTTACATAACTAACCATTATTACTTGAGTTCCACTAAGTAATTTTAAAGAGCTGGGTGCTTTGTTTGGTTTTCCAGTTCAGTTTCGGTTTTTGTGGCAAACCAAAAAAACAAATTGCCAGACCCAACAAAAACTGACAGAATGGTTTTACTTTGTGCAGAATCTGATAAAACTGTTTTACTGGGAAGGAAATGGACTAGTGGCCCCTATGGAATCCCGTCACTCACTTAGTCTCTCCGGCAAAGGGCCACATCCAACATGTTCTCATTGTCACATATTTTCCCTTATTGACTCATCCACAAGACAAGTTAAGGCCTAAAAAAAATTAAAAATCTGTTTCTCTGGCCCTCCCGCATGGTCCTTTTGGCTGCCGTGTGCTCTCTTTTTATAAGCAATCTAAACTTTAAAAAAATAAAAAGTAAATGGTTTATGTCTGGATATTTTACCCAGTTTTAAAAAATTGATAAATTCATCCCTTGAGTGCAAGAAGGCTTTGCAATGCTTTAGCATTGCAAAGCCTTCTTGCTCTCAATGGACGAAATACACCACCACTCATGCTATTCTGTAGATTATGAGGCCTAAAACATAAACCAAGAACATGAATTTTTGATGGCAAAGAAATAATTACAAAAATAAAAGATAAAATAAAAAAACGCTCGCCCACATGCAATTGTACAAATAATGGCCTGAGAAACAGAAGATCTACTTTGCAGGGCCTAATAAGAGAGAAATTGTGACAATGAGAACACAACATAGATTAGATGAACTTGATTAGTTTGTTACCTTAATTTGTTTTTTTTCAGGCTCAATAGGCTAAGCAACTGGTCCCCATGAAACCCCTAAGAATGACAAAAAGGAAAGTTAGGCTGTACCCAATGGAGACACTTACAGACAGGGCTTTTTGAGGCAAGTGGTGTCATGCAAACTATTGCAGATTTTTTTAAGTTAAGGAGTCTCAAGTGTTATTAACCTTTTATCTAAAATGAAAAGCAGACGACACTTGCAAACAAAATTCCTGAATAACTAATTTTCTTCATTTTTTGTCTCAAAAACATAGGTTATGACCCCTCTTTGGAACGAGCTCAAAGAGCTCGATCCAAAGAGGGGTCATAACCTATGTTTTTGAGACAAAAAATAATGAAAATTAATTAGCGATTTTTGTGAAAAGCGCTGGCCGGTTTTGGCCGTTACGTTGGGTAAAGGGTTACCGTATTTACTCTATGTATTGGGACACTCTATGATTTGGGACACACATTTTTTCCAGAAAACTATATTTTTTTTATGCTCCAAAGTTTGGGACATTCAGGAGATTTGTTTCCAGTTGACTCGTCACTAGTAGCAGACGACACTCATAAAAAAAAATTCTTGAGTAACTAAAAATTTTCATTTTTTGCTTCCAAAACATAGCTTATGATCCCTCATTGGAACGAGCGCAATGCGCGCGTTCCAATGAGGGATCATAGCTATGGTTTGGGATCCATAAATGAAAATATAAAAGAAATTGGACGGCGATTTTCGTATATAGTGATGGAAAACGAATCACACACAACTTTATTCAGCATCAAATCAAGACCAGGCTGTGTTCTTTCCCCATTTTCTAAGAATTGGGACACCTGTGAAAATAATTATTTTTAGCTGTCTCAATACATAGAGTAAATACGGTAACTATATATTCTTAACACAGAGAAAAACCAAACCAAAACTGAGTTTTTTTCCTGCAAACAAATCAAAACCAAATCTGAGAAATCTAAATCTCCAAGCTCTATAATTTATGTGTTTTACATGTCTCATAACGACACAAAAAATAGATCTTCAGTTTGTCAGGCCATTTTTTTAAAACGCATGCAAGCGTATTTTTTTTAAATTTTTCTTTGCAGTTACTCAAAAGATAAATCTGATACCTATTCAAAATACTGTGTTGGCAATTTATAACAGTTTAACTGCAGTTAGCCCACCTGGTGCAATAACAGTTTAATTGCACTGCTAGACACCTTCTCAGTTGTTTCTCCAGATGGACAGAGAAAAAGGAAAAACATTAATACATAGGAAAAAACATTTATTGAGTTCTGAAATAAAAAACTCATCTCAACCAACTATGCAAGCAAAGAGAATTGTTTTGAAGAAAATTAAATTATATATAAAACATCAATGCTATTTATTAAATTCAGGTTTCATACAGGTTTGGCAGTGTGCCTTTCCATAATTTGTTTTTCCATTATAAGCATGAACTACAAATTTTTCATTGCCCTTCACCTAAATGAACTGCAGTATGTACAGGGCTACCTAGTGGAAAGATGTCAACCTTTACATGTACTTTCCAGAGCAAAGAAAACAGGAGCAACCAATAAAAAATCCTGCCATCCATTGACCACCAGGTATTCTATGCGTTCTTGTTGGCTTCTCAAGTTTTCACAGGCGTACCAAATTGAGGGTAAGGCCATGGAATGTAGATCTTCTGTTTCTCAGGCCATTTTTATTTAAATACATGTGGGCAGGTGTTTTTATATTTTATTTTTTAAATTATTATTCCTTTTCCCTCAGAGATTCCTATTATTTGGTTTGCTTCATGTTTTTGGCATTATAATCAACAGAACAAGTGCAATGCCTTGGATGGCCAATCCCTGCCAGTTAAGTACAACAAAAGAAATAACTCACAAAGAAATACTTGGACACAGCTGGTTCACAATCGTCTCCAAGATATTATCACCAAAAGGCTACATATTAAACTGGGGAAAAAAATCTTGAACCGGTGTAATAGTTTATCTCCCCCTCCCCCTGCCTAAATTTCTTTACCTTCTTTTTCACTTACATTTTTTTCTCTTGTATTCAATCTGAAACCCATTTAAGATACCATAAACAGTTGGTAGTAGTTGGAAAACTTGTTAATCATGGTTTTAGAGGATATTTAAACTATCTGGATCCATTGAGACAGAATTTTGTATATAGTGGCTATGAAGCAGACCATACTATTCTGCAACCACCCATTCCCCTTGACAGCTATTATCCTGTCAGATGTAATATCTGGTTGTGTCTTACAGTTTGTGTGAACAGTTTTATATCATGGAAACAATTTATAAATTTGAATGAAATCCCACCTGAATTTTTTTTTTTTATTGAAGACTTGTCTAGTCCTAAAACACTTTTATATCATATCATGTTTCTGTATGTTTGTCAATTTTTGTGTTCATATTATTTTATATTGTTGACATATTCACTTCTTAAATGAATAAACACTTGAAGCTTAATGACTGTTAGTTATCATGGTCACGTTATCTTCCCCCACACCTGAATTTTTTTTTTTTTATTATTGAAGACGTAATGCCTGGTTGAGACCTAAACAGTTTTATATAATGGATAAAAATAAAAAATGATTTCACACAAGAAATTTTTTTTTACTTTTGATGGTCAGGATATCTTCTCCCCAAACCCGCGAAACCTGACCTTTTTGAATAATTTATTGAAAACTTAGTACCTAAAAAGTTTTCCAACTGGTACCAACCATTTATGGTATCTCAAATGCAAAGGAAATAACATTTCAGGTGGGAGGGAAGATAATCAGGGTGGGGGTGGGGGGAACCCAGGGAAGATAAACTAGGTTATCTTCCCCCCAGGAGGGGATAAACTAGGCTATCCCCCCCCCGGGGGGGGGGGGGGGATATGCAGGAGGGGGGAGCGATATCGTAGCACACCGGTTCTAATGATATCCATATTTGTATGGTTTTAGTGAGACATTTGTAAGATATTTTAGGCTTTGGTTG
Source organism: Pictodentalium vernedei (assembly GCA_031216915.1). Lineage (NCBI taxonomy): Eukaryota > Metazoa > Mollusca > Scaphopoda > Dentaliida > Dentaliidae > Pictodentalium > Pictodentalium vernedei. The sequence goes on along the minus strand of CM062293.1, from coordinate 446,214,397 downwards.
TCTTATTTTAGTCCATTTCCTGGCCGTTTTTGGCTGCTAAGTTAGGTCAAGGGTTAAATGTGATGACAGATATGGAAAGGATGGATGGATAGCAGGACAGGTCAGATGAATGGACAGACTGAAGGATGTATGGTAAGTTGGATGGATGGATAGACAGAAGGAACCTATTCCTATATCCCCACCCAACTCTCTAGGCAGAGGATAACAACATGGGAAGTGGTTATTTTATCCATATGATTAACATGGGTAATTCATCTGATAGAAACCAATGAATTTTTTAATTTATTCAAGTTTGAAGAGGTAAAAAATGAGACCCTGAGGCAGCCATAATATCCATGTGGGAGGGTCAGAGATACAGATTTCTATTTTTTTCATCAGCCTTAACCACTAAAAAAATTCATTTTATTCTTTTAAAGCATAGCTCATGACTTCTCCTTGGGAAGAGTCCCTTGTTCACATTCCATGAGGGGTCATAACAGAGCTCCAGTTAAGATGGGTAGAGGTATTAAGCCTTTTTTGTAACATGACTACTATAACTCAATGGCAAAAAAACCCCCAAAACATCTCTTGAATTACAAAATGTTCAAGTTTGGATTTAAAAGCTTAGCTTAAGTGATGACCTATCCTTGGAATAAACTCAATGAAGGTTCCTAGTTGTGTTTTGAAGGCAAAAATTTGTGACTGGACATTTCTGGCCATTAAATCTTTTTCTAATGAATCGGCTGTATCTTCCTGCATAATTTACAAATTCAGTAGTTGAAAAAAAATTATTTTCAAAACATTTCAACAAAACCATATCATGTGACAACCTCATTGGAATGAGCCCACTAAGCTCGTTACAATACAAGGTTACATGAAATGGTTTTACTGAAATTATTTCAAAATTTGAAAAAATATTTCAATTAATATATCGTCGCCTGAGTGCTAGAATGTTCTATGTCCCATGGGACATAGAACATTCTAGCACTCAGGCAACGATATTTTGATATCATATGCATTGTTTAAAAGGTTAAGGTGCTCTTTCAGTAATGGGCAATTTAGCCTGAAAAGAGGTGACATGTCATTTCTGATGCCATTCAAAATCTAAATGAAAGTGTCAATGACACTGTAGCTCAACTTGTTAAGACATGTACATGTATAGTCTGTGACACAGCAATGACAAACATCTAGGTAATGGCCTGATAACAAAGGTACATATAAAGTATTGTAACGGTCTGTACATAAATCTAACCGTAGCCTGTAATAAATGTATAGGTAAAGAATTGTAAAAGTGGGTGACAGTCAGATGCTAAACTAGAAAAGAAATCTTTGAGTCCCAGAGTGGGTCTGACTGAACCCCAAAATATTTGTTCTCATAGCACAGTGATAAAAAAGGCACCCCAAAACACACTCGTTCCTGTCCCAGGGTGAAAACAAAGGTACCCAAGAAGTTTCTTGAAGATCAGTTCATAAATACGAGCTGTATAGAAGTTGTGACAAAAATCTGATTGGACCTAATTTCAGTACAAAATGGCCAGTGGCAGCCATCTTGAATTTTGGACCGCACCCAGAAACACTCGTTCTCGTCCCATGGTGATAACAAAGATACCCAAGAAGTTTTGTGAAGATCGGTTCATAAATACAGTCTCTAGCCCAAGCCGTATTGACATGTGCACTTACAGTGTATAAGTAGCACTGAATAAATCAAAGTTCATCTAATTTGCATAATTTCTGCACGAGAAAAAAACCTGTACTATATGTGATGTATTCCATGTTACTAAACATTCATACAAAAATTTATTCAAATCAGAACTTTCATACAGAAGTTCTGTACAAAAGACTGATTGCACTAATTTTGGTACAAAATGGCTGCTGGTGGCCATCTTGAATTTTGGACCACACCCAAAAATGCTCGTTCTCATCCCACGGTGATAACAAAGGTACCCAAGAAGTTTCGTAAAGATCGGTTCATAAATACGGCCTCTAGCCTGAGCCGTATAGAAGTTGTGTACAAAAAACTGATTAGACCTAATTTCGGTACGAAATGGCCACTGGCAGCCATCTTGAATTTTAGAACGCACCCAGAAACACTTGTTCTCATCCCAAGGTGATAACAAAGGTACCCAAGACATTTCGTGAAGATCGGTTCATAAATACAGACTCTAGCCCTAGTCGTATTGACATGTGTACTTACTGTGTGTAAGTAGCATTGAAAAAATCAAAGTTCATCTAATTTGCATAATTTCTGCACGAGAAAAAAACCCGTATTATATGTGATGTATCCCATGGTACTAAACATTCACACTAAAAACTATTCAAATCAGCGCTTTCATATGGAAGTTCTGTGCAAAAATCTGATTGCACCTAATTTTGTATAAAATGGCTGCCATCGGCCATCTTGAATTTCGGACCAGATCAGACCCCAAAACACTCGTTCTCATCCCACGGTCATAACAAAGGTACCCACAAAGTTTTGTAAATATCGGTTCATAAATACGGCGTCTAGCTCGAGCCGTATTGAATTGTTGACAGACAGACGGACGACTGGCCATGGCAAAAGCTCAAATTTGGCTTCACCAAAGTTGAGCTAAAAATGTTATAATTTTTCCTTTTTTGTGCTCAACAGCAAAGTCACAAATTATTATTTTGTTTAGACTTTTGACGACATCAAAAATAACATTCACCTAATTTCAATCTATCTCTCCATTACTTTTTTTTAGCATATTAAGTTTCAAATATTAAACAAATATAAATGGACAATCTTATGATAAAAAATGCCGATAGGATCGCCGATCCAATGTCGAGTTGAGACAGCACAAAAGTGGGTTTAATCATTATCAACTTATCATCCGGAAACCAATTGTTTACAATTTACTATGTGAAGGGTCACTGTGACCTTGACCTTTGACCTAGTGATTCTGAAATAAATAGGGCTCTTTCGTGCACCAATGCCAACCTACCTATGAAGTTTCATGAACGTAGGTGGAACCATTGTCAAATTATCATCTGGAAACCAATTGTTTACGATTTATTATGTTCAAGGTCACTGCGACCTTGGCCTTTGACCTAGTGAGTCCAAAATAAATAGGGGTCTTCCACTCACCTAGGTCAACCTAACTCTGAAGTTTCATGAATGTGGGTCAAGCCATTATCAAGTAATCATCTGGAAACCAATTGTTTATGATTTATAATGTTGAAGGTCACCGTGACCTTGACCATTCACCTAGCAAGCCCAAAATAAATAGGGTTCTTCCGCTCACTGATGGCAACCTAACTATGAAGTTTCATGAACATGGGTCGAACCATTATCAAGTTATCATCCGGAAACCAACTGTTTTGATTTACTATATTCAGGGTCACTGTGACCTTGACCTTTGACCTAGTGAGTCTAAAATAAATAGGGGTCTTCCACTCACCTTGGTCAACCTGCCTCTGAAGTTTCATGAATGTGAGTCAAACCATTATCAAGTAATCATCTGGAAACCAATTGTTTATGATTTATAATGTTGAAGGTCACCGTGACCTTGACCTTTCACCTAGCAGGCCCAAAATAAATAGGGTTCTTCCGCTCACTGACACCAACCTAACTATGAAGTTTCATGAACATGGGTCGAACCATTATCAAGTTATCATCCGGAAACCAACTGTTTTGATTTACTATGTCCAGGGTCACTGTGACCTTGACCTTTGACCAAGCAAGTCCAAAATTAATAGGATTCTTCCTCTCACCGATATCAACCTACCTATGAAGTTTCATGAACATGGGTTGAACCATTATCAAGTTATCATCTGGATACCAATTGTTTACGCCTGCCCGACCACCTACCCACCCACCCGCCGCCATTCGTCAATCTATAAGTTGAGTTTTACTTCGTCATAACTCAACTAATAAAGGTTTGTGCACACTTCATCGCTTGTCTGACTCATGTGAGATTTGCAATCATGATATAATCAATGTTTTCTTTTCAGCTTGCAACTTGGCCAAAATGTAATAACAGTAATTTATATGTTGTTATAAAACAATGACAAATTTTGATGGCACAACTGAAAAAATAATGAAAAGTGAATGAAGATGTTTGTGTAAAACCCTACTTGGATATGACCGTTACGTTAGGTCAAGTGTTAACAAGATATACATTTTTATTGTACGCTAAATGATTGATCAAAGAAATTGCAGAAAGATAGAAATCGTATCCCCCACGGTGAAGATATAGAAATTTTCACTTTCACAGTATCAATTAAAATGGCGGCTTTCAAAGCATCACTTCAAAGTGTATATGTGTCAAATTATCATTGGAAATGATCAATTTGTTCTAAAAACGTATAATGAAAAGAAAATCTAGTGTTTTTGAGTGGATGCCGATCATTTCCAGCAATAATTTAATTTTAAATAATGCATTTACCTTGAACTAGCAGGGTTACCAGGCATTACTCGGGCTGAGGAGAGTATTATAACTGTTGGTGCCCCTCTACACCCCCACCCCACCCCGGCACTTTTTTAAACCTCAACATTAGATTCCTGGTAAAAAATTACCCCTAGTAGACCCCTTTGAAGACCTATATCGGTGAGAAAAATTTTGGTCATAACTTTTGGTGCCCCTCTACACCCCAACCCCCACCCCGATACTTTTTTAAACCTCACCATTAGATTTCTGATAAAAACGTATCCCTAGTAGACCCCTTTGAAGACATATATCTGTAAAAATAACTTTGGTCATAACTTTTGGTGCCCTCCTACACCCCCACCCCACACACTTTTTTAAACCTGACGATGACCCCTGCCATAAAAAAGTACTCATAGTAGACCCATTTTGGACACTCAGGGTGGCCCCATATTAATTTCTATAGCGGACAGACAGACACACGTACATGCATACAGACATTCTAAAATATAGTATAAAAGAAAGACTGATGCATGAAACCCACTAGTCCAAACATGGCCTGAAACTTCGTAATATAAGTTTTTGGTTTGGTACATCCTTTCAAAGGACATACCAAACCAAAAACTTATATTACGGACTTTAAGGCCATGTTTAGACTACAAACCCACCAACTGAATCAGGCCATGTTTGGACTATAAACCCACCAACTGAATCAGGATGGTATCTATTTCGAGTATCAATCAAATAACTTTCGTGTATCAATGATTCAATGTGCTGTTACTTCCATGCATCAATTCAAGGTTGAAACGAGTGGAATTATCAGATTCTTATAAAAAGCGTATAATAAAAAGAAAATCTAGTGTTTTTGAGTGGATACCGAAAATTATCTCACTTGTGACTGAGAAAAATGGTTATTTTCGCTCGCGCTAGCGCTTGCGAAAAATAAACATTTGTCTCGGCCACTCATGAGATAATTTTTGGTATCCACTCAAAAACACTAGATATCCTCTATTTATCGAAATACACAAAAATAAATATGGGGGCTAAGGCAAAAAAAAAACTGGATGTGGCCTGTCCCAACTTGGGACCAAGAATACCCCTTGTGACACACTCTCTGATAGTGGACAACAATAATACCAAGTACCATTAAATTCTTTTTGGATGCGGAGGGTATGTGAACTTGAACAAAGTCTGTGACCTTGACCTTGTAGATAGGCATTCCAACCTTATTCATGCCGCACCCTCTAGTGGTGGGCAACATTAATACCAAGTATCATTAATATCCTTAAAGGCCATCAAAAGTTCTGAGCAACTTGATATAGTTGGATTTGGATGTGGGGTTATCTGAATTTGATCTAAATCTGTGTCCTTGACCTTGTAGACAGGCATTCCAACCTTATTCATGAGACACCCTCTAGTGGTGGGCAACATGAATACCAAGTATCATTAATATTCTTCAAGGCTATCAAAAGTTCTGAGCCAGACACGACTTGTGTATATTTGGATATGGGTATGTGACCTTGACCTTGTAGACAGGCATTCCAATCTTATTCATAACACACCCTCTGGTGGTGAGCAACATTAATACCAAGTATCATTAATATTCTTGTAGGCCATCAAAAGTTCTGGGCCGGACACTCCTTGCACAGACAGATGGACAAAGTGATTCCTATATGACCCCCTGAACTTCATTCACGGGGGTATAAGAAGTTTGCAGGAGGTATAAAAATAAGGTTTTGGTTCTCAGGTAATCCCTCATTAAATCTGAACTTCCACATTGAACATTTTTATTGGCTAGCAGAACCCTGCAAACTTGGTATGAAATCATGAGACTTGGAAATTTTACATTTTTTGATTTAAATATATTTATTTGCTTAAACATGATTTTAGTTCCATAGTTATATGGATTCATCATGTTATAACAGTGACAAAAATAGTAAAAACAACAATACAACCATACTAAATGAATTTTCCCTAAACCAAATATGGATATGCACTCACCATAAACACTTGGAATAACCTTTAATAACTTCAGATCCCGGAGTGATCATATATGTGATATTACTACTAAAGTGTGCAAAATAAATAAATAAGTAGAGAGAGTTAATGTTGACAGTATTTTAACAACATTGTATTCTAGTAACGTTTGAAGTATTTTGGACAGTACTTTATTGTGAATCCAAATCATATATTACCTGTGTAATCAGAGCATGAAATGATCCATAACATTTGTGTCAGTGTGGTGTTGTCATCAAAATGTTGAAAGAGAAAATACTGTTTTGCTCGCATATCGTTGCAAAATGATAAAATTCTCTGTAATAAATTCAATGAAGAATATTATTGGTTTAGGCCACACACAAAGTAGATCTTCTGTTTCTCAGGCCATTAGTTGTAAAATTGCATGCGGGCGAGCGTTTTTTTATTGTATTTTTTATTTCAGTAATTACTTCTTTGCCATCAAAAGTTCATGTTCTTGGTTCAAGTTTTAGGTCTCAAAATCTACAGAATAGCATGGGTGGTGGTGTATTTCATCTCTTGAGTGCAAGAAGGCTTTGCAATGCTAAAGCATTGCAAAGCCTTCTTGCACTCAAGGGACAAATGCATCAATTTTTTCAACTTGGGTAAAATATCAGACATAAACCATTTAATTTTTATTTTTTTTAAGTTTAAATTGGTTATAAAAAGAGAGCATGCGGCAGCCAAAAGGATCATGCGGGAGGGCCTGAGAAACAGATTTTTTATTTTTTTAGGCCTTAATGGGGAATTTTATCTGTTTAATCTCTCTCTTCTTTTATTTCTTAACATCTTGGTGTTCAACTGATTCAAACTTACATGAAAGCTTCTGCTTTTAGCATACCTCATTCCCATAGAAAAGATTAGTTCACTTTTGAGTCCAGTTAATTAACTCTTAACCAGCTGAGTATTTTTAAGATATTTTTCATCAAATCTAGTCATGGCTGCTATGAAGCAGCCATGACAAGATTTGATGGAAAATTAATCTAACCACCAGAAGTCATTGGTGAAAAAATCTATTCAATATACATGGAGAAAATTAAATTTAATGTGCCCAAATTATATTGATTTTAATGACAACAGAAACCCTGTGCTGGGCAGGATTATCCACCAGCAGCATGCAAAGAGTTACGTTTACTTTTCAATTTACGACACTACTCTGAAAGCTTATTAACCCACTACCCAATGCAGACAATATCAAAATTTATTTTTATTTTAAATCTTATTTTTCAAAAAATTTCAACAAAACCATATCAATTGACCCCTCATTGAAATGACCTCATTCCAATGAAGGGGCTCGGAAAATGATTTTGTTAAAAATTTTTGAAAAACAATTTTTTTCTCTCTCTATTGCTGAATTTGTATATTACGTGAGTGGATGCAGCCAATTCATGAGGTAAAGGTTAACACTTTACCCAATGAAATAATATCAAAATTTGTTTCATCTTTTTCCAAACTTTTCACAAATACAGAACAAAACTATATTCAATACCCCCCAACTTGGAACAAGTTCGTCGAGCATGTTGCAATTAGTCATATGATATGGTTTTGTTGAAAAAAATTTTTAAATTATTTTTTTTCCACTAATCAATTCTTAAATTACACTGGTTGATGAAGTCATTTGTTAGATAAAGGGTTAATTGAATAGCTAATTGGCCAATGAGAAATACTAAAATTGCTGGAGTTTTCAATTAACCTTTCGCTGATTAATTTTCATTGGCAAAGTGGCTATTCAATTAACAGGGTTCCACTGTACAGTGGAGCCCACTTAGTTGGATATCTCATGATTGAATAACCCTGTTAATTGAATATAATTTCACAACACAAAACCATTTACCATACCTCCCATACAAATTTGACCTGTTAATTGAATACAGGTTATAGAGTAAACAAATCTTGTAACCTGTTGAGAAATTACCTTGACTCTCCCCAGTTTTCCTTTGTTTACAGACCTATTTGGCCTCAGTACATTCAATACAGGCATTTAATCTATAATAGAGCTCTGTCAAAAAAGATATAGTAGAATAAATGCTAAGTTTATCTCTAGAATACAGGAAATGACACAATCCTTATTTATTGAATACTCCTGTTAATTGAATAATTTTCATTGGCAAAGTGGCTATTCAATTAACATGGTTCCACTGTATTACTATTCAAATTTTACTACAGCATTTTTTTCAATTTTGGGGTCAGAAACCTAGCCTACATGTATGATCCCTCATCAGAACTGGCTCCAGTTTGTGCAATGAGGGGTTATAACTAGGATTTGAATGCAAAAAATGAAAATTTCTAGTTATTTGTGAAATGTTTTTGCAAGTATCATCAGTTAACAGGTAGAGTGCTAAATTATTTTTAGCCATCAAATCTTGTACACATGTCTTCACCTTGTTACAATTTATGGGAGAGTGCCTGTGGGCACTCTCCCATAAATTGTAACAAGGCAAACTCTTATAGACTAAATAATATCACTTCAAAGATAATACAAAGCACATCCACTGAACATGAGCCTTCAAGTTGTGGTACCTGCATTTTAGAATAAAGCCCAAATATGGGCTTCCAGCACTCTACCAGTTAATCATGTTACATAAATTGTTAAAATATATAGATTTCATGTTTATAAATCTTTTGCAAAAGCCAGTAAGTTAATTTCACAGTGATCACTGAAAAACATAAAAGTTATTCTGAGAGTAAATAAATGGCAATTATAAGACCTAAAAAATTTTAAAAAGTTAAAAATCTGTTTCTCAGGCCCTCCCACATGTCTTTTTGGCTGCCGCATGCTCTCTTTTTATAACCAATGCAACTTTAAAAAAAAATTAAAATTAAATGGTTTATGTCTGATATGTTACCCACGTTAATAAAATTGATAAATATGTCCCTTGAGTGCAAGAAGGCTTTGCAATGCTTTAGCATTGCAGAGCCTTCATGCTCTAAAGGGACGAAATACAGAGCCCCCATATTATTTTTTAGCTTATGAGGCTAAAGAATCTAAGAACATGAATGTTTGATGGCAAAGAAATAATTACAAAAGTAAAATATAAAATAAAAATCTGTGTGCCTGCATGAAATTTTACCAAAAAATGGCCTGAGAAACAGAAGATCTACTTTGTGCAGCCTAAAAACCCCAATTTCTTTCATCACATGCAATACAAATCTCGGTCAGGCAGTGACCTTGTTAATGAAAACCAGATTTTTTAGAGACACTTTGTCTGAATTCAAGGTTTATTAGCAACAAGAGAAACCTTAAAATTTCCCATCCAGGTGATCCCCATAGGACAAATCATACCAAGATGAATGTATTCTTTCATCATTAATTATATTAATAGTTTATAGAGATGGGAGGTTGTGGAATTCACATTGCAGTTGTGATTTAGGGTTTTTTTTATGAAAAACCTTGGTTGCAGTTGTGGTTGTTAACTGGTAGAGTAGAAGCCTGAAAATAATTTTCATTGCGCTTCCAGACAAAATGTCAGACACCAAATAAATCATGTCTTTCATTTAAGAATGATATCTGACATATTACAAAATGGAGTTTGAGTATTCAAAATCCGTCACGATTGGCCATTGTGCATAAGTATGTGACCTTAAACACCAATAAACAATAAATAAACAGTATTCGAAATAATGTGTTCAGGGTATACACGTTCCTTCATCTTAAAACTGCTCAGAATTCATCCAACCATACCTTGTTTGGCAGGGCTCAATGAGCCCTGCCAAACAAGGTATGATTGGTTTCATTCTGAATTGGAACTGAATTACCCTTCATTTGGCATTTTGACTGATGATTTTAAACCTCGGTCTGACATTGGTCTTTTTGCATCTGACATTGTCCTTGTCTGACCACTTATTTTCTGGTATGGTAGAGTGCTAAGTTATTTTTGGTCACCAAAATTTGTTTCTGTGTCTTTGCCTTGTTACAGTGTATAGGAGAGTGTCAAGTGTCACTCTCCCATAAATTGTAACAAGGCAAACCCACATAGACTAAGTAATTTCACTTCTAAGATAATATGAAGCACATCCACAAAAGATGACACTTTTTGGCTGGTATGCTTGCTCTTCATATTAAAGCCCCTGATAGTGGCTCCTAGCACTCTACCAGTTAATGGGCATATGATAACCAGTTGTATATACCCTCGCAATACTAAGACATAGCCATAGGGAAACACTAACTAATATGAAAATACTAGAGATCACTAAAGCCCAAACCGATAGGTAACATTCTAACTCAAACAATATTTCTTGGAACATTCTCTACAAGACAGTTAAACATTCATAATTTAACATGAAAATTTGTGAAAATGATGATTCATCACAAAATAAGAAGACATATATAGCTGAGATGTAAGTCAGTAGACATTTTGTTTCTATAAATCTATGTGAAAACTGCCTTTAATTAACCCTTAAAGGCATGGACAAATGTCCTGAATTCCCACAAACCCACAGCCTCTATATGTCCAGTGGCTTAGCAGTAATTTCTAGTCAAGTCTTGGCAGCCTTAAGAGGCAGCCAAGACTTCACTAGAAATCACTGCTTACCTAATTTGTCTGTTGTCAACAGGACCTCCTCATGATGGCATGTTAAGTGTACCTGTTCTGAGGTCATATAAGTCGGAAAAGGGCCTTTCAGGGTTAAGACCATTTTCTTGTACATTTATAGAAAATATAATTTCAACAATTTGATAATCAATTATCTGAAATCAGGGAATTAAATTTTCTCATTCCTAATAATAAAGTATTGAGAGATTTGAGTCTTTTTCATTCTTATACCAACTGATTTTCAAACTAATGTTGTGTAACACTGCAAAATATTATGATCTGAAACAATATTTTTATGCATGGTTGAATAATCATTTATGTTTTATCTTACAATCAACATGTATTTTGTCTGTATTAACCCGATACTGTCGTATATCCAACCCCCTGATACAGATGTTTGTATAAGGGGGTCAGATACAAGCACGTTCCTTTCGCGTGAGTTCCATTTTTCTCTTTTTGTTCATCCGTACAAATAAATAGTTCGTTATATATTTGTCTACATTCTTGACTTATCCTCAACATATTGTAAGATAAAATGATTATTCCCATTATGTGGATGTACAAAATATGTATCCGAGTCTCGCTCCGGGTTCTAAGGGCAGATCAAGACGAGCTCGACTCAGATACATATTTTGTACATCCACATAATGGTAATAATCTCTATGGAACAAGTGGGCCAACCCATCTCAGGATAGGAACCCTGCCCATGCAACAGAAAATTTCCAGTTGCACAACATATCAATTTTTAGCTCGACATAGTTTGACTGGATCACTGAGTCATGGAATCACACACTCTCCATTTACATAAATGAAAGTGTCAATGACACTGTAGCTCAACTTGTCAAGACATGTACATGTATAGTATGTGACACAGCAATGACAAACATCCAGGTAATGACCTGATAACAAAGGTACATATAAAGTATTGTAACGGTCTGTACATAAATACTGGCCGTAGCCTGTAATAAATGTATAGGTAAAGTATAGTAAAGGTGGGTGACAGTCAGATGCTAAACTAGAAAAGAAATCTTTTGAGTCCCAGAGTGGGTCTGACTGAACCCCAAAATATTTGTTCTCATAGCACAGTGATAACAAAGGCACCCCAAAACACACTCATTCCTGTCCCAAGGTGAAAACAAAGGTACCCAAGAAGTTCCGTGAAGATCAGTTCATAAATACGAGCTGTATAGAAGTTGTGACAAAAAACTGATTGGACCTAATTTCGGTACAAAATGGAAACTGGCAGCCATCTTGAATTTTGGACCGCACTCAGAAACACTCGTTCCCGTCCCAAGGTGATAACAAAGGTACCCAAGAAGTTTTGTGAAGATCGGTTGATAAATACAGCCTCTAACCCGAGCCGTATTGACATGTTCACTTACAGTGTATAAGTAGCACTAAATAAATCAAAATTCATCTAATTTGCATAATTTCTGCACGAGAAAAAAACCTGTACTATATGTGATGTATTCCATGTTACTAAACATTCATAGAAAAATTTATTCCAATCAGAACTTTCATACAGAAGTTCTGTACAAAAGACTGATTGCACTAATTTTGGTACAAAATGGCTGCTGGTGGCCATCTTGAATTTTGGACCACACCCAAAAACACTCGTTCTCATTCCATGGTGATAACAAATGTACCCAAGAAGTTTCATAAAGATCGGTTCTTAAATACGGCCTCTAGCCTGAGCCGTATAGAAGTTGTGTACAAAAAACTAATTAGACCTAATTTCGGTACAAAATGGCCACTGGCAGCCATCTTGAATTTTAGACCGCACTCAGAAACACTCGTTCTCGTCCCAAGGTGATAACAGAGGTACCCAAGAAGTTTCGTGAAGATCGGTTGATAAATACAGCCTCTAGCCCGAGCCGTATTGACATGTGTACTTACTGTGTGCAAGTAGCACTGAAAAAATCAAAGTTCATCTAATTTGCATAATTTCGGCACGAGAAAAAAACCTGTATTATATGTGATGTATCCCATGGTACTAAACATTACTCAAAAAATTATTCAAATCAGAGCTTTCATGTGGAAGTTCTGCACAAAAATCTGATTGCTCCTAATTTTGAACAAAATGGCTGCCAGCGGCATCTTGAATTTCGGACCGGACCCCAAAACACTTGTTCTCGTCCCACGGTGATAACAAAGGTACCCAAGAAGTTTCGTAAAGATCGGTTCATAAATGCGGCCTCTAGCCCGAGCCGTATTGGCATTTGCACTGACAGTGCTGAAAGTAACACTAAACAAATCAAAGTTAGTCTAATTTGCGTAATTTAAGCATGAGAAAAAAACCTGTATGATATGTAATATATCTCATGGTACTAAACTTCATACATAAAATTATTCAAATCAGCGCTTTCATATGGAAGTTCTGTACAACTTCAGATTTCTGCATCGTCGGTACAAAATGGCGGCTGACAGCCATCTTGAATTTCGGACCGTACCCCAAAAACCCTCGTTCTCGTCCCACAGTCATAACAAAGGTACCCAAGAAGTTTTGTAAAGATCGGTTCATAACACGGCCTCTAGCCCGAGCCGTATCCAATTGTTGACGTACGGACAGACGAGCCATGACAAAAGCTCAAATTTGGGCTAAAAATAACTTTAGGTAACAAAGTATCTATCATAAAAATGGGTAGAAACATTAATTTGAAACACTTGTCAGGCAGTGAGATGTGTTAAATGTTTAGGGTATACTAATCTACAACATAATTAGCCAACAATGATGGTCTCACTGTTTGCTTAAGACTGCATGTGCTACAATACTCAGTGATTTCTAAGTGCAATGCATACAATGATTAACACAGTAAAAAGGTAAACTTTGTGAAAAGAATCACTTCTAACACTTTTTTAGTCAAGTTCAGAAACAAGAGCCCTCAAAAGGACTTAATCACTCCCCTGAAAAAGTTGTTTAATGGAACATTCAAGGTCTCATTCAGCATCTGTGGCTACTTGAAACTAACATGAACTCATGCACTGGACCAAAAAGAAACTTTAATCTGCCCCCGCCCCCATTCACCCCACAAGGATGCTGAACACCAAATATCATAAGACTGGTCAATATGGAGAAGATTTTTTAAAGAATATTTTCACATTGCACTAAGTTCAAATTTGGGCTCACATAAGAATACCAAATATGGATCCAGGGACTTGATTTGAACAAACTTGAATCTGGCCCCCATAAGGATGCTCTATCCTGAATATGAGAATATTCCTACTGTAGGATCTGAAGATGATTTTAAAAGAATATTCCTCATATTGCACTACGTTAAAATTAGGGCTCACATAAGAAGCCCAAATATATACCCGGAAACTTGATTTGAACAAACTTGAATCTGGCCCCCACAAAGATGCCGTATACCAGATATCAAAAGATTCTATCAATGCACAATGTTCAAATTCAGGCTCACAAACGAAGCCCAAATAGGAGCCAGGGATCTGATTTGAACAAATTTTCTTCCAAAGAAGATGTTTGAAGAAATTTTCTCATATTGCACTAAGTTAAAATTCAGGCTCTCATAGGGTACTTAAATATAAACCCAGTGTCTTGGTTCAAACAAACTTAAATATGATCCCCCAAACCTACCCCACCTCCAACCCAAAGATACTGTATACCAAACATCAAAAGATTCTGACTGGTTGTTCTGAAGAAGAGTTTTTAAAACTTTTGGGAGAAATAACACAGTTATGCCCCTTATGGGGTACCTATTGAGCTGGCAACTTGACTTCAACAAACTTGAATTGACATATTGTCGCATGAGTGCTAGAATGTTCTATGTCCCCTATGGGACATGGAACATTCTAGCACTCAGCCAACGATATGATGAGGAATATGCTTATCACATGTGCTTAAATTTGGACCAGTCATTTCTGAGAAGTCAAAAATGAAAAGTTCACAGTGGATGCATGATGGACAGAAAGTGATCAATAAAGCTCTCCTTGGGCTTCGTTCAGTTGAACTAATAAGTAGTCTTCAAAGCTCAAATGAAAAACATGTCATGAACAAATTGGGTTTTTTGTACAAATTATGTTGCAGATCTCCAAAAATCAAATCCTTTCTTTCCTCAAAACCAACATAATTTCTGACATCCATATTGTTCAGCATGGTTAAAGTTTTCACCTCTAGGTCGGAAACTTCAGATGCGAGAGGGATTAACAAAGGCATTTGCCCAGACCATGCTCTAACAAATGGAGATTTATTTATTTGAATTTAATGACACTTTCGACAACCAGGGTCATCTCGTGTCGGAAAACAAATGGAGATGAAACTGCTCAATTTGTTTTGAATTATTATTTGTTTTAATGTGTTGGTATTAGGCCTAAAAAAGTTAAAAATCTGTTTCTCAGGCCCTCCCGCATGGTCCTTTTGGCTACCGCATGCTCTCTTTTTATATAACCAGTGCAAACTTCAAAAAATAAAAATTAAATTGTTTGTCTGATATTTTACCAAAGTTAATAAAATTGATAAATTTGTCCCTTGAGTGCAACAAGACTTTGCACTCAAGGGACAAAATAAACCACCACCCATGCTGTTATGAACTGTAGTTTATGAGGCCTAAGACATAAAACAACCAAGAACATGAACTTTTGATGGCAAAGAAATAATTACAAAAAATAAAAAATAAAATAAACAAGACACCCCACGGGCCTGAAGTGCTCATCTTGAACAGAACACAATTTAAACATAGTCCAAGAATGAGTCTACATTAAGCACGCCATCTCCATAGGATACACTGTCAATCCTTGAGTCCCTCAGGAGTGACAAAAATAATCTGGGCATCATGCCTTTTCTTCTTCAGTTGATCATAAAGTAAAATGTAGAGCTCCCTTATGAAGCCCCTTGATACAACCTATGTGAATTAATCTTAGTTACACACCTCTAGAGGGTACTGAATGCAAAATTTTTAATTCCTCAACAAAATGGATAATTCCGGCTCCCATAGAGAGCCCAAATATTAACCCAGGCTCTTGATTTGAACACAGTTGAATCTGACTTCCCTAGAGATGTTGTGTACCGAATATGAAAGCATTCTGACTGTTGGATCTGATGAAGAGAAATTGTAAAGAAATTTCTTCGAATTGCACTAAGTTCAAATTTGGGCTACCATAGCGAGCCCAAATATTAACCTATGGATCCGATTTGAACAAACTTGAATCTGACCCCCCTAGAGATGTTGTATACCAAATGTGAAAGCATTCTGACAAGTGGATCTGAAGAAGATTTTTGAAAAAATTCCCTCATGTGGTACTAAGTTAAATTTCATGTTCCCATATGGAGCCCAAATATTAACCTAGGCAAATTGAACAACCTGGAATCTCCCCCCCCCCCTCCCCCCCCCCCCCCCCCTTAGAGATGTTGTATACCAAATATAAAAGCATTCCAACTGGTGGATCTGAAGAAGAAGATTTTTAAAGAAATTTCCTCATAATGCACGAAGTAAAAATTTGGGCTACCATAGTCAGCCCAAATATACACACCTAGGGATCTGATTTGAACAAACTTGAATCTGACCCCCTTAGAGATGTTGCATACCAAATATCAAAGCATTCTGACTGGTGGATCTGAAGAAGAAGATTCTTTTAAATTACCCTCTATTGAACAAAGATAAAATTTGGGCTTCCGTATGAAGCCCAAATATTCACCTAGAGACTTGGTTTGAACAATCTTGAATCTGACCTTCATAACAATGATGTATACCAAACATTAAAAGATTCTGACTGGTGATTCTGAAGAAGAAGATTTTTAAAGAATATTCCCCATATTACCCTATGTTAAAACTTCGGGCTCCTGTAGAGACCCCAAATATGAACCAATGAGCTTTATTTCAACAAACTTTTATCTGACCCCCCTATGAATGCTGTATACCAAATATGAAAAGATTCTGATGATTGGTTTTTGAGAAAAGATTTTTTAAAATTTTTGCAAATATGCGGACTCAGCATTTTTTCGATGCCCATTACAGAACACCCTAACATAACCGATGGCAATTTTTTTACCACTCAATTCTACTGGTCCTAAGGATACTTCATACCACATAACAGCTCTCTGTTCCCTGTGGTTTGGGAAATATGGGCGTTTGAAAATATTTCTATTTTTAGCTCCCAGGGTTCCCATGGGGATGCGGGAATTTTTTTTTTGCATGGGTCAAATACTTATGATCCAATAATACCACATACCAAATTTGGTTCATACCGGACCATCGGTTCAGAAAATAGAAATTTTGGGCGGGCCAAAAATCTTAACCCTCCCATTACAAAGCCAAATATTACTTCACGAACTTTGTTTGAACAAATTTGATTCTACACCTCATATGAAAGCTCCATAGCAAATATCAAGTCATTGTGCACACTGGTTCTTGAGAAGAAGATTTTAAAAATATTTTGGAGCATTTTCCCCCACTCCCTCCCTATGGGGCTGGGCATGTTGAGTTGAACAAAAATGAAATGCCCCTTTGGGA
Source organism: Pictodentalium vernedei (assembly GCA_031216915.1). Taxonomy (NCBI): domain Eukaryota; kingdom Metazoa; phylum Mollusca; class Scaphopoda; order Dentaliida; family Dentaliidae; genus Pictodentalium; species Pictodentalium vernedei. The sequence continues at coordinate 446,197,024 of CM062293.1, read as the reverse complement.
CCATCACTCACACAAACTTTCACTTGAATTGGCACAGTGGCTTTGGAGGAGAAGACCAAAACATGGAGTTGACGGACGGCGGACGGAGAGTGATGAGATTAGCTCAGCTTGACTTTGTCAAGATGAGCTAAAAACTGCCTGCCCACATGCAATTTTACAATAAATGGCCTGAGAAATAGAAAATCTACTTTATGAGGCCTTATCATAAACACATTTGATAACTTGAGAATACATTATACTTTCTGATACAGCATTTTCTTACACTGAAAATAAAATTCCACTTGAAAATACTATTTAAATACACAATTATGGCCACACAAAGTAGATCTTCTGTTTCTCAGGCCATTATTTGTAAAATTGCATGCGGGCGAGTGGTTTTTTATTTTATTTTTTATTTCTGTAATCATTTCTTTACCATCAAAAGTTCATTTTCTTGATTTATATTTTAGGCCTCATAATCTACGGAATAGCATGGGCAGTGGTGTATTTCGTCCCTTGAGAGCAAGAAGGCTTTGCAATGTTGAAGCATTGCAAAGCCTTCTTGCGCTCAAGGGACAAATGTATCATTTTTTTTTAACTTGTGTAAAATATCAGACATAAACCATTTAATTTGGTTATAAAAAGGAAGCATGCGGTAGCCAAAAGGACCATGCGAGAGGGCCTGAGAAACAGATTTTTAATTTTTTTAGGCCTATGCACTATAGAATAAGTAAACAGGTAATATTAGTCTGGTTGTTGAAGGTTTTGACCCAAAACAAATCAGTAACAAGCTGATTTGGGGGCCATTCAAAGTGGAAATAATCACAGAACAACATATCCCAAATCCACTGAAATCTGCTTTGGGGGCATTTTTTTATTCTAGATGGCATCCAAGATAGCTACCAATTTAATGAATTTTCCAGTATTTATTTATTTATTTCAATTCCCAAATTAGCCACCGAACAACAGAATATCTAACAAAGTATATTTGATTTGTGTTTCGGAGACTTCAGCAATCCATTTGATACCAAAAATGGCCATGAAAAGCTAAGATGTCCACCAAAATGGTGACCATCATGGCTGTAAAATTATGCTTTTAAGTCGGTCAGTGGAAGCTTTTGCAGTTCTATTCCTGCCTTGTGCAATGAAATCTTTTCCATAACCTTTGCACAGCTCAAGGTGGATAGAGTATGCATTGGTTATCCAGAGTAAATCATAAGGAATTGTTTATTTCACTCTCACTCATCCTGCTCTAGAATCACCTATCAGAGTTGAGATTTAATTCAGTTCTGAAGCCTCTACCTGAGAAGGTTTGTTTTTCCCTGCCCACATGCTGTGGATATTGTGTCACATCCACTCCAAGCATGTTTTAACCCTTTACCCAACGTAACGGCCAAAACCGGCCAGCGCTATTCTAAAAAATCGCGAATTAATTTTCAAAATATTTTCATTTTTTGTCTCAAAAACATAGGTTATGACCCCTCGTTGGAACGAGCTCGTCGAGCTCGTTCCAACGAGGTGTCATAACCTATGTTTTTGAGACAAAAAATGAAAAAATTTAGTTATTCAAGAATTTTTTTTGCAAGTGTCGTCTGCTTTTCATGTTAGGTAAAGGGTTAATAGGAGGTGAGACGTTTTCCATGTTCTGGTCTTCTGAACAAGATCTGCAGTTTTCCACATCTTTTTACCATTTTTGTGTGACTTGCATTATGTAGTCTTGATATATATATTGAACAAAGCACAATTTCTGTGATGCATTAGAAGCTCTTACCAAGTCCCTTCCACTCACTAAGCCTGAAGTGAGGTGAAACATGTCTGTGATGGGGGAGCTCTTCTTCACAGAATGAAACTTGAGGTACTGTGAGCAAGCTCACAAAGTAATACCCCCCGCGCCTGAAATGTATAAGTTAGATTATCTCCCCTTGGAAATGTCAGAACGGAATTATATTGCTTCATGCACATCTTCATATGGAGTTCTTCCATTGTGTAAAGTTTCATGAAAAGTCTTCAAACGGTTTAGGAGGAGTAGCGCTTATAAGGATGGACAGACGGACGGACAGGGTGATTCCTATACACCCCCCCAAACTTTGTTTGTGGGGGGTATAATAAACTACAAAGCCTTTGAGACTTACCAAAACAAGAATTTCATGTAGAAACCCATATTAAATCAAAGTTCAAGAGAGATAACCTGGTTAAAATTGTCGCAGATCAAAAATTTTGGAATATGCGCATGTTCACTTAGTAGTGATGATGTTTGAAAGGTTTCTTCAAAATCGGTTCTTTAATGTAGGAGGAGTTGCGCACACAAGAATTTGTTTGGACGGAAAGACGTACGGACGGATGGATGGACGGATGGAACGGACGGACGGACGGACGGACGGACGGACGTACAGGGCATTTCCTATATAGCCCTCACTTCTTCGAAGCGGGGGTATAATGACAAAAAACAGAGAGATGTTGCTAGTGTATATGCAACATGTGCCAGAAAGAGATATGGAAAGAGATATGTTGTTTTTTGACTGTTATGAGCATGGTCATTCTATTGAAGACCCTGAGTACAGTGGGAGAGAGGGTAAGACACATGCCTGTGCCAATATACATATGTTGAACTCGATCCGAAAAACTTGAGCTGGTAACTCAAAAGACTGGAATTCACTCCTATCATGATGGACTTAGGTGCATGCAGCACCCAAAAATCTACTAAATTTAAGCGAATGCAATTGGAATTTCCTCATACACCCATTCTGTGTCAATTTAACCATTTCCATAATCAAGTCATCCAATGTAGTTGGAGGTCCCAGAGGGTGAATTTGATGATGCTATCCCATACACTGGGCCAATTTATCCCCTGGGTACCTCTTTCTGTTTAGTTTTGAGACCCTGATTCAGATTGAGGTGCAAAGAGGGTAAGTTTAGTGATACTACCCTGCTGTGCAAGGTATCATCACTGAATTCACCCTCTGGGGACCTCATTTTGCAGATGTCAGTCTGCTTATTTTCTGGCTTGGTTGGAATGACTTATTTATTGCGATCATTACTCTTTTTCTATTTTTTATTTTTTTTATTTTTTCTTATTCAGTGTCTCATTTCCAGTTTTAAAGCTACACTCTCTGTCTTTCAAATTGTGGAAATAATATCTACCTTAAAGCCATATCTAAAAATGTGGTGAAGTCCTTGGAAATTCCCAATCGTTATGACTGACACATTTTAATTTTTTACCCCATGACACTCCATGATGTCACCTCAGAGTTCAGAGTTTTTTTAAATTTTATTATGCTGTAGAGGTCAAAACATTGGGAGATGGCTGGAGTTTTTGTTTTTCAATTTATCACCATTACTGATGTTTTTACTAGGGTTGTGGTGTCTTATCAATTTCTGTAGTCGACTAATCGCCAGCTTTAATCAACGGTTAGTCGATTAATAGTTATTTCTCATAAATTCAACAAAGAATTTCTTTCTAAATACTAACAAAACAAATTTAAATCTGATTATGCTTGAATGTGTACAATTCTGTGTTGAGATAAAATGGAAACAACAAAAATATCTCGGATTGATCTGAAGAATTTAAACAAAAGAACATTTGTGTAAATGTTTCATTTCTATAACTAATTTCCAGAAATTTTGAACATAAAACTCCCTCCATTCTTACACAAGTTACAACTTAGTAGTACAAGTGAACTGACCATTGTGAGCCTTGTAACAATTTTCTAACTTCCGCAGTTCAAATTGTTACAATGGTATTGTTCGAGTATACAAGACCAAAGATTCTATTCACTCTGCAGTCTGCAATGACTTCCCAACCTGCGAATTATTCAAAGGTACTCTGTGTGATCGATACTCTTTAGTACTGATTAACAGTGCTGATTAATACTATAGATAACAGAGATTGATCAAATGGCAAGCCTCAGTGCTTTTAAAATGATGTTGCACAATCATGCGGAAAACAAAGGCCATGGGATATTACAGTGGAACCCTGTTAATTGAATAGCCACTTTGCCAATGAAAATTATTCAATTAACAGGAGTATTCGATTAACAGGGACTGTGTCACTTTCCTGTATTCTAGAGATAAACTTAGCATTTATTCTATTATATTTTGTTTGACAGAGCTCCATGAGCTCTGTCAAACAAGATATAATAGATTAAATGCCTGTACTGGATGTACTGAGGCCAAATTGGTCTATAACCAAAGGAAAACTGGGAAGAGTCAGGGTAATTTCTCGACATGTTACAAGATTTTTTATTCAATTAACAGGAGTTTACTCTATAACCTATATTCAATTAACAGATCAAATTTGTACTGGAGGCATGGTAAATGGTTTTGTGTTGGGAAATTATATTCAATTAACAGGGATATACAATTAAGAGATATCCAATTATGTGGGCTCCTCTGCACAAGGAACTATAGTTATACATTTCAAAGGTTAATAATCTAACAGGGGCGCGGTGGCTCAGTTGGTAGAGGTGCAGGCTGCAAGCCGAGAGGTCCTCGGTTCGAATCCCACTTGCGGCATCCGCGTTGTGTCCTTGGGCAAGACACTTAACCCCCATTGCCTACGTGGGGGCACGGTGGCGTTGTGTACTAAGGCTTACTGCACGCCGATGGTGCACGTGTCTTCAACCAATGCTAACCCTGATTGTGTGGAGTTAGTATGTTGGGGAGCTGACAGTTGTTCGCCGTTGCTCGGTGGTTCTCTCCGGGTACTCTGGCTTCCTCCACCTGTAAAACTGTCGTGGTCTGGATTAGCCATTGTGCATAAAAATGTGACCTTAAACACCAATAAATAAATAAATAATAATCTAACAGTTCATTCATCTCATCACACAGTACAATTTAAAATCAACCTGTACCACTTTAAAAATGAACGACAGTAGACTAAAAATAAAATCTGTTGACTATTGCAACAGTTGAAGGTTAGTCGATTAATCGAATACTCGTGGTTGCCCTAATTTTTACATCACTTCAAATTTAGGGGTTATATTGCACATTTCTCATTGGAAATGCTGATTTTCTTAACACACAGCTCAGTATAAATAATACACACAGCTACGAAATTTCACAGGACTTTACTTTCATGATGATCTATTATATGCATTTGTTACAATTTCAAAGTTAACCCTTTATCCAAAATAACGTCAATTAGACAGGTTTTTTTCATTAATGTTCAATATCTGCCGGATTCCTGAATGCTCACACTAGAAATTTGGGATATATATTCTCGAATAAGGGGCCTGCATTAAAAAAGCGCTGCTGATGCCCCCGACCGCAAAAACATTTCTAAGTCAAAAGAGTGAAAAAGGGTCATAACTCTGAAAAAAATCTGTTGAAGAAACTCACCCTACACATGGATCGTTCCCCCATGATGCTCTATCACAACACCAAATATTCAAATCGGATTAGCAGTGGCTGAGATACAAGGGGAAATGTTGGTACGGATGGATGGATGGATGAAGAGATGGACGGATTAATGGATAGATGGATAAACGGATGGATGGAGGTCTCCACTAGATACCTCTTTGCCTTTTCAAGTTGGGTGCATAACTAGAGGCCTAAAGAGCCTGTAATCACTCACCTGGAACTACATATAAAAAATTTGATTTCCCAATGGCTTTCCATGGTAACTATGAGCTGCAATTGTGGCCATGTTTGCAACATTACTTCAACATTACATGAGGATCATTGGTAGAAGGTGTCCCAGTCCTCAATCACGTGAAGTTTCAAAACATTTGACTTTGCAGTTTGAGAGGGGAATATTTTTGCAAAATCCATCAACCAGAATCAGAGAATGTCTCTGGTGGCCATATTTTCCAACCAACAGGAACAAGAAGAGGATCGTTTGTAGAGGGCCTCCTACAGACCATTCCTGCCAAGTATGGTTCACGTCAGCTCAGTAGTTCCAGAGAGAAGATGAAAATGTGATTTCCCATAGGTTTTCTATAGTAACTATAAGCCGCAATTGTGGCCATGTTTGCAACACGATCAACATTAAATGAGGAACATTTGTAGAGGGTGTCCCAGTCATCAACCGTGCAAAGTTTCAAAACATTTGGCCTTGTGGCTTCAAAGGAGATTTTTCAAAATCCACCAATCAGAATCAAAAAATACTTCTGGCTGCCACGTTTTTCGATGCACGGTAACAAAAATGAGGAGCACTTCTATAAGACCTCCCATAGACTATCCCTGCCAGGTTAGTAAGTTGTTAGGTTCACGTCGGCTCAATAGTTCAGAGAAGATGAAAATGTGATTTCTCATAGGGTTTCTATAGTAACCATAAGCCAAAATTATAGCAATGTTTACAACCCGATCAACATTAAATGAGGATCGTTGGTAGAGGGAGCTCCAGTCATCATTTATGTGAAGTAACATTTGGCCTTGCAGTTTCAGAGGAGAAGATATTTCAAAATCCACCGATCAGAATCAAAGAATGCCTCTTTTCAAACCCATGGGAACAAAATGAGGATCGTTTGTAGAGGACCTCCCATAGACCATGCCTGCCAGGTTTGGTTCACGTCGGCTCAGCAGTTCCGGAGAAGAAGATGAAAATGTGATTTCCCATAGGCTTTCTATAGTAACTATAAGCCACAACTGAAGATATGTTTGCAACCCGATCACCATTAAATGAGGATCATTGGTAGAGGAGCTCCCAGTCATCAACCACGCAAAGTTTCAAAACATTTGGCCCTGTGATATCAGAGAAGATTTTTTCAAAATCCACCAATCAGAATCTAAGAATGCCTCTGGCGGCCACATTTTCAAACCCATGGGAACAAAATGAGGATCGTTTGTAGAGGACCTCCCATAGACTATCCCTGCCAGGTTTGGTTCACATCGGCTCAGTAATTCCAGAGAAGAAGATAAAAATGTGATTTTGCATAGGGTTTCTATAGTAACTATAAGCTGCAATTATGGCCATGTTTACAACACAATCAACATTAAATGATGATCTTTGGTAGAGGGGGTCCCAATCATCATTTATGTGAAGTTTGGCCTGGTAGTTTCAGAGGAGAAGATTTTTGAAAATCCACCAACCTGAATCAAAGAATGTCTCTGGTGACCATGTTTTTCAACCCACTGGAACAAAATGAGGATCGTTTGTAGATGACCTCCCATAGACTATCCCTGCCAGGTTTGGTTCATGTCGGCTCAGTAGTTCCAGAGAAGAAGATGAAAATGTGATTTCCCATAAGGTTTCTACAGTAACTATAAGCCGCAATTATGGTCAAGTTTGTAACCTGATCAACATTAAATGAGGTTCATTGGTAGACGGGGTCCAAGTCATCATTTATGTGAAGTTTCAAAACATTTGGCCTTGCAGTTTCAGAGGAGAAGATATTTCAAAATCCACCAATCAGAATCAAAGAATGCCTCTTTTCAAACTCATGGGAAACGAAATGTGGATCGTTTGTAGAGAACCTCCCATAGACTATCCCTGCCAGGTTTGGTTCATGTCGGCTCAGTAGTTCCAGAGAAGAAGACGAAAATGTCATTTCCCACAGGGTTTCTACAGTAACTATAAGCCGCAATTGTGGCCATGTTTGTACCCAATCAACATTAAATGAGGATCGTTGGTAGAGGGGGTCCCAGTCATTATTTATGGAAAGTTTCAAAACATTTGGCCTTGTGGTTTCAGAGAAGATTTTTGGGAATCCACCAACCAGAATCAAAGAATGTCTCTGGAAGACATGTTTTTCATCCGGCGGGAACAAAATCAGGATAGTTTGTAGACAAGCCAGAAAATAAGCAGACTGTCATCTGCAAAATGAGGTTCCCAGAGGGTGAATTTAGTGATGCTACCTTGCATGGCAGGGTAGCATCACCACATTTACCCCCTGTGAACCCCAATATGAATCAGGGTCTCAAAACTAAACAGAAAGAAGTATGCAGAGGATAAATTTGCCCACCGTATGGGATAGCATCATTAAATTCACCCTCTGGGGACCTCATTCTGCAAATGTCAGACTGCTTATTTTCAGGCCTGTTTGTAGAGGACCACCCATAGACAATTCCTGCCAAGTTTTGTTCACACTGGCTCAGTGGTTACAGAGAAGAAGAAGAAAATGTGAAAAGTTTACAGATGCTGGATGACGGACACTGGACGACGGATGCCAAGTGATGAGAAAAGCTCACATGGCCTTTTAGGCCAGGTGAGTTAATAAAAACCACATCAAAAAATGCCATCACTTGTCTGTGGCTGCTGTTGGGGTGAAGTCAGGACTCCATTGTCCAAAAAATTAAAGTTTGTCTAATTTATATGAAGATTTAGTATGTTGTACAGCTCAAAATACAAAAAGATAGATGTTTGGGGATTTTTTAATTTAACCTCATTTGCGGCCTTTTTACTTCACTTTATGTTTTTACACCCCCTCCCATTTTGTGACAACCTTATGTCAAAAACTGCAAAAGATACTCCTATAAAAAGTTAAACACACACTGCAAAGGATAGTTGGAAGGTTGTTGTGGCAAAAATGTATGCTCAATGACACAACCAACTGGACACTATGACGCAAAATGTGATGGAGGTGGAAAAAACATAAAAATTATATTCCACTTTCGGATGGTTTGAACTTGTGGCTTTTTAGCATTCATGGTCCCAAACACAAAGTTGAAAAAATATTTGAAATCAGACGTCAGTCACCAGAGATATGACATAAACAACATCAGGGGTGCTCTCCTCCCATTTGCTGACACTCCTAAATCCAAAACTACAAAACATAGCATTCAATTGATATCACATACGGCTCAAGGAGTAATTGAAGTCAAACACTGCCAATTTTTTATCCAGATTGCCTGAAAAATGTTTACACTATGACGTAAATTCCTACCGAAGATGTCAAAATTAAATTTCACTTCATGCAGTTGGAATCAAAATTAAATTTCACTTCACGGACTTGAGATTTTAACTGGTAGAGTGCTAGAAGCGACTATCAAGGCTTTAATATGAAGAGCAGGTACCCCCACCCAAAGGTGTCATATTCTGTGGATGTGCTTCATATTATCTTAGAAGTGAAATTAATTAGTCTTCATGGGTTTGCCTTGTTACGATTTATGGGAGAGTGCCTGTTGGCACTGTCCCATAAATTGTAACAAGGCAAAGACATGTGAACAAATTTTGATGACCAAAAATAACTTAGCACTCTACCAGTTAATACTCAGGGTCCCAAATACAAAAGTGCAAGAATTTTGACTTCAAACACCCAAGATATGACTTTAATACCATTGGGCTTATTATTATGCCCCTGACCTCCAAAAGGGGTATCTACTGAAGACCTCCGTCCATCTGTCCATCCATCTGTCCATCTGTCAGTCTTTCCACACCAACAAATCAGGTTTATGTGCCTAGTTGTTGGTACACAGCACTGTTATGGTGTCTAGTCTGATTTATGTGACCAGCCACATAAATTTGAACTTACAAATGGTGTTTATATGTCTAAAAAGTGGGTTATGTGGCTAAAATGTTTTATGTGGCTACTAAGTGACAAAAAGTGGGTACTGTATTTCAGGGATTTAATGTTAGGGTAAGGGTTTGGGTGAGGGTTAACCCACTGAACCGGAGCAGCTGTTTTTCTGGCCCAGGAACATGATGTATCATAATTGCATTTAGTATGATAGCCGCTAAATGAATGTGTGGAGTAGACGAATATTGGTCTACCCCAAATAATCAATATGGACTCTCCCGATTGCTGTCATTGAACTGACATGGAAGATCCCATCATGGTTCAAAGGGTTAAGGCTACTTCGAACATGCCTACGGATCGGGGCAGTGCCACATGCTTTGTGTAGGCCTTGTTTCATCATTTGACAGATTTTGGCCAGTTTTCATTAAAAATGCTATCTTGTCATTCACATAACACCCAATTTATAAATGGCACAGCTATCAAACTTCACACACTGTTTTCTGGTTATTTCATATTGTGCAATTTTATTTTTTTAATTTCAAACTTCTGCATCAGATGCCAGTGATGCCAATTTTAATATTTTTTTCAATATCTTTTATTTTCAATCACATTTTGAGCCTAAGCCTTTCTAATTTCAGTAATTTATAATTTTCCAAAGTGTGATTTCCTGGGATTTCCAGGTTTGATTATCAACGATACATTCACAAGTGAATTACGCAATCAACAATTGTGTCATGTATCCGTGTGCACAGACAAAGACGCTTTGCTGTGGGTGTAATGGGGACTTCATTGTTTTTATTTTTTTAACTCTTTACCTAACATGAAAAGCAGACGATTCTGGCAAAAAAAATTCTTGAATATTTAATTTTTTAATTTTTTGTCTCAAAAACATAGGTTGTGACCCCCCATTGGGATTTACTGGGATTTCCAGGCTTGATTATAAATGATAATTTCACAAGTGAATAATGCAATCAACAATTTTGTCATGTATCCGTGTGCGCAAACGAAGACGCTTTGCTGTGGGTGTAATGGCGACTTCATTGTTTTTGTTTTTTTTAAACCTTTACCTAACATGAAAAGCAGACGACACTGGCAAAAAAAATTCTTGAATAACTAATTTTTTTCATTTTTTGTCTCAAAAACATAGTTTATGACCCCTCATTGGAATGAGCTCATTCCAATGAGAGGTCAAAGCCTGTGTTTTAGAGACAAAAAATGAAAAAATAATGAAAATTAATTGGCGATCGTTTAGAATAGCGCTGGCCGGTTTTGACCATTACGTTAGGTAAAGGGTTAAATAATATAATTATCGTTAATAATGAAAAGTAATAAACAGAGAAATCGCTTGACTGGTCTGGTTACATGAAATAATTCATTCGAGGCGAGGGACTATATTGTAAAACACTCGTGCGCACTCGTGTTTGTACAACGTCCCTCACCTCGATTGAATTATTTCACGTAACCAGACCAGTCAAGCGATTACTCTCTATATAATCTCCACAAAATACCATATCTAAAAATGTTGTGCCATCCTGAGAAATTTTTGACAGTTACACCCAAATGCGGAGGTGATGTCATAGAGGATCAAAAATTAAAATGCATCCGATTTTTTTAAATTTTAAGTATGCTGTAGAGCTCAAAAAATTATGAGATAGGTGTTTTTTTTCTTTTTTCGATTTGCTGCCATTTTTACCTCACTTCAAAGTTTAACCTATTTTTTACCTATTTTATTAACAATGAGCGATGGGTACGCTTTATTGAGTGCCTTAATACTTAAAAGAGCAAGCAACACCTTTTCCTCATTGTCGGGTGCTTTGGCCGTGATTGTTGGATAATTTCTGGAAATTTGCTTTTCGATTTCAAATCCATCTGGCTTATTTTGCTCTCCTTTACCATTTCTAGTCTATCGCTTAGTTTGTTCACTGCGGTTTAATGATCCTTTTGCCAACCAGGGCCATAACGAGCTGGACAGTTTTACAGTTGGAAGAAGGCAGAACCAAGCAGTGGCAATCAACTATCAGACTCACCAACTTACCAACCTAGAACAGAGAGAGTTAACAGTTGTTGAAAGAAAGTGCTCCATCATCATGTATACCCTTTAGTGCACAGCATCACCATGCCCCAGCCCCACATGGGCAATTGGGATTAAGTGTCTTGCCCAAGGACACGATGCAGATGGCTCTATTTAATGAGCTGCCACAATCCCAGATTGTCGATAACAATTATGGTATGAAGTATTTAAAGAAAAAATAACTACAATTTACATGAAACCACTCCTGGTATCAATAATAGTGCCTTTGTATCAGTTTATTTTGTATTATATTTTATCATATGACTCATCCATTTTGTTCACTTTAAAACATTTGATATTTTGTTTTCATATTAATCAGTGATAAATAAAGCCTTCCATCAATTTCATTGGTCAATTTCAAAACTAGACAATTTGACTGACTGAACAAAATAAAACTGGGCCACATTTTCATAATTTGCATAATTAGAGTTGGGAGCTTTCATTGGTCAATTTCAAAACTGAACAATTTGATTGGCTAAACAAAATACAACTGGGTGACATTTGCATAATTTCAGTTGGGAGAATTTACGTTATCTGTCCTATTTAGGGTGGGTAATATTGTATTAATCTTTTACCTACAAGAAAAACGCCATTCATTTTTTTTATATTTTCACTTTTTGCTTCCAAAACATAGGTTATGACACCTCATTGGAACGAGCTCGACAAGCTCGTTCCAATGAGGGGTCATAACCTATGTTTTGGAAGCAAAAAAGTTTATTATACGAAGATGTTTTTCTCAAGTGCCGTCTGCAACTTAAGTCAGGTGATGGGTTAAAAAGTCCTCCTAAGTGGCTAATTTGTGCGTGTGTGTGTCATATGATAAACAGAATATGAAATGAGTATTTTTCTCATATAATATTTATGAAACTCATCCAAACTTTCCTTTTGGGTTCGCCAGAGGCTCGCCAAAAACGGAAAATTCTTAGACTCGTTTCATAAATATTATATGAGAAAAACACTCATTCCATATCCTCTATTTATGACAGAAAACTTAGCAAAAACTGAAGAATAAACTCAAATAGCTCACTGACATGTTAGGAACACAAATTATAAACACTGGGTCGGAAATCATGTGTTCCTGAAGCAAATGAGGGAAACAAAATGTCCTAGCGCAAAAGTCAATGAATCTACAGCCATACTGGAGGCCATCTTGAATTTTACCCTTTGGTCCCCTGTTTCCTGGAATGGTATCGCCTTTGTGTATGCTTACAGTGGGATGGGTCAGTCCAATATCAATATACAGGGAGGATAAAATAATAACTGCAGTCTGCAGCCATATGGCTGCAGACTGCAGTTAATATTTTATCATCAATGCCCTGTATATAGACCTCTTATAATAAGACAAAAATGGGACGAAATTATGTCTTGGAACAAAAAAAGCGGTCTTACGGGTTCAAAGGGTTAAGAAAACCTTCACAGTGGATTTCTGTGGACTCTGAATGTGTGTTGTCCAATGCTCATTTCCACTTCAAATGAGATGAAAATCAGCATGTTATCAATTTGTTCCAAATGGAAATTTTCAACAACCAGACTAATATTGGGTCAAAACGGGAAAGAAATACCACCTAAATTCAAACCTCTATAAAAGATTGTCCCCCAAATGGATTTCAGTGGATTCTGAATATGTTATTGAGTGAATTCCCCTCTTTCCAGCAACACCAAACTTAGCCTGTCACCAATGTGTTCTGGGGAGGTCTGTATTTTCGCATTCAATGACTAGATGAAATAGTCAGTTTTAATTAAGTCTTCTTAATGGGATTCATCTTGTTGGGACGTTACTTTTCGACATTCATCTTGTTGGGATTATCTTGTTGGAATCACACCAAATTTAATCCTTTGCAGTTTGATGTTTAGAAGATCAAAATTTCCACCTGCAAAAAATTCTAGTAATATAATTACGATTTAACCAATTCAATCTTGTTAGACTTAAAAGAAAAATTGGTTAAATTCGAAGTTGCATTATGGGAAAATTTATCAAATTCGATAAAGAAATAGAGGATATCTATGCTGTTTTAGTGAATATCAGGAATTATCTCAGGAGTGTGGACCTGAAAGTTTTATTTTTCACGAGCACTTTTTATTATACGCTACCTGACATTTCACTGTGCACTATTCAGCCCAATTCAACTGCAAACAGTTTCAAGACAATAACAAAGATCTGCTATCGTTCCTTCAAGGTGACATTCAAGGCGAGGTCATGCGCCGAAGCGTGACATCATTTAGGAAGCTACTGAGGGATATTTCTCGATATCTATCGAGTCGATAGATATCCAGAAATATCTTTTACATAATTTGCGATAATTCACAGGCTAGCATATAATAAATTTTGTTATTTTTACCCGTGTGTAAAGGAATAACTCTTACAGTGACAGAAAATATCTGAAAACACTTTATATCCTTGCATTCCTTTGGTAAGTCCTACAGCATTAACATACAGTAATAGTTTTTTTTCCTACCAAGATGTGGCCCACTTATTATTGGGCCAAAAACGTTTCTCTGTTTTTATCTTGAGCACTTGATCTGTACCTGAAGTACTGAAACAGAAGTGCTGTCTTTCACTAATAGTTCATAAAAGATAAATTTATTATTGGTTATAAAGCCACCATCAGGCATGTCAACCGATACCTGTACCGGTACTGGTACTGCCAGTTCCCTCAGGCTCCAACCAGAACCGATACTGAAGCTTTTGTCCTGCCGGTACTGGGACAAAATTATTTTATGGGGAAATTCCTAATTTTAACTTATTGGTGAATGAACATATCAAACCACTCTACAGGTGCATGTTCTGTCTGCACCACAACTCGATAAGGCTGACCATTTTGACTTTTTTTCATATACGTCGCATTAAAGACACTGGAAGCACCGTCATCGGCTACTTCAAAGGAATTATTCTGTGGTGACATCAAAGTAATCATAAAGCATGAGCCTTGTGCTTTATGATTACTTTGATCTCACCGCAGAATAATTGGATGATACCATGTTTGTCTTGTAAACTTGGCGACTGGTGTTGTTTAAATGTGAATTTTTGCCATCTCATTGCGATATGTCATCCAATTGTTGATTTGCCCCAGTACCGGTTTTGGTGGGACAGGCTCTGTCCCATCCCTGTACCGGTTATGTTGGTACCAGGGGTACTTTTGACATGCCTGTCCATCATTGCTCAGAATTCGGAGGTTTTGATTTTTCACATTTGGTTTCAGTTCGGTTTTTTTAAAAAACCTTGGTTTCAGTTCAGTTTTTCTATGTGCTAAGAACATATAGTGAATAATACTTCAGGTGCCTCAACTTCAAGACTGAAAATAATTTTCATTGCTCTTCCAGACAAAATGTCAGACACCAAATAAATCATGTCTGTCATTTAAGAATGATATCCGACATATTACAAAATGGAGTTTGAGTATTCGAAATAATGTGTTTTGGGCGTACATGTACTTCATCTTCAAACTGCTCAGAATTCATCCAACCATACCTTGTTTGGCAGGGCTCAATGAGCCCTGCCAAACAAGGTATGATTAGTTTCATGGCTCAATGAGCCCTGCCAAACAAGGTATGATTTGTTTCATTCTGAATTGGAACTGAATTACCCTTCAGACATAATTTAGATACATGTGTGGCTATATCAAATCATATTCCTTCACATGCCATTAATACTGATGAGCTGTAGTCACTTTCTTCACACTTGCCAGGACCAGAAATCACAATAATCATTAATTTTAGGCTTACTAGTTATGTACATGATTTCCAGCATGCATGATGTTCTGATCACTGAACTTCATTGAATATTTTGGTATCAGACATTTTGACTGATGACTTTAAACCTCAGTCAAGACATTGGCCTTTCTGTACCTGACATTGTCCTTGTCTGACCACTTACTTTCTGGTATGCTCAATTTGAAAAAAATTCCCAATAGTTTGTTTGACACCACAAACCACAAAAAGCCCTGTCTGTAAGTATCTCCACTGAGTTCAGCCCAACTTCTCTTTGATCATTTTTAGGAGTTCTTAGGGATCAGTTACTAAGCCTACTGAGTCAGTAAAATCTTAAATTATGGCAACAAATGAATAAAGGTCATCTAATCTATGTTGTGTTATCATTGCTGCATTTTCTCCCTTATTGACTCGTCCGGTATTTATTTATTTATTGGTGTTTAAGGTCACATATTTCTGCACAATGGCTACTCATGACCATGACAGTTTTATGGGTGGAGGAAGCCGGAGTACCCGGAGAGAACCACCGAGCAATGGTGAGCAACTGTCAGCTCCCCAACATACCAACTCCACACAAGCAGGGTTAGCATTGGTTGAAGACAGGTGCATCATCAACGTGCAGTACGCCTTAGTACACAACGTCACCGTGCCTCCATGTGGGCAATGGGGTGAAGTGTCTTGGACACAACGCGGTTGCCACAGGTGGGATTTGAACCGAGGACCTCTCGGCTTGCAGCCTGCACCTCTACCTATTGAGCCACCGCGCCCCCACTCGTCTGGTAAAGGAGAAAATGTGACAATGAGAACATCAGGGCTTGACAATTCAGAATTTTGATGCACCCATTTGAAGGTTGCCCCATCACATGTTCATTAACCTTTTGATCTTTTGCCCCAATTTTTTTTTGGGGGGGGGGGGGAGGGTTAACCCTTTACCTCACATAGCTTTTCCCCAAATATCCTGAACTTCATGATTAAAACCTTTGTCTCAAATTTTCAATAGAAGCATTCAAATATGGATATCATTGGAACCAGCTGAACCAATAATATCCATACTGGTATGGATTTATTGAGAAATTGCCATGATGTGTGAGGTTGTGTAAGCCACACTTAGGCTAATGTTGTGGACATTTTTTCCATTTTGTTAGGTAAAGGCTTAACCTCTTGGTTAACCATTATAATTGGCAGATTTGGGGAAGTGAATTTTGTTGAGAAATAAAAGTCATTATGATTTATAATAATTTATCTTTTATCATTGTTACATGTCTTCTTTTGTCATTACCTTCCAATCAAATCTCCAATTATGAAACTATTTTTGGTTAACCTACAAATAGGTCTCCCAAAAATAATTTTGCGTAACCTATAGGCAACCCGTCCTGCAGGTTGCCCCAATTGTCAAGCCCTGGAACATGATGTTTTCATCAATTTGCCAGATATACTAAGTGGCGTCAATAGGAGCCATTTCCCTCCCAGTAACATAGTTTTATCAGTTTATGCACAAACGCAGTAAAACCGTTTGGGTAGTTTTTGCAGTTTGGTTTTCCTGTTTGCTGCAAAAATTTGAACTGCATTGGTAAACCAAAAAATTTCTGTTGTTGTTAATACACATATCTGGAGAATTTGGAATCAAGTATTGTGCTTGGGCAATTGTTTATGTAATGTAAATTGTTATGGCCAGCACTATCAAGCCTGGAAATAAGCAATCTGTCATTTGCAGAATGAGGTCCCCAGAGGATAAATTTGCTGATACTATCCAATACAGTGGGCCAATTTATCCACTGGATACCTCTTTCTGTTTAGGCTTGAGACCTTGATTCAGATTGAGGTTCACAGACGGTAAATTTGGTGATGCTACCCTACTGTACAGGGAAGCATCACCAAATTCACCCTCTGGTGACCTCATTTTCCAGATGACAGTCTGCTTATTTCTAGGCTTGTCTAAAATGTAGGGTATGAGGGGTTAAATCATGGTAAAATGCTAATAATCATCATATAGCAGCATTATAAAAGCCAGGATATGAAAATAGGGCAAGTAAGTGACCTAAACAGAAGCTTTAACATTATTGGACACGTACTCCGATGCCGACCGATCGAGCCATGCCATAAGCTCACACAACTAAAGTTGGTGAGCTAATAAAAATGTATTTTTATAATTTTTCAAACTGAAATTATAAATATTCAGCCTTTCAGATGGTACCCAAGGGTCCATAAACTGAAATGTTACAAGTGTTTGTGGTGCTTTTTCTTACACTGTAAAGCCCTGTTAATTAGTCTATGTGAAACACATAGGCCATTGTTTTTGGAAGGTTTCTTTTTCTTTTAGTTCTTTCTTTCGGTCTTCCACACACTTCCTTGTCGTCACAATAACTCAAATATAAATCTTCCATTCCTGTTGCTTTTTGGTATACTGATAGGCACTCACCTCTGCTCAGCCATCTCTGTTTTTCAGGCTCATGTAACATTGAGGGAGTGTGCTTTGAAAGTGGGTCATACTCATATCTCCAGCATGGTATGACCTGTGGGCTTGGGATCAACATCAAATGAGTCGAAACTCGATGGAGGTTCAAAATGTGGGTCAAGGTCACTGAGGTCATTGAGGTGCATTTTTAAGAAACTAAACATTCTGAAAGTGGGTCTCACTCATATCTCACACATGGTATGAACTTATGGAACTGGTACTATCACCAAATGAGTCAAAACTCAATGGAGGTTCAAAATATGGGTCGAGGCCATAAGGTCACCCAGGGATCATTGAGTGCATTTTCAGAATTGCTAGAAACTGCATTTTATGACCACTCTAATGCATTTTCTAAAGTTTATACATGTACAGTGGAACCCTGTTGATTGAATAGCTATTTTGCCAATAAAAATTATTCAATTAACAGGAGTATTCAATTAACAGAGGTTGTGTCACTTTCCTGTATTCTTGATATAAACTTAGCATTTATTCTATTATATCTTGTTTGACAGAGCTCATGGAGCTCTGTCAAACAAGATATAATAGATTAAATACCTGTATTGGATGTACTGCGGCCATATAGGTCTGTAAACAAAGGAAAACTGGGGGGAGTTCAGGTAATTTCATGACAGGTTACAACATTTTTAATTCAATTAACAGGAGTTTACTCTATAACCTATATTCAATTAACAGGTCAAATTTGTACTGGAGGTATAGTAAATGGTTTTGGGTTGGGAAATTATATTCAATTAACAGGGTTATTCAGTTAGGAGATAACCAATTAAGTGGGCTCCACTGTACTTCTACACTCAAAAATGTGGGCAGAGTCAAACTTTTGAAAGTAGATATGTTCATATCTCAAGCATGGTATGACCTATGGACCTGGGATGAATGAGACAAAATTCACAGGAGATTCAAAATATGGGTCACGGTCAACAAAAGGTCATTGAGTGTATTTTTCAAAAATGCTAGAAATTGCATTTCATGCCTTCCTAAAGCATTCATACATGTATTTCATCACTCCGAAAAGTGGGCAGAGCCAAACATTTTGAAAATAGGTGACGCTTATACCTTAAGCACAGTATGAGCTACAGACCTGGGACCAACACTAAATGAGTACAAACTCGCTGGCGGTTCCAAATTTGGGTCCAGATCACTGGAGGGTCACCCAGGCATCATTACATGCATTTTTTCAGAACTGCTGGAAATTATTGCATTTTATGACCCCTAATGCATTTCTGAAGTTCATACAAGTATTTTTTCACTCAGAAAAGAAATATCTATTTCTGATTCCTTCATAGAAAAGTGGGCTTCACTGTACTTCACACATATTTTGTTAAGATGGAGAAAACACACCTGCAATGTCTCACCTGCTGTGATATTCTTTTTCCCTTTCTGGATATATTCATCTGACATCCTTGATTAAGAATAACATTTAATCAGCAATGTTATTTGCGGTATGGGTATTATTTGTTAATTGTAAAAGGCTATGTTTCATCCAAAATCCATTTTATAACTTGGGTCGTAGTGAGAACACAGAGTATAAAAGGATTGTATAAGATTCCACCCCTTCTTGGGAGGCTTTTATTATTGGTTCCACAATTAAGACAACTTATGAAAATGAGTTTTCTAGTTTACATAATTCAAGAGACTAAGTAAATATTTGAATAAGTTAATTGGCAATCTGTCAGTAACTAAGCCTAACATTACTGTACATGTGCACATACTGTACTTTCAATCAGGTTGAGGAAATTTTTTAACCCTTTACCCAATGCAGACAATATCAAAATTATTTATTTTAAAAAATTTTCCAACATATTTCAATAAAACCATATCATGTGACCCCTCACTGGAACAAGCTTAATGGACTTATTCCACTGAGGGGCCATGATGTGTTTTTTTTTAAATTTTAAGAAAAGTAATTTTTTTTCATCTGCTGAATTTGTTTATTATGCAGGCAGATGTGGCTTATTCTTTAGGTAGAGGGTTAATGGAAGTAATGTTTATTGCTATTGAACAGGCTTAAGGGAATCTCAAAGCAGTTTCTAGTACAACAGTTTTAACTGGCTCCATGCTAAATTAATTCGAGATTTGTTTGCTGTATTTGGGGTTTTGTAGTGCTGACACACTTTTAAGAGTATAGGGAGTCACAAGACATGGAAAATAGAGATGGGCAACATACCAAAAAAACGATACCGAAAACCGAACCAAACCAATTGAATACTGATACCCTCTGATTTTTAAATTTTCCTACATTTGCTATTTATATTTATTTATTGACTAGTGTTTAAGGTCACATATTTCTGCACAATGGCTAATCGTGACCGTGACAGTTTTACGGGTGGAAGAAGCCAGCGTACCTGGAGAGAACCTCCGAGCATCGACGAGCAACTGTCAGCTCCACAACATAACTCTGTTCAAACTCCGCTCATGCAGGGTTACAGCAGTTGAAGACATGTGCACCATCAACGTGCAGTACGCATTAGTACACAGCCTCATCGTGCCCCCATGTAGGCAATCGGGATAAAGTGCCTTGCCCAAGGACACAACGAGGGTCGACCTGGACGGGGATCGAACTCAGGGTCTCTGGCATAGAAGTCCAACAGTCCACCACTGAGCCAATGTGCTCTCTTGCTATTTGTAAGTACCTGTTCAGGCTTGATAACAAATGAAAGGTTAATTTACATGAAAGAAGTGACTTTCTTTTCAGTTTTGTTAACCCTCAATGGACTGGGAAACTGTCATGAATACCCACTAGACTTCAATCTGTACATGTCCAACTGCTTTGCAGTGATTTCTTGTCCAGTCTTGGCTGCCTGTTAACCCTTTACCTAACGAATCGCCTGCATCCACCTGCGTAATATGCAAATTCAGCAGTTGAAAAAATATTATTTTTCAAAAAATTTCAACAAACCCATATCATGTGACCCATCGTTGGAACAAGCTTGTCGAGATCATTCCAACAAGTGCTCACATGATATGGTTTTGTTGAAATTTTTTGAAAAATGTAAAAAAAATGGTATTTAAAATAATAAATTTTTATATAGTCTGCATTGGGCAAAGGGTTAAGGCAGCCAAGACCTGAGTAGAAATCACTGCACAGTTGTTTTGTTTATTGTCAGCAGGAACTCTTAAAGATGGGATGGTAAGGACACATGCTCTGAGATCGTAAAAGTCTGAAATAGGTCTTTAAACATTAAAGTGCGTTTAGAACAAATTACTGCAGATATGATTTGTGGTCGTAAAAGAATGCCACTGCTGAGCTCACTGGCACTGTCATTCATAGCGTTGTGGTAGAATGAGACTACAACAACTTATCCTTTTCCTGATGTGAATTCCTCTTTGGTACTATCAGCAAATCTCAGTCAAGTAAGATACTGAATGAGAAGCTGAGCTTGATTTGCACAAGACCTGTTAAGGGTTCAGTTGAAGCATTGAGACTCAGAAATTTGTGTAAAAGTACTGGATTCACTTAACTTTTTTTCATTTCTCACTATTCTTTATCATATTGTCAAAAGTACAGTGCAGAGCATGTGCATATGTTGCCGACATTCAAAATCTTACTTCATGATAAAATGTTTGCATTGACAAGAAATCTCACGATATTTCAAAGTCCAGCAACACCATAGCAACACAAAGAATTTCAGTCTTGAGGACCTGATTTCTGGAAAACCAAACTAGCTAGATTTATATCATTCCTTGAGTTCAACAAGGTGCTATCTGCAATGCTAAATCATTGCAGATGATGCCTTGTTGCACTCAAGAGACAATACAGAGATCAAATAAATGTGATTCCTGACCGATTTTGTGGCATCGCATGCATGTGGGGAGGGTTATCTTAACCTCTAGCACTCTGGTAGTGCAACAGAATTTTCTCCAATTACTCTGTTTTTCTCTTGTTTAACTATGAATTTAACCAATTACATCTTGTTTGACAGAGCTTGCGGAGATCTGTCAAACAAGGTTTATTTGGTTAAATATCAAACTGCATTATGGGAAATATTGGTTGCTTAAAACTTCGCCATTTTGACATCAGAGTGCAGAGGGTTAAAGACTTATTTTCTATGAGGATTTAGGTAAACTGAATTTAAGTACTTTTCAAGGAGAGTGATGGAAAATCAAGTACTTTTCAAGGCTAGAAACAATTTCAAGCACTTTTCAAGGAAGGGGCCAAAATTCAAGGACTTTTCATTCGAGTGGGAACCCTGTCATATGAAAGAACATTCAAATTAATTATTAGTGCTTGAGTTCTGCCAAAAATTGTTTCTATGGACAAGACATCTCACTATATTTCAGATCTTGGTCAAATTGATTATTAGTGCTTGAGTTCTGACAAAAATGGTTTGTATGAACAAGAAATCTTACTATATTGCAAAGTCTAATAAGAGCTCTACCTTTGGTAAAAATTAGTGGATGAGGCCCATCCTATGTTTATGGCCTTTTCCCTATGCTGGTCTATCACTTTCTCATAAGACATTAAAAACAGGATAATCATAGTTTGAGTGATGACAAATGTTTGTACGGACAAGAAATTCACAATATTTCAGTCCAAAAAGGGTTGTACATGCAACTCTAGTGGGAATGGAGAAGACAAAATATGCATTGAGACATTAGCCAAAGGACATTTGGGGTCATGATTAGCCATTGTGCAGAAATATGTGACCTTGAACACCAATAAATAAATAATAAATAAACAAAGGACATTTAAACTGGACTAACAACACATCAGCATGACTCACAATGTTTGTACAGATGGATATACATACATGTATGAACAAATACAGGGGGCATACTGAAGCCCTAGACTTTACCCTTGAGACTTCCTAATTGAAGGTCAGGGGTATAAAAAAATTGAGTGAAGAAAAAGCCTGTGTTTTACCATTTTTTTCACTTTTATAACAATTTTGGGGCTGTACGACAGTTGCACACATTTTCTCCTGTCAGTCTTCTGCTTGCATTATAAAGTACTGCCTGCTGGTGTCTGATGGAAGGAAATAACAAAGCTTGGAAGAAATCATTATCCCTATGATCAGTTTAGTAACAGAATGAAATAACTAACGAATTTGATATTGTTGGACCCTAAATATTTTTTATTGTTGGGAACATGGTAAGTAAGCTAAAGAAACACAGAAAAGTTGAGGAGGCAAGGTTATTTTTTACATAAATTGCTGAGTCCCCTTTCTGCAGCTTTATCATGTAAATTGGAATGCATAATTGTGAGATATCGGTGAAAAAAAAAGAGAATTTCAATTTTAATATGGTTCTAAGAAGAAAAGTTATCGTCTTAAAAAGTGATATTCTCTTAATTTTTCCATTTAAGAGAAGTTAATTCTGGAAAAAAGGAAGTCTCCCACTGAAATAGTGAGATTTAAAGTGAATACTAAATCTTTTTTCAATACAGAAAATTACAGCTTATAGGTATCACAGCACTAAATATTTTCCCATAGACGACCATTATAACACATTCAAGCGAAAAAAGTTATGATCGTATCATTTTAATTTTGGCATTCAAATATCTTTGTCAAGTATAGCGCTTCAGACAACTTTTTCTGACCTGAAACAGGGAGTCATGCAACAAAAAAAGAGAGAAAAACTCACAGAAAGGGAAAAAACCAGTAAGCTCATATTTTTCAGGGAATTCCCAACAAACCCACACCGAAAGTCAATTGTATTTTTTAGATCCAAAAGTCATCAAATCACCCTCTTTATTTATCTGGAATATTCAACAATAATTAATGCAAGATGTCATTAGAATGTTTCAAATGTTTATTGAAACAATATATTTTTCAAGGCTGCTTATTTTTAGAGAGACTGCATCATTTCTGAGTGCAACATTTCAAGGCAGGTAATTCTAATTCAAATATTCACTGCAGCGATACCTTTAATCATCCCCAACACTTACAAAGACGCATTGTACCACTTCCATGAGATAAAAGGGCCATTTCTGCATTAGAATTCTACTCTTGGCTTCGGTTGTGTCAAAAACATGGGAAATTTGTTCTTTTAAAGAAAAGTGTTCAAACTTTGTCATTTATTTATTTATTGGTGTTTAAGGTCACATATTTCTGCACAATGGCTAACCATGACCGTGACAGTTTTACGGGTGGAGGAAGCCAGAGTACTCGGAGAGAACCTCCGAGCAACGGCGAGCAACTGTCAGCTCCCCAACATACTAACTCCACACAAGCAGGGTTAGCATTGGTTGAAGACAGGTGCACCATCGACGTGCAGTACGCCTTAGTACACAGCGTCACCGTTGCCCCCACGAGGGCTATGGGGGTGAAGCGTCTTGCCCAAGGACACAACGCGGTTGCCGCAGGTGGGATTCGAACCGAGGACCTCTCGGCTTGCAGCCTGCATCTCTACCAACTGAGCCACCGCGCCCCCTCAAACTTTGTCAAATGGGCTTAAAAACTGGCATTGCCCCCAAAAGATCTTTCTAGCCTGTAACCTAATAATTATGCTCAGAGGGATAAGAATTCACAGCTTTCTTTGAAAACTGCCCTGATCCCAAAATAAAACTAAAATCTGTATCTGCACATCATATTTTGGGAAAAAAACCTGTTTCATTTAACCACACGGCAAGAGAAATAGTGTTCCAGCCCCCCTTGAAACAATATGAATATCAATTTTTGTTTAAAAAATTGGGGTTCCAGCTATAAATTTCACCAATATCAAAGGACAGTGGCTTTTTATTTCAACAACTGATGTCAAATTTTCTTCTTCCTACTGATGTAGTAAAATATAGCCCTGAATATGGCCCCCTCTCCCCTCCCACACACACACCCCAGTATGCTCCTTTTCATAAAAAACTATGATATGATTCATAAATTAATTGATGTTGACACAAAACAAACCTCTTGTGATATTTAATTTCCCATTTGTGATAATTTATAAATTACATTATGTCTTCTGAAGACATTCCATATTGTGTTTCATGAATATTTTTGCAATTTTTCTAAGGAAAAAGCCTCAGTTTCTCAGTTAACCCTTTCCCTTACCCTGGTGGTATATTCCATACCAGTTAAATGGCAGAAGTTGGAAGAGTCCATATCAATTACTTGGGGGTAGAGCAATTAATATTTTCAATGTGCAGCCTTCAGGCTGCACATTGAAAATATTAATTGTTCTACCACACATGTTCACTTAGTAGCCATCCCACTTAATGGAATTATGACGTATCGTGTTCCTGAAAAGGAAAAGCGGGCTCTCGTGTTGAAAGAGATAAGGAACCTAGAGTTATTGGTATGACACTGACAAAACATAGAACACAGATTTTTTCAAACAGTATGACCAGTATTGCTACTGTGGTATCTCATAACACTGTTAAAATGCCTAAAACTATCAATTATTGATTCTATAGTGCAATGCTTGTGCTGCAAGCACCCATAAGTGCACTTTCACAAATTTAGTTTTAAGCCCAACAGACATCCATTCTGAGAAAAAGAGTGAAATTGTAGAAAATATGTTTTTAACGAGGATGAATCAAATATTTGCTTCTAGAATAGTGGTCTTTGATGTTTAATATATTTGTGTGAGTGTTGTGGGCGGGGGGGGGGGGGGGGGGGGGGGGGGGGGGGGGGGGCTGAAAGATAGCCAACAGTCAATTATTGAAGATGTTGAACCAGGCAAATGAAAAGAAAAAAAACACACCTTGTCTGATAGAGACAGACAGACAGATAGACTTGCAGTTGCAGCCACACATACTGGAAGTCTACATAAGAGTACTGAATTGCATACAATGAAAATGATAATGAGAAGAGCCAGGACAAGGTTGTCAAATAGAAAAAAGTTCAGTGGACCATGATGCTGCAGTCCCAAGGCAAATCATAAGAAACTGAAAATGTATGATATTGAATTCAGTCTCCAAAAACATACTGTACAGTCTTTCCAAATGTTTCCCATCAGCTTCTCGAGAGGTAGAGTATGGGTGGGAGTGGGGACTTGGTTCAAGCAGTGAACAATATTTCACAATTGTCATTGTAGTTTTGAGTTGTAACATAGCAACCATGACAGCACTAGTACTAGACTACTGTATTGGTAGCTATGCACAAATGCCATTCATTCACATTTGCTACTTTATTATGTTATTGTTTCTACCTTAGCCCTTAGCACCCACCCCCCCCCCCCCCCCACCCCTCACTCCCAAATTTCTGTTCCCAAATACTCTTTCAATGAAGGAAAATGTTTTCTAACATCTTTAAGAGCATAATATAGAGAAGAACTTCTAAATATCTGTGAAAAGAAGCACAGAAAAGGTTTTCAGGCTGTGTGTTTGAATGGTGATTTGGGAGGGGGTTGGAAAATTGGAATCTCCCCTGTCCCTAGTACTATGAGGAGGAACCATGGTTTAAATAAATATGTTAATAGGGTAAGATAGGCTGTTAGATGGCAGTTGCCAAAGGTTATAGTGTGATCCTGGAGACTACACTTGCTCAAGATGTGCCTTATTTTGGTATTATATAGCCTTTATTGCTGACTGTGTTAAAAATATAAACTTTTTAAAACAATTAAACAATGTTGTAAGGTGTGTGGTCCCCAATGAATATTTAAATGTGAAATAAGCTCAAAAAATAATAATTAAATCAGGTTTGGAAGCCAGAAATGGCAAAAAAACATATTTCCTGAAGGTAAATATTTTCCCACAGGCAACCATTTTACATTCAAGCAAAAATAATTATGATCGCATCATTTTAATTTTGGCATTCAAATATCTTTGTCAAGTATAGCCCTTCAGACAACCTTTTCAGACTTGAAAACAGGGGGTCATGCAACAAATAAGAGAGAAAAACTGACAGAAAGGGAAGTACCGGTCACATGCACATATTTTTCACAGAATTCCCAACAAAACCACACCGAAAGTCAATTGTATTTTTTAGGTCCAAAAGTCATCAAATCACCCTCTTTATTTATCTGGATAATGCAAGATGTCATTAGAATGTTTCAAATGTTTATTGAAGCAATATATATTCTGCTTATTTTTAGCGAATGAATCATTTCCTAGTGCAGCATTTCAAGATGCGTAACTCTAATTCCAATATTTATTGCAGCGATACCTATAGAAATGTACTGATTGGGCAAGTAGATTTCATATAATTTGATCTGGGGCCAATGCAGGGTACAACAATCTGAGTACAGCAGGTAATCTCAGCATTTTTGTTTGTTAGAGACAAAATATTTTGACAACATCAACTGTTGTTTCAAACAAGCGGGCACAGATTTCGGGTTGCATAGTAAATGAAAGTGTCAATGACACTGTAGCTCCAACTTGTCAAGAAATGTACATGTATAGTATGTAACACAGCAATGACAAACATCTAGGTAATGACCAGATAACAAAGGTACATATAAAGTATTGTAACGGTCTGTACATAAATACTGGCCGTAGCCTGTAACAAAATGTATAGGTAAAGTATTGTAAAGGTGGGTGACAGTCAGATGCTAAAAACTAGAAAAAAATCTTTGAGTCCCAGAGTGGGTCTGACTGAACCCCAAAATATTTGTTCTCATAGCAGTGATAACAAAGGCACCCCAAAACACACTCATTCCTGTCCCAAGGTGAAAACAAAGGTACCCAAGAAGTTTCGTGAAGATCAGTTCATAAATATGAGCTGTATAGAAGTTGTGACAAAAAACTGATTGGACCTAATTTTCGGTACAAAATGGCCACTGGCAGCCATCTTGAATTTTGGACTGCACTCAGAAACACTCATTCTCATCTCAAGGTGCTAACAAAGGTACCCAGGAAGTTTCGTGAAGATCGGTTGATAAATACAGCCTCTAGCCCGAGCCGTATTGACATGTGTACTTACAGTGTATAAGTAGCACTAAATAAATCAAAATTCATCCAATTTGCATAATTTCTGCACGAGAAAAAAACCTGTACTATATGTGATGTATTCCATATTACTAAACATTCATACAAAAATTTATTCAAATCAGAACTTTCATACAGAAGTTCTGTACAAAAGACTGATTGCACTAATTTTGGTACAAACTGGCTGCTGGAGGCCATCTTGAATTTCGGACCACACCCCAAAACACTCATTCTCATCCCACGGTGATAACAAAGGTACCCAAGAAGTTTTGTAAAGATCGGTTCATAAAAACGGCCTCTAGCCTGAGCCGTATAGAAGTTGTGTACAACAAGAGAACCCAAAGAGCCTTAATCGCTCACCGGCCAAAGTGGTTCAAGAAGTATTTGGGGGTCACATTCAGTTAGACATGGTTCATCAACACTACAAAGGAATGAAGTCATGAGAGACAAATTTTATGGAACTTGGACATGGCTTGAACAAACTTGAATCTTACCCCTCTAAGGATGCTGCATACCAAATATCAAAAGCATTCATCTGCTGGATCTGAAGAAGAAGATTTTTAAAGAAAATTCCTTATTTTGAATTAAGTTATCATTCGGGCTCCCACAGTGAGCCCAAATATGAACCCAGGGACTTGGCTTGAACAAACTTGAATCTCACCCCCTAAGGATGCTGCATGCCAAATATCAAAACATTTTCGACTGCTAAATCTAAAGAAGATTTTTAAAGAAAAATTCCTCATATTGACTAAGTTATAATTCGGGCTCACACAGGGAGCTCAAATATGGACCCAGGGACTTGGCTTTAACAAACTTGAATCTCACCCCCCTAAGGATGCTACACATCACATATCAAAACATTCCAACTGCTGGATCTGAAGAAGAAGATTTTTTAAGAAAATTCCTCATTTCGAACTAA